>JAZBGY010000005.1:95127-262574 GCA_037414755.1 Lydus trimaculatus
TATTTATTATATATTTAGTATATAGATGTGGTGGCTCAATTTCAAAGTATGTTTTTAATGAAACTTGGTGAATTTGAATGAGACCCCTGACTAAGTTGATGTTGTCAAATTATCACATTATGTACCTATATACCTAGTTCTATATACCTACATATATTTGCATGCTTTCGTCATCTTTATAAGGGTTGTTTTATATTAAATAGAAAATACAGGTTCATATTAGGCACATGTAGAAGATCAAAGGTATAACGTCCGTTAAATCAACTGCGCTTGGTTTCACCCTCCACCAAGTAGTGCTTATACAGGGCAAAGTCTCTTTTCTACGACATATAGTTATACGTATATATACATACACATTTCTCCTCTCAATATATTGATGGATAGATGGATTTCCGCCCTGTTCATCCTCTGCTGTCAAGCCCTAAATTCAACTGATCGATCTCTAAACTAGTTGCTCGTAGATGCCGTCGCGTTTATCGCCCTGTTACGTTTGAACACATGTTTTATTCGAGCGTAAACGAACGATAAAAAGATTCGAACCATACGGGACATTGATGAATACAACTGTAATTTTTATTATTATTATTAGAGTAATTTGACAAAAAAATTTTGTACAATGTAGATGTCAACAATATCTATAAACGACAAGATAGATCAAATTTATTTGAAAAATATCAAATAGAAAATGAGCAAAAATAAATATTATATAGGTCCTAAATATAGGTATGTATAGGTATATAACAAACGACGAGTTTTTATATTGCTCAAGAGAATACGATAAATTGGACCCTCATCAGTTCAATTCACTGTGATTCCAATGCAATTTCAATGTAATCTGGTACAATTCTAAACACAGACGTAAAATTTTGCAACAATACTATCGAAACAAGACAAGATATCCGCCAGCGATGGATGGTTGACTAAATCTCCACAATCTTAACAAGAATTTTTTCGATTTTTACTAATGCTCATGATAAGAGAGAGAGGGAGAAAATACAGACTAAATAAGAATAAATCTCAAATATAACTGTACAAATTACGAAAAGAGAGGCATTTAAACAATGAAATAATGTTCTGAAATCACTAATTTGGATAAATATTTGTAAACGTTTTGTTTTCAATTCAATCATTATAGAGAAATATATTTTTTTTATACCTATAACAAATGATGCTCCCTTTCCATATTCCCCTAACAGCACCACCTCATTTTGTTCTTTAATAAAACAAATAGAAAAAATGTAGCACATCACACCTCATTTCATAAAATAATTCCAATGGGAAGATATAAATTTTAAAAAAATATTACTGAAACACACCACAGTACACTGAAGTGATTTTTGTTGTTATTATTGTATATGATGATGGTGATGAGTGTAGAAGATAAAAACCGTTGCATTTCATAACAGTGCACACATTGATGCTTTCAGATGATTCAAGAGATTAGGGCTTCTACCATGCATGATTACTTTTCTAACTGTGATTCTAAAAACAAAACAAAAAAACCTCCAAAACAGACAGTCTACTGGAATCTTAGATTACAGAACAATTGAATTCCTCTAAGCTCTAGTATTATAATTAGATTAGACGAATTGATAAAGATCTACTAGTAGTAGTAGGAATTAATGTGAAGAACAGTTATCGTTTAGATTACAAATGCAACAAGTGCGATTATCCAATGAAGATAAAAATTTGTTAAAGACAGTTGTCGTTTCACAGCGTTATAATGATTAATAGAAGCAAATTTTAGTTTATACTTGACGATCTGTTACCGTAGTAGCTCGTCGACCTCTTATTACTTTACAGTCTTATAATTAAATCACTCTGATTCCCATCAAACTAGGGATTTCATTTAGAATTTTAGAAGTTATTGCTTGAAAATATCAAGCTAAATCGACGTAATAATCATAATATCATCGTTAAGGTAGATGGTAGAAATGTAACCGAATTATCACCATTTCCATTAAAGATTAGATGGTTCTCTATTAAGAAAAATTCTTGTATGATGATATTATTTTGCAACGTCAGCTGTACTTGCGTGATATTCGTTAAAAGATTTTTCTTTAATTCCATGACTGTCGACAGTTAGAATTTAAAATATTTTCAAATCGTTGGTGTAGAAATTTTCGATTTCCTGTAATTTTGTTTAATTTCCGTATAACATCAATATGAAAAACGGCACCATCCATTATTATTATTATTATTATTTCAGAATACAAATTAGAAATTGGTTATCGTAATCGTATAATTTGTTAAAGTATTTAGAATTCTGTAAATTTTCCGATTTTGATTGATCAAATCTATCCTTGTCCACCTAACACACACCCATTAAATGAATTCAATACAATGTTATTATTCAACAACATTTCTACCTAATGGCGATTTAATTACAGCAATAACCACGGACCCAACTCACAAATTACTTCCGATGAATCTTGTCTATCTATGGATTGGCCGGATCTATAATTAAATAAACAAAACAAGGGTTAAAATTGAATAATTATATTCCACATATGAAATTATTCATGAATCACTGGAATTCCATTAAATGTCAACTGAAAAACGAGAACACCTCTATCGTTTCTATTTGAAAACATAAATACATCAGGAAAAACGACAACACGATTCACTCTTATCGAATGTCTAAGAAAGTGGAAATTATTACACCGCTGCTGCTGCTGCATTGGTGGATTCGTTTGAAGTCTGGCTTCGAGCCCGTTTTTGCATAAAATACCGTTATTCAGTTCTTGTCATTTTTCTATAAAGAATCGACAAAGTATCTCGAACAAAACCTTATCAACATCCTCAAGATGCAATACAGAAAAGAAAAAAAAAACAAAGGGATGATTGTTCCTTTTTCTCTATAAAATACAGAGTAATATAGTAGATTTGTTAGTTAATAAACAGACAAGATTCCATCGGAGTAGCTTTTCGTTCCGATTTGATCTGTGAAAGCCACCAATGTAATTTGATATTATGATGTAAAAATCTTATTGGTACATTTTCAAGATCAAATACAAATCTATCCCTTTGAACATACATACATACATACATATTTATCATTTAAATTCTATATCAACTTTTCTATAAAATTTAAATTGAAACATATTTATCAAATTGAATAAATTCAACAAAAATTCAATAGAATTATAGAAAATATGGAAATCATGCAAAAAATAACGGATACAACAATTAATATCCTACTAGGAAAGTTTATGTTGAATGCTAAACAAGAGGAAAGCTTCTGGATTAAAATAAAATTAAAAGACGAAATTTATTTTGTTGAATAACAATAACACAGAAAAAGAAAACAAATTGAAAACAGTGGGAATAAAACGCTCCCTATAACCGTTTGTTTCTATTGTCTTTGTTAACAGAAATAGAATTTGTGCATGTTATAAAATTCAACAAATTCTTTGACTCGTCAATTGAACTCATCCTCAGTATAGGAATCATACGTTAAATTGAAATTTCCATTATATGTGTAGGTAGGTATACCACACGTTACAGAACGTTACCAATTCAAATACAATAACAATTATAAGGATGCAAGCCTATTTACTAAAAGGAACTCGAATCTACTACTGCTTCAAGACAGGATGACATAAATTATGTCCCTGTAGACATCTAAATAAGTGACTGTTATTGTTTGCAAGCAAGTAATTAATCCCAAAATTGTTATAAATGTCTTGTTCTCCCTATTTAATGTTTGTATTTAAACGATATACTTTCAAAAATTACCACAATATACAAGGGTATTTTTTATAATGATCGTTATCATTATCAAACAACGCATTCCTTCATTATAATGACTTGATCTACGTTGGAGACGCCAAGGAAAAACATTGCTTAAATAGCAAATAATTTACCCAATTATGAAAGTGTTTGTTTGCTTGCTTGCTTGCTTGCTTGCCCGTTTTTAATTATTGACACAAGTTGAATGAACTGTCAATTAATCGATAATTTGTAGAAACTTTTTCTACCAAAATAATGATAATAATAATAATAAATTATAACAACATATTATACACACAGTTTGGACAGATATTTCAGGTAAAATAAGAACTAGGATTGGTAACAGCTGTGACTCGAACTGTTTTCACAAACACATGTCTTAGATTGCCCTTTTATGTTCAACGGATACCAACATATATTATCTAATGTGGGGACATCCTTAAGATCCATCTACTATCTCACTCGTCCCACTTACTATATCTACAGAAAATATTTAATATCTTCCTGTCCAACTGGACATTGTCATAAAAAGATAAATGAAGCCGACTAGAAACGACAAATTTATGCTTACGATGATAGTAAGACACAAAATGTAGATAAAAATAAATGGTTATTTCCTATGAAATATTTATTATAGAAAAACTTGATTTCATAATTATCTCGTACCTTGTTGAAAATTTTATAAAAATATCTCTCTTAGAAATCCTACAAAGTTCCAACAATAAGATATTTTGTTATAAAGTTAACATCAAAGCAATATTTAATAATTATAGACTTTATAAATCGTTAATCACTGCACTAAGATAATTGTGGTATTGTTTTAATGGAAAAAGTAACAATTAATGCCGCAAATAATAAAGTTTCTAATTAAAAATGTTAAAACAAAGAGTAAACAGTCAATTTTAAATGTTGGAATATTACAACCAGATTAACACTGGTTTTGTTGTAATTTCGTACGTGTTTTATAACATATTACACCTTCAAGTTTGTTTCCATCTTAATTAATTAACTTCATCACAAAGATGTTTAATTAAATTTCAGTTTCGAAATGGATTTCTTTCCTTATTTTTCCAACCCTTATAATTCTAGACTTTTATATACAACCAACAACACATAAAGATTACGGAAATTGTAAAAGAGATGCTCCTTGATACGATTCAATGTATTTCATGTGAATGGTCAAAGTATTCACAATATTGACTATCATCTAGATCTGTGTGTATGTGTGTTTAGTTTTTCATCTTTTATCTGATTTGAATTTATCTAAACATAGAGTGTTATGGCAGATAGCATGAGGACAAAGATTTCCCAAGTTGTTGAACAAATCCGGTTACACTTGCATAAATTTATAAGTTACAAAAGTACACACATACGGCTTTATTATAGGATTATTCCCCAGATTCTTTCATTTAATATAAACTGGAATTTCGACTGTTGAATTCTCATTATTATCATCATTTCACTAACGAAATGGTTAATCATATTTATTTTAGAACATGTTAAACAGTAAAGTAAATATGAACAATCAATATTACTGAATTCATAAAGTCTATTTTGTGAAATTGCCATCAAATCTATTATGTATGTATCTACGTATATGTACATCACTATCTCATATGTGTAAAAAGGATAGGGTTTAATATTTACCGACCTAAGTAAAGAACAAGGGGGTTGATTGTTTAATTAAGTCCATCACAAAAAAAGTCCACCTAACACCAACCACCAATATGGCTAGCTATTAAATGGTGAACATAGAAGGGATGAAAACTCTTGTGTGAAAATTTTTAAACGTTGGAAAAAAATTCAAGCGAACTTAATTGGAACATAAACACGCACACACACACACACACACGAAAAAAACAAAACAAAAAAACAACAAGATGAAACAACCATTGTATAGCCTTCAGGCTTCAGTTCTCAATATTTATGTTTCGTAACTTTAAACATTTATCTTATTTAAATTAAATCCTTGGAAATTTGTATGTCTGAATCGCGGTGGAGAATTACTAAACAAGAAAATATTATAGGAGCGCAATTATTTGAAGACCATCAAATATCACCCCTGAAACTGCCGTAATTATTTTCAAAAAAAAAAACACGACTTGAAATTCTCTCTCAATGCCACAATTTAAAAGATCTTGCAGTGATTTAAAAAAGTTTGAAAAGAAAATTACACAACAACAAACAAAATCTTACCTAGCCACGTAGCCAATATTTCCCAAAATAATCTATTCGTCTATTATTTGAAACACTATCAATAAATTTTTAAAAAAATAAATAAATAAAAAGTCACGAAAATTTAACGTTGTCGTCGTTGTTGTTGTTGCCACTACATGAAAACATCAGAGTTATAGCTAGACGACGCGCAAAATATCAACTACTCGATTTTCTGCGCCAGCACTTGAAGCTGCCATAAGCCGAAAGCTTACGGGGAATAGCGACTGAAATACCGACTGAAAGCTCTGATTGGAAACGCATGAATATGTAACGCAATTATCTTTTCTCTAACAAGACTACAAATCGTATCTGGTATTCAACAAGGTTGTGTTTTTTTTTTCATGTTTCACCTAATCATCAATTAACATCATCACTGATTATATTGATTTATGTTAGGGAAAAAATTTGTTTTAATAACGATTTACATTAACCAAAAATTCTTACATAAATTTTCTATGTAAAACCGAGTATTGTATATATGTGTGTGTTGTACCCATTTCAAATGTATCAATTATCAGTGAACAGCCAGCAGTATTCCATGATACCGCCTGACTTGTTTATGTGAGAGATAGGCTAATTTCAAACCAGCATACAGATGATTAGTGAGGAGGATGGCACGGTCTGAACCTAGTGTAGGGAGATAACAAAAGAAAACGAGACAAGTAAAAGCGTGTAGGATGATTTTTCAGTATAATGTGAAAATTAAAAGATTAAATAAAAGAAAACTAATCCCATATCAACAATAAAATTTTAATCTAAGCACGTCTATTATTTATGACCAAACAAAACAAAAAAAAAATTCAACAGGCAGTAAAACGATCCTAATGCAGATTTTAATTTTTTTTCCCCCTTCAACCCAAACGTAAATGTTTATTCAAATTGTGAATACAGATGTATCTTCTTCAAGAACAACAGTGTAAACAACAGAATAAGGTTTATAGACAAAAGTTGTCTGTGTGAAGCAAGTCTAACAAAACTGTCTACAGTAGTTGTCGTGTATTAATTAAAATTTTAAATTATAAAGAAGCTGTTACAAGTACAAATTGTTGTATTTAGTTAAGAAAGTGATTATATTATAAAGTGCATTTGTCGTACAACAAATACTGAATATTTAAAATGACAAAAATGGTGGATGCGCGACAAATACAACAGCACCAAGAAAATCGACTTTTTCTTCGACCAATCAATAATATTCTATCATTTGTGGATATAAACGTGATTGTCAGTGACAGATTTATCAAATAAGAAGATAATTTAAAGCTTTGTGTTGCCTTCGGTTTCTTTTACTGTAAGTTACAATCCCTTGCCAAAAAAAAAAACAAAAAACTTTGAATCAGATATGAATTTACAGTTAGTATGCAGATTGGGCAACAAAGTATACTTTTTGGCCGGCCAGTGTTTTATGTAGTAGATTAATTAATTTCAAAACTTTAAATTAACATTCTGTAATTAGAAAAAAGGCCTAAAACACACTGAAATCGCAATGGTTTTTCAAGATTTATCATTATTTAATGATTGAATATCATCACACTTGCGTAATTAAGCTGACAACATATTAATGTAAAGAAGAATTTTACATAGTCTGCTGCTGTTATATAACGCAAAATATTGTATTCATGAATATAACTACAAGCTATATCTATATATTGAACCTTAAACCTTAAAGCTTCATTTACCATACATAACAGAAATTGTTAAGAACCTTTATATTCAATTGTTGTACGTGTTTTCATAATACATAAGGTAACTTGAATATTTCCATTAAAAAGAAGAATAAAAAAAAAACGCCAATTAGTTCTTTAAGCAATACATTTGTGCAAGTACAGCGCGCTTTCAACAATCATCTCTCTCTCTTATTATTGTATCGAAGCGTAACATAATTTCTCGCTTCTCCACAAAGCATATTTATTTCTTTTCATCATTTCTAATTTACTAACTACTGTAGCATTGATAATTTGAAAAATCATCCACTTGCAATAGCTTAGTAGTTGTTGTTGTTGTAAACGTCATCGTCATCATCATCATCATCATCATCATCATCATCATCATCATCATCGTTATGGAGAATTCAAGTCTATATAACGACATGTCCTCAGGTTATAATAAAATATTAGAGAGCGCTGTGTTGCTGGCTTAATTAGGTTTTGCGAAAATCTTATTTAAGAACATGACACAGTGATTAACTTGCAGCTATATTAAAAATTACGTCCAGCGTCTTATTAAGTATTCTTTTACTACTTTTTTTCTTTATTTGCTTACTTTTTTATTGTTTCTGTTGTGTTCCATGAGAAAATGAATAATTTTTATATGTAAAGCGAGACAGAGAGAGTGTGAGAGATAAGGTGGGGGTGGGGGTGGCAAAAAAAAATACAATTTCTGAAGATTAAGGGAAAAATGATGCCTTCAAATGCTCATAGTAATTGAATGGCTTGAAATGCTTTTGGATTGGTGAAATGGTGGCCGTAAAATCCTTCAAGTCGCTCACAGATTTAGTTGCTAGCTCACATAAATCTGCTGTTTCTAGTTTGTGTTTAACTTTAGAATTGCGATTAAAGGATCTGACAGGACTTAAAGTTGACGCACTGATTGATACCGTTTTTATTACCGAAAACAATACTCTCATTATATTTATTGATAACAATGATGATGATGATACTTGACATTTTCCAATATAAATTAAATATGTTTACCTTTGTTTTCCTAAGATATACAAATATACCTACAATTATTTTTGATTTGATTCGTTTTCGTTCTATAATAAACAAATCAGTGGAATAAAAGAATTTTTGGTAATTTAATGATCAAAAATTCGAACGTACAAGAAAGAGCCTACTATAACGATACAAATTAAAACAGCATTAAATTTAATTAAATCCATAAGTTACTCAACAAACAAGGTCTAAATCTCTTGTAATGAATTCAAGACAAGCACCGCCCTTCTCGTCTTCTGCCTCTCACACAGGACACCAGTTTGAAAACAATTAAGTCCTTGTCTTTGTCACAGTTGATGAATTCGTTGTTGTGGTCGAATTTATCCTAGATTATCGTTAGAATTAGAGAAATTCTATATTGAGAAGGCTAAAGATCTCCTCCAACATATAATACTATTATTATTATTGAATATAATCGTATCTCTACAGATATCTTTATTGTAAAAACCGTAAAGTGATCTTAAATAATCAACTATCCTGATTATCTGCTGCTGATGACTCATTTTCAATTAGAAGCGATTTCTAGATAGTCTCTTTGTATCAATGAACGGATAGAAAATCTAATTAATTGAATTTCCGAAGAAATTTGCTGATTTACACTACCACTACTACTAAACGAGAATTTGGAGATCTGCCACCTACATGTTATTCAACAAACAATGTCCAAGTTTAAGACAACAACAAAAATATATTGAACAAAGTAAAGACACAACAGAATAGTGTAGGTATATAGGAGCCAATTTGAAAGTTTATATCAAACTTAGAGAATCTTATTTCAGTACAATGTTTGTCAGGATCAACTCGCCTGGACGCAATATCCACTGCAAATGTTATGCATCAAACTTTACATAGCCTCATTGGATAAACTGTTTGTGTGAACTTTTGTTTCCCCCAAAACAAAACAATAACAACAAAAGAAATGCAATAACTTTGACCAAACAAGTGCAAATATATTTCCAACTAGCTAATGTTGAAAGCGTCAGTCTGTTTTCTACTAAACCAAACACAATGAAGTATAGATACAAACCCCCAATGTAATATAATGAAACAAGAATTAGTAAGTTCTCTTACAATAACAGTAAGACTAACTACTATATCCAGTTAATTACTTGTTGAAATAACTCTAAAGAGGTTAAAATTAGCCTCTGGATGTTGTTCTTATTAATTACATAATCATTTTGTGAACGTTCGTTATTCTATGATATTCATGGAAAACATGTTAAGGCGATAGATTTACTGCCGAACATCAATCAAATGGAGAGTCCTCACATGTCAATGACCAAAACTGAATCGCTGGCGCATATTTCTAAATGACTCAACTCAAGTACCCGTTGCTCTATTTCATATTTTTTTCTACATCAAGGACCAACAAAGAAAGACCAAAAAAAGCAACTCCTTCAATCCAACACAAAAGACTCTTGGAACATAAATTATTATTATAACAAAGTCAACTATTCAACAATGGTTATTGCATGTAAAACTATAACACCAAGCTTTACAACCCTATTAAAATTTATAATGACCTATGTTGGTTATTTAAATGTTAAATTTTATTGAAAGAGTTTAATCAAATTGAGTAATTTAAGTTACAATGGAACTGTTTTAGACCACAACAATAATTATAATTTTCAACAACAAAAGTTTGTACTTTATTGTTAGTTGAAATTACAAATAATATAATTCGAGTGGCAGGTAAACAAAATATTTTTATTTTTGATGTAATGTTGAGGAAACTTGTCTTTTCACCATCAAATTTCTCTCATTATGGTAGACAACAAGAAATTTTATAACAATGTAGTTTTTCGTTTGACAATCGCCGGATATGATGGGGATATAATAGAAATACGTCACAAACTTCCATTATATGTGAAATGTCTCTAATAAAAAGACGAATATGAATTTTATGTCTTATGATTACAGAATAAATGACAGATGAAATGCAATCTACAACTAGGACATTATATAGATGATAACATAAGGATCGTCAATCAGATCGATATAATTAGGAAGTTATAAAAATGTATGTTTCATATATCAGAAGTTGGATTGCCTCTCACTATAGAATGTAGACAAATAGGGTATGTAGAAAATGTCAAATAAAAGAAAATTATAGAACTTCACACATAAATTAAATTTATTAGCTGAATAACAGAAAGTTTCTAGTGAAAGAGACGATCAACATAGGTTAAAATAAAAGTTTTTGGTAAAAGTGTCACAAATTTCACATTTTCTGATGGTCCATGTATGAACAAATGGAAAACTTTTCAGTAACAAAAAAAAAAATGAATCCTTCGACTTTTGTTAAATTATTTCAACAGCAACTGTTAAAACATTATCGTCGTTTGTTTGTAACAAACCTTAATTCAGAAAGAATACCCCATTTTTTTATGTTTTACAGTCAAGCTGACCATGTCAAATTATACAGAGTATACATACCTGAATATAGATTTCCATTGAATGTGTTGATGAACAGTATCAACAAAAACGTTCTTACGTTTAGCATCCACATCTTTTTCGCCATGTGAAACAACAACGAGTTCGCTTAGTTTATTTAAGATCCAAGCTTAGGTAGGAACAGTTTTTATAGTAGAATACGAGTGATCTTTAGACAAAAGGTAACGTGAATACTGTATGGTACGTTAATGGAGACATCAAGAGATTTTATCCCAAATAATAGCTTGCATATATAAAATAATAGAAATCCAACTGTTTCGGTATATCGATATCTTTAGCAAACATACCAAAAAAAAACCAAACATATTTGAATAGATAGAGCTTTTATTTTAATGGTTAGGTGATTCTTTAATGCAGATCCATTTGAATACATCATAGTTTGATTAAAGCTGTAATAAACACGGTGTAAGTTTGCGTTAATCTCTGACTATGACAAAAATTGTCTTCAGATTTCTTCTCAATAATGATTGACGCCTACACGTACAAACTGTACCACGCAAATCGAATTTGTGAACACAAGCGAAATCTTCAATAGTTCAACGTTTCCTCAAGCCGAGCTTTTTGCCGTCTGGCCGTCCGAATATAAACAGATTTTTGCAATTTTGTACGTTAGAGATTTTTTCATGTTGATAAAATCGCAAAATTTGAATTTTAGAATCAGCATGTCCGACTCCTTGACAATTCTAATTAGGATGACAAAATAACAAAGTACGATATTAACCGCACCTACAGTAGTAGTATTGTGTTTGTTAGCCTAGACTGGCAACAAAATATTTCTAGGCAATATAGAAATGTCCTGCAGTTAAGAGACCAGGCGAAATTATTTAAAGCTCGTATTTAATGTCGTTCGTAATTAAAATCAATAAATGTTGTATAAACTATATGTGAGTGTGTGTGTGTATCTACCTCAACAATTTGTATAAAATGTTTATTATAACAATGTATAATTTTATAATTGAATGAGTTAGATTATAATTATATTAATGAGTCACATGAGAATTTAATTATAAACAATTATAACATTAATATAATTGTTATTGTAACTGTGCATGTTAACCTCTAATAATTCACTAACTAATATCATCATTTTTATCTATTGTAAGATCTTTTGTCACCATGGGTGAGTTTCATCTTATGCTGACTGTGACATCCTAAAATTTTTGTGCATTAGTTATCTGTCTAGTGCACTTACAGCTCACAGATTTATACCTTTTTTCCAACTATGTATAGAATCAATTAAAATACCTAAAACTTACCAGAACTATCAGCTTGATTAAAACCAAAAACAACAGACTGAAACTTTCAAATAAACATTTTCAATAACAGTTTCTGGTTACATTAAAATACACTCAACATCATCATATTTGCTTCATAATCAGATTATATACGTTAAGTTGAGTTAAAAGTTTTGGAGATGAAGTCGTATATTCCCCTTTAGAATGAAATAAATTTATAGTTTATCGTCTGAGGGGGTAGAAGATATAAGTAAGTAAAATTAACCTACTTCAGAATAACATCCCGCCCAACCACCATATCCATTGATAATTCAATCGTTTAACATTATCATTAAACTACAATCAAGTGGTCGGGTGTACAAGATTATACATCATCGGCTAACAACAAAGAGACACGATTTAATGAAGATTTATACAGAATGGTGTTTAATTTATGAACAATCCCCCATTTACAAGTATTAGCCATCTATCCCTATATGTATATACCTATATTATATGTGCATACATATTTAACATTAAGATATAAAAAGAATGTAATTATAAACAAATAAATCACGTTCAATTCTAATAAATTTAAGCGGAACAATCGGCCACAATCGTGTATTAGTAGTGAAACAATCAATACTTTGAATTAAAACGAGAATAAAATAAAATAACGCAACCTTTGATTACGATCACCATTTCGAATTGATCAACGTTTTTGAATCTTTATTCGAAGAAAAATATAAAAATTATCCAACAATATTTTATATTATTATAGATTTTACATCGCTTTTAATGGCTGTTATAATTTTTTTCTTCTTCCATCCATCCCCAATCACTCGTCCCTCTTGTGTCGTTCGTTCGTTCGTTTGTCATATACGTAAAGTTGTCGAACTATACAAATGCCTTTACGGTGTAACGAAGTTTAAAGTGTCGATAGCTCGATCACCCCCCAACCAAATTGCAAAAGATGGATGACTTGTGTAGAAAAGTGCCCAGCCCTTACACTTGTCAAAAACGGTTTTTTTGATATCCTTTAACTTAACTCTCTTATATACGTCTCTTCTTGTTTTATTCTCATTTTTACTTTTATACTCTCTTCTACTAGTCCCGGTTTTTTTTTACCTAACTGATGTCTAACCAAAATAAGATAAGACGCACGAGCTACTTCAGTTTAATAATGAAACGATTCTATAAAGTATATTACGAATTTGATAGAAGTTTTTAAACATGTTTTCAAAATAAAATACAAATTAAACGAAATTAAATTTTGTGTAATGGAGAATAGGGGATGATGGTGGTGGATTTACCTTATAGAAACTAATCACAGAGATGAAACAATAACGGTAATATATAAAAACTACGTAAGTCACGTGGTCGTGGTATTATAATAACGCTGCTTTCTCTTATTGTTAGCGTTAAAGTACAGATGTTGTTTTCTCTGTCTCTCTAATGTTTATATCACGTGACTTACGTTACTGGTGCTGCTTTATTCTCTCTCTCTCTTTCACATACACACACTAATGATTGGCACGATTCTCATCGTATGTTTCATTTTGGGAAAAACAACAAATAAAATTAAAATCAACAATACAGCAATAATTTTAATAAAAACCCAACATCGCCGCCTTAAGCCAAGATTTGAGAAGTTTGCATCTAATACATGTTGAACGAATTTACTACTATCCGTTTTAGTTATAGATTCAATCTAACTTCCAACAACTTTATCGAATTAAATAAGTTACAAACATGGATTACTTTAACAAAATTTTCCTAATAATAATAATAATAATAATAATCATCATCTTTGGAAATTGATGATTAACAATTTTGATGGTGCCTATTCAAAACTATAATGATTGATTCGCCCAAAAAAATTAGCATAACATAACTCTAAATAATTAATTCAATAATTACATTTGCGCGTAAATCAATAATTTCCAATTATAATTCCGAATAAAAGACGAACATGTTATTTTCAGCATCGACTGTTTTCTTTATAGTCAAACCGATGATGATTCACCCTTGAAAAATATTCACGTTTTGCCCTTTCGTTTCGTTTTTTTTCTTCTCTTCTTTAGAAATAGAAGCAAAAAGAAATTGTTCGCATTTTACGCTTGCTGATAATCGTATACGTTTTCTTTTCAACGTCTGTCTCTCCCTGATCTTCTTTAAAAGAATCATCATCAACATCATCATCATCTTTAACTATTGCACACATCACCACTATATTCTATAAGTTCGAGTTCAAAAACTTTGATCGTCATCATTTACTTTTTCTATGCTAAACATAAGGATATGGTGATGGAAAGAATGGTGGAAAAATTTGCTACAATGGCACACTGTTTTATACGCAAGCATTTTTACCGCGACATTATCGTAAATCAGCTACATTTTCCTAAAGAGAATCGAGTTTTTTTTTTTTAGAACTTGAGCACATAATATTAGACGCCCAAGTCATTTTATCTATAATATACATAATATCTATATGAAGCAAAATGAACGGTTAAGTTGCTGGGGCACGTGCGAATTCTATCGTCAGCTAATAAACATAATAGACAAAATAAATGGAAATGATTTGTACAGGAGTTTGTATTTATTTTAATTGATTGAAATCAGGAATTTTCCAGGGAAATTGGGCAAGGCAAATATTTTGCAATTATTCTAAAAATTGTTGTTAAATTCAAATTTTATTAATTTTAATTTCAAATTTTGCGCGCATTTTTGTGAAACTATAGTTGATTCGCTCGACAATAAGTTGTGCCATCTACGATATAGTATCTGTACTAAAAATGGGGTACGCTCAAAAGTTAGAGATATCTACACAATTATCAAGTTAAGAAAAATATCCATTATTTCGACAGTTTTTGGAATTTCTAACGTTTATACAAAAAAGGAGTGATTAATACATGCAAAATTAGGCAACACAGACGGCAAACTCAATAGAACGAGAGCAAAGATTGTCATTGAATCAGATACTTGTCCGAAATCGGTTACGATTGGTTATAAATTATAACTTATAATCAAGCAAGCAGGCCTTAACAATAAGAATACTTTAATTCTAAACACTTACTTTAGCTGGACACCTAGTTTTTCTGGTGCTGGACATATCACTAGCACTACACTGCATACACACACGAAATAGTCACTGAAAGTTTAACAATTTTTTTTAAATAAATGTTAACACTATGACATATAAAAATTAATTAATTTTAAGCAAAATACGCAGCCATTATATAAGTCATAATGAATAATTTAATTACTTCTTGTAGAATTCCTAAATATGATGATTTAAAGACATCATTTTTAAAAAGTCAGAATTAAGAGCTCTTCAAGATATCATAAATAAGAAGTCAGTTTTATGATGTACCAAAAGAATAAACGATCAGTTGGTTTTAAGGGGTGAAAAACACCCACTTAAAGATTTCTTTTAAATTTAATGGGTGTAAAATACAATTATTTGTCATGGAAAATTTGATGTAAAATACTTTTATAATTTTATACATAAATTGTTCGGTAACCCCATAGATACTTGAATGATAAGCAATTTCTATTTTTTCAAACAACGTATACCTATTTTCTATGAAAATCACAATGAATATAACAATTTCGGTATAGTTTGTTTGCCCATTCAAGTTTAGGGGTGGTTTGTGCTCTATTAAAATTTATATCCTTATCGAATATGGTTTTCATGAAAAATAAGGATGTTGTTTGAAAAAAATAAAAATTGCTTATCATTCAAGTATCTATATATGGGCTTATCAAGTTTTTCAAATGTAGAAAAAAAATTTACAAGAGAGTGGTTCACTCTTAAGAAACAAATCCTATCAAAAAAGTACTTTGCATCAGATTTTCCATGCCAAATAATATTTTACACCCATTAAATTTTATAAGAATCCAATATTTCGATAGAAAATTCCATTTAATTTGGTCAAGTGGGTGTTTCATCCCTAAAAACCAAATCTCTGTCGATATAAGAAAAAATACGGGTCGTCTATTTTTTTGTGTACTACAAGACATGTGAAAACGTATAAAATCGAATGGGGACACCTACCTTAACCTTCCTATAGACTTCTTAATCAAGATCACCTGAAAACGTCTTATACCAAGTTCAGAAAAACAAGCCCTTTATAAGGCGTCATTTTCAAGAAGTTTCACAATTGGGCATTCTTAACCTAGAATTTGTGTTAAATTTATTTTTATATAACCGGGATTGCGAATTAATTTTAGCAAGAAATATAATTTTACACTCATTTGCTGAAACACAATAAAACCAATCACGTTGTTTTGTTTGTTAAATTTGAACAATTTTAATGCAACTTCACTAGGATATTTACACCCTACACCTATAAGTTTAAAACGAAATATTTGACTAATTTGCAGGTGCAGGTGCATAAAACATGTTTTGTTTTGTGCAGACGGTGGACACCGTTTACCCCCCCCCCCCCATGCCCTTTTGGTATAATAATTACGAGGTCTAGCTTTTGTATTACCAACATAATGGATTTTAAATATGAATATACTCGAATAAATTGGAATTAATAAAAGACAGTTATTATAAAAAAATAACATGTAGTCTCGTGCAGAAATTTATTTATTTTTTTGTCAATTTTTCCCAAACAAACCATATCCGAGATCTCGAAGAAGTCTTTTTTAGGACTTCAGTAAATAAAGAGCTGTTTAAGATGTCTTTATTGAGAAGTCAGAAAAAGGAACTCTTCGAGACGTCTTTTTCAAGAAGTCTTACAGCTGTGCATTAGATGTCTTTATGAATTCAATTCAATTCTGAATTTAATTCTGACTTCCAAATCATACTTATGAATTCATTAAGACTTCCTTGGGATATCATATTCCTACCTCGAGTAGGGAGGGGTCCCTTTTAAACCTTATCTACCGATATCTATTGAAAAATTTGGAAAAAAGTCAGTATTCTAGGGTCGCCTTTATCTACCTTTCACCTTATTATTATTTTAATGTTCGTAAATAAACTAGATAAACATCTTATCAATAATGTTATAAAGCGCGAGTTTTAAATGTGAACAAGACTTCAATTCGGCATTTTCACATTTTTGACAAAATACATTAATGGATTAAGGAAATCAAAATTTTAGACACGTATTTTTTTGTTTTCAAAAATATTGAAATTTAGCAGAGCTATAACTGTTTAAAAACCTAAAGTATCGATCATTCCCGACCACATACTGAATTTAGCCGACAGAATTCTGACGTCACGAGACTGCATGAGGTTAGATCTACTAACTTCAACCCTTACTATGCAACATTGCCAATTTTTATGAGAAACAAAAAGGGGTTCGCACCGAAAATCAAGGTATCTAATTTTCGAATTCTCTATTGAGAATCGTCTAAAGTTCATCGTCCAATCGGTGATAAATCGTTAGTCTGGCAACCCTGCTTTTATACTGCTCAAGTTAGAAAACACTAACCTGACTAACAGGATACAGAATAGTGACGTCACACAAAATGGCTGGAAAAAAGGCGGGAACCGTTTGAATTACGGTACAATTATAATATGATTATTATAATTATTACGTCAATAAAATAGTTTTAAATATGCATAACTTATATGTTTTAGTTTATACTTTGATTTTTGATCGATTTTAAAAAAAAAAAATTACCAATGCAAATACCGAATTTAGATCTGAAACATGTCAAGATTTATGAACGCAGCTCTAGTTTGACGTTATCTACCACAATTGACAGTTCTTGTTTGACATATGACATATGTTTATAACCTAACAAATTTGTTTTGATGTTTTTACAACATCAAATAATTGTGTAAAAAGAAAAAGAAGAATATAATAAAATTACGTAAATTAATAACAAATATGCTACTAACAATAAGACGATAAAAGGTAATTTATTTTAATTTTCGAAAATTTATCAAATGTCACCAGCAAAACCAACAATGGTATCATCAAATTGCACCTATCCAGATCCAGAAAATCCATCAGACGATTTAACAACAAACAATGGAATAATCATTGGTACTGATAATGATACAGATGACGATGATAATAATATTTATAATGATTATCAACCATTACCAATGAATGATATGAATAATATTAGTGATAATGATGATAATGACGACAATGATGATGATTATAATGAAATAGGTGTTGCTAGTGGTGGTATTGAATCTAATTCATTACCACCGATTACACCTATTGAAAATGTATTAGTTGGTCAAGTATGGACTGGACCATCACCAACTGATATTGAAATGGATGAACAGAAAGTTGATCAAGTGAAAGAGGCAATGTTGAATTTCACATTACCATCCAGTTCTATACCGGAATGGGCAAACAATATACCAGAAGAACAATGGAAAGAACAATTAATGGATCGATTGAAGAATCGTACCACAAAGGACGATTAATTATTATTTAAATTTAAAAAAAAAAAATCATTTATTTGTGTGATAATGTTGTTTTAGAATAGAAGAAATAATAACACAATTCCAAATTAGTTAATAAAAAAATGGTGGGTTCTTATAATATAATGAAAGAGAGACTAATTTGTTTTATTTATTGGCCTTTTTTCCTAAATTAGATATAGAAAATTATATTTACATGATTACATAATAAGTTCTAAGTACAAATTAATTACATTTCTCATTTATTTATTAATTTATTTATTAATTTATTTACAATTATGAAAATAAGCACAAGAATAAATGAGAGAACAAGAAACTCAAATAATAATAATAATAAAAATAAATGGAATTCTTCTAATTATTGTCTACAAAAAGGGATTCGTACAATGAGGGTGAAGATATACCCGTTTGTTGAACTTAATTTCTTTTTAAGTTAAAAAAAAAATAAACAAAAATTGACTAAAATATCACAACCACTTTAAAATCTCTCGATAAATCTTTTTAAAAATAAAAAAAATTAAAAATAATTTCTGTTCCAACAATAAATTAATAAAAATCTGACAAAACATCAACAAATTTCTTAAAAATTCTCTCTTAACATACAGAATTATTGTTCGTGTTATTATATGTTATTTAACAAATTTAGAAATTTAAGCTTGGTTCATCTTCGACTCAACTATCCCCTTACCAAACCTTAAGCATAAAACTCAGTCTACTTTGCCCAGCATTTAGGGCTTATGTACACGAGTGTAGTGTTGATTTACGAGTAACAATGTTAAGTCGAGATTATGGTAGATGAACCGGGCTTAGAAAATTGTTAAATAACCGCGTTTTTGTCTATGATTCGGTATGTGTAACAACACTGGCCCTAAAATTAATGAGTATTTTAATAAATTAAGTAATAAGCTTCATTATATAAAGGTGGACACTAATAATCAAATCTAGACTATCCGAATTTTACTCGTTTTTTTTTTGTTTGGTTGTATATAAAAAAATTGCAACTATATTTTTTGAATTAATCACATCTTTCTTTCACCATCAAAACAACGTTTTTTTTTTGTTTTATTAGATTTAGTCTTTGTTATACAGGTCCGGTTCAGCTTTGCCTCCTTAATCTCGACTTTACCAATAAATCAACTTTATATGTTCCTTGTATATACGGTACATTTTATGAATAAAGGAGATTTCATCGTAGCAATGTAAAATGAGTCGTATATTCAAGTAACATGAGACTAAGTCGTGAATAAGGAGCCAAAGATGAACCAGATTTTAGTGAAATCTTTGTAACTAATTTTTGAATTGATTTTTATCATTACACCAAGTAGGTAGATATAGCCGGTAACTTTATAATGATCCAAATTTGACTTGACCGACTTCACATACATATATTTCTATCATTTATTCGAATGTTTATCAAATTTGACTAATAGTTGTTAGTGATGTAATGTTATTTGACTAGAAGAAGCTTGTCTATTATTCAATACAAAAATCAGTTACAATTCATTTCAAATTACAGATATAGGTTTTTTTGTTTTTATGATGGTGCCACCAATAACCATTTTTGCGTTTCTAAATTACTATTACATCGTTCAGCTGTAATACCTTTAATTTCTGTATATCGAGAATCTAAACATAATGGATAATGTGAATGTCTTAATAAACCACCTGGTTCAATTAAATGCCATTTTTGATTATTTGAACCATCACAAATACGCATTAAAACTTGATTATTTTTAATTGAATTCAATAATGTTAAACATAGATCATGATGTTTTATTAAACCATCATTTGTTAAACCCCATTCTTGATTACCACCAGTATGATGACATTGATATAATGCAACAGTACCATCAATTAAATGACCCATTGTATCTAAACAATAAATACCTTGACGTAATTCACCAATATGTGATGTTGTTGGTTGTGGAATTGTTAATTCTGGATAAACATTCTGTAAATACCATTTGAATGGTTTACATTGTAGATGATGGCGTAATTCTAAACGTTCCATAATACTATTTCATCAACGAAATTTTTATTAAAATAGGAGTATTTGAAAAGAAAAAATAATAGAAATCAAACTTACTCCCCAAATGGGATATTTTTCGCTAATGGTACAGCAGCATAATAATAATGTTTATATTCATCCATCCAAACTTCAGCAGCACGCCTTGTATTTCTAGCAAATACATTACCACTACCACCGGGAAATGTGTACGGATGTCTTTTCCTAAACACATGACCTACCTGCAATATCAATTAACAGTATCAATTGATTTATTGAAAAAAAAAACAGTAAATAAAATAACAAAAACACCTACCCTACTACATGGTATTATTTCAAGACTACCACCACATTGCCAAACACGGAAAGATATCTCAAGATTCTCACCACCCCATACATCCATTTTCATATCGTATTTACCTAATTTCTCGAAATATTGTTTATTTATCACAAATAATCCTCCGGCAATCATTGGTGTACGTATTGCCTAAATAATATTCGTTTATTAATGAAAACGATTTATTTATTATTGATTTTTGTTGTTATAACAAACTTATATGTGGTAAAATAAAATGAGAAAAATCCAAAATCACATGTGTAAAAGGGAATTCGATTTGTGAGAATAACTTTTCTCTCTCAACAAGTTTGTTATAACAAAGTTTTGTAGTTTTTGGTAGTTTGATTGTATCTGAAAATTGATTGAATATTTCTTTTTTTTTTAAACTGTAATGTGCACAACAGACTGACGATATATTTTTCGTCAGTATTGTCGCACATTTATTTAAAAAAAGTGTTAATTTTTAAGCAAAATGCAAAATCTAACAAGTAAAGATAGACCGTGATGTGATCAGAACAAGACAAATGCAAATAATATGTGGACGAAACCTAGAAACTAATCAAGAAAAATTGAATTAAACCTTTCAGATATCAAAATTCATCAAATTTAAAACAACCCTTATATTTCTGCTTGTATATATATATATATATATATACCGATAGGATTCCAACAAAAAGCGACAGACATTTTATAAATGAATCTCTTCAACCCAGCAAGGGTCTTGTGTATAATTTTAAATATTCAAAACAGTTGAAACACAATTTTGTGAATCCTCATTTACAACTCATATTTAAAATAAGATAATTTTAATTGTATTATAGGATACCTGGGTGGGGTCCCTTTGTCTACTCTCCCTTTCAGCATAACCCAAATATTCCCATTTGAACACTAGATTCCAATCGAATCCACCACGTAGATCAGCCGATGCTCCAATATATTGGAACGTGTCCATACTGATAACGTCAATAACCGGACAGACAACCCTTGTCGGATCCTGGAGGATAATAAAATTACAAATTTATTGTTTGAATTCTTTGATTAGATTTTTTTATAAATGAATTTTGTTAATTAAGTATTCATCAGTTAAGCAATACAAAAAGATATTATTAGAAATTTCAAATACTTTTCTTAATACAAAAACTGAACGATTTCCAACGCGACATTCGTTCACAGAAGATATTGTCTTTAATTTCTTTCATGGATGGTTAAATTCGTTTTAATTCCAACTTATTGTTGGTGTTGTCGTCATTGTATTCATGCGGAAAATTGTAAATTCGTGACTGGAGTACTGGGTAGAGAACTTCTTCAGTTTGATTCAAAAACGATTCAAACGGTGATTGCACAACACCTACCTACATATATATTGGTATAGAAAAATAAACAACATACCTCAGCTACACGTTCCAATAATGGTTCCAACCAATTTACATTACATTCACAATGACTGTCTAAGAATGTTAAAACTGTTGCTGTGGCTGCATCAGCACCACGAACTCTTGATCGCATCAAACCTTCACGTTTATCATTGCGTAAAACACGAACTTTTTGTATTTTTGCTAATTCTTCCCCATCTTCAGCTATTTTAGAAATAATCACGATTGTAAATGGCATTATTGATTTTAAAAATAAATAAATACGTACGATTATCACTGAAATCGTCGACTAGAATGATTTCTTTAATCAAATGTTCAGGACTACGATTGAGGACACTGAAATAATTTTAAACAATTAGTAACTCTATTTTCTTCTTTTTCATATAAACTTATTTAAAACATCACATGATGAAATATGGTCGTTTAAATCAACACAAAAGACGTAAAATATACTACTTGCATTTATAAAAAGTAGCACCATTAATCAACATACTGTTTTAATGTAACAGCTTTAGTAAATTTCTAGTTTCATTAGTTTCAAAGATATCAACGTCATTCAACTGAAAATTTACTGTGAAAATATTCACCTAACAACTGTTCGAAGGAGTGTTGAACGAGCTTCATTATGGAATGTTATAATAACGCTAGTTGATGGTAAATCTGTTTGCCATTTTTTTCTGCGACACCTGTAAAAGAAGGAAAAAAACAACAGACATTACATGGTTGTTCTAAACGATCAATAAAGTCTTTTATTTTTTTTGTTTCTTTTTTGTTTCCCCAGTCAGATCATGTACTAACACAGTGGTTTATGACTGCGAAAATATCCTTTATGGTTTCAGATATCTAAAGTAGAATTAATGATATTGTTAGGATTTTATGTTCTTGTAAAAAGGAAATCGAACCATTTTGAACTTTTAACTCAAATATAACACTGGATTTTTACATCAATTGGTTTTCAATCCCATTGTAAACTCGATTAATTGGCAACTAAACTGTAAAATTCACGACTGAGATAGTAGTTGGAACTATGATAATAGGTACAGCGGCAAACTCATGATTTTCTACATTTTACACAAATTGTAACACTTGAAAGTTGTAGTAAAAATAATGTTGTTTGTAATGCTTAAAATAAGAAACAAGTTTACTATTTAACCATCAAAAACAACACAAAATAGGATCATCACAAATACGACTTTACAGTAAAAGAACTCGTGTAATCATTAGTTCAGAGATATTTCCAGACAACTATAAAATTGCATCTTTCCAGAAACAAACTGCGTATGACCACTGCAGAGTCAAACATAGTTAGAAAATAGAATAATTTGGAGAAGACGCAAATATGAGGCTGTGTGGATTTGTGAGGGTTGTAGAACAACCAGACTTGTACCTTACATTATCCAGACTGTATAGGGAGCTCCTCATTCCACAGGAATGCCATAACTTCACTAAATGTTCGGCATTTCAAAAATTCCGTTTTAGAAACTACTCGTAAACATTTCAAATTTTATTTCATTATATTTATGAGAATTTCGATCCATACTTGCTTGTTCCACCAGTGACATTTGAGTGTTGTAAATATACGTAAGTAGATCAAAAATTTCACATCATAATCAACTTTCAATTAACTGAAACGTGAAAGGTGTTTGTTTCCGGTTTGAAAGTGAATTAGAGCAGGTTCACGGTCAACTTTTACTTCTCTAACATATGATCAAATATTAATCAATTAATTTACTTAAATGAAAGTAATGACTTAATAATGTAAAAATCACATATGTATAGATATATATTTTGTATCATCACAATCTTTCGCAGTTAGTTGAAATACTCATGAAAGAGTAGGAGGAGTGAATTATTGCAAAACCAAGGGATGCCTTCATAAATCTAACATTAATATGTCTAACCGATGGTGAATCGAAGAGAAAGGTAGATTTTGGCCTAAATACCAATAATAACATACAACTAACTAATGGTCATCAAATGTCCGACAAAACGAATAGATCACGATTTATGTAATTTCCCTTAAAGAGAAAAAAATTTTAAATTTTAATTGAAAGAAGAAAATCGGATAAATTAGAAAGGCTTTGAATTTTTTATATCTCCAAATTAATCATGCTGTTTGTTGTTTATGATCACGGATATATTGTCGCAAACATTGATAATATGGAATTTATGATAATTTCACATGCTACATGTAGTAGGTATCTACAAAGAAATCATGAAACCATCATGATGAGAGATTTATTGATAATTGTTTATTGTTAAAATGGAAGCCTACAAGACCACTTTCCATTCCGAGAAAAATTCCAAATAAACTAATAATAATAATAATTTAATTATAATATTAAGACAAGAAAAAGGTGGAACATACATGGCATTTCTGGTATCAGGAATTTCTCTATTGCTTGGCAAATTATCAGAAGCTTCTTGATTAAATCGATTACGAACGTATGGATCTTCGCCTTGTCTTAAACCACCTCTTGCTACATAACCAACTTCATCGAAATAATTCCATGTTAGACGGCCATCTGTTGTTTCTACACTTTGTAATGCCATCGGTACAGCTGGACCTAAGGCTGTATCATCATTATATTGTGCCATTGTTACGCCTTCTTTCAGTCTTAAAGCACGATTTTCAGTCTGTAAATACAACAAAAATAAAATAAAATTCAAATTAGATAATCGAATAACAAACTAACGAAAAGTGAAAGGATTCAAATCAAACAATTGTATACGGTATAGGTAGGTACGTTATTATTGTTGCTCATCTAATACCGTCGACATAACGATCTAATTCAGATTAGATGTTTGCTTTCTCTTCCGTGACTTGCAATGATGGGAATTAGGCTTTAGTTAGAAGTTTCAACAATAGTTAATTAAATCTTCAGAATATGGTGAAGAATAATCTTTAATTTACGGAGAGAGAAGACATAAGACGAGAAAATAAAAATTAATTGTAATTCAAGTTAAAATCGATGGAAAACCATCAATTTTCTAAATTAAAATTTCAATTACTGGAACGTTTTCCAACTGGCCAAAAGTTGAAAGTAGTAGTCTTATCCAGATTGATTAATTAACTTACAGATATGATAGCAAGTTCTCATATCCAATCAGTCAATTTTTATTAATAATTGGTAGTTAAAGTCGTGTTAACTTTCACGATAATTACAAAAACCCTACCTAAATTGGTTTTTTCTTTTTTTAATAAAAATAAAAACCCATAAATAACGAAATTAATATCGATTTTAACCATTATTTCAATAAAGGAGAATCAGTGTAAATATGCGATTATGTAACATTGTAATTCATCCATTCAAATAATACCAATTTAATGATGACAATTGAATTTATTTATGAGACAGTTGTATTGTTTTCAGATATTTAAATTTCAATAGTAACAACCGTTATTTTGTACAATTCACCTATTACTACATATGTGAAAACATCCAAATGGTGTAATTACAAATGAACAAAAATACAACTGAAAGTTTTCAGATAAAACTGTCATCTTTATAACACGAAAAAATCGACCGTACAGATGGGAAAATAAATATTTCCTCAATTTTCTCTCTCAACAATTACGAACACGTTATAACTGATATTCACAGATAACATTGCTGGTGTTGTTTAAATAATAATAATAATAATAATAATTAATTGTTCAATTGAATATTCAACGTTTCTTTTTCCCTTTTTTTATTCCAATTCAATTTGGAAAATTAAATCTTTTCAAATATCTGTCGATTGGACAGTGAACATGAGAGGAATTCAAATGGAATTTTTCAATTAGTGAAATCGATGGATTCCATTAATTCCGAATGACCGAATATATGTATGTATATTTCTATTAAAATCGGAAAACCACTCTTTAAATTTAATTTCATTGAATGAGAGCTTCCGCATATTATAAACATATAAAGTTGCAACACCACCAACAACAAAGAAAATAACGATCATATTTCAACGAATAAAACAAATAGCACGTAAGTCATGTAATGCAAAAATTGGTGAATGAGAAAGAAAGAGAGAAGAGGGTAATTTAACGAGTGAAACAGGAAACGTTAGTGGTGTCTAATGTAATTTACGTAACTATGTAGCATCATCCTCTGATAATGCTGACCGTAATTTGTCTTACACTCTATTATATCATCTCCATGGGATTAATATTTACTGTGGAAGACTCTATAAACAATAATTATAAGTGGCAACAGTTAACACAACTTAACGTTCGTAATTAGATTATATCCTTAAGGTCCTTACATATGGCGCCAGTAGCTATGACAGTATCGTAAGCCGCAGACCAATATTGGTTTCGAGTGCAAAGACTTTTAGCTAAAATATAGGCAACTTGAAGCATGTGCTTCTTACAGAATAAATCTCTTAAGGCACAGTTAATGCTAATCTAAAATTCATAACAGCTTCCTCTAAAGTGTTGCTCTGTGAATGTTTTAACTGTAATTTTAAGCAAAAGTATGGGATTCGTGTAGTCAATTCTATATTCATTAGAAAGCATTATGAGTTAGTTTTAATGTTAGTATTCTGATGTAAATACAAATAAATAAATAAATGATTGCAAAAATTGTCCCCAAAAGGAAACTAATTTGTGTTTGAGTGAAGTTGTTCGGCATGTTTCAAACTTTTTGAGTTTATAGTTTGATTGGTAATCTTGATCGACATTTGTACCAAATGTCGCAAGATCAAAACTAGTAAAATGACCATTTTGGTTGAAATCTTTTGCATAAACCAATTTAATGAACTTGTTTGGGTCAAATTAAGAAAAATGAAAGCTTGAATAACCTTCATACAGTTTTCACAGTTTTTCTTTAATTTAGCTTGACAGATGTTTTTTTTTTCTGTTATAACGAAGCGACTAATACAGCACATTAATAATGTTCAGGTTTCCCTTGTACAACTTACAAAACAAAATAAAATAAAAAATTGTCTAGAGTGAAAATGTTAGAAATTTTTTGCTTCTTCATTCCATGCCATTAGTAAGCGATCTGATTATAAAATAAATATCACTTTTCCTCCAAAAAAATATTCCAATCTCCATAATACATTATAAACTCTCTAATATTTGTGGATGATGTTTTTCTAATTCAAATGGTGAAAGTGTAACACAGCAAAGGTGGTTATGGATTAGAATCAAATCAACAATACGTCGTCTACGTAACATAATTTAAACATTAAGTAAAAACATTTGGTTTATCCGCAAACTAGTTTCACAAGCAAAATGTGAAATTTCCAATGACTGAACTCCGGTACAATTAACAAGAATTCAAAAAGACAAAAAACAACAATAATGTCTCTTTAAAACTCTATTTCGTCAACTAGAGATTTCAGTTTTAATTAACGAACTTTATAAATTAATTCAAACCAAACTGTGTTATTCCAAATTAAAACTTAACTTTCTGTTAGAAGCACTTATTGATTCTCTAGTATAAAATTCAATTTGATTATATCAATTACAAGTTTAGTCTACTTTTTATAAAAAATAAATAAATAATTAGTGCTTGTTTTCCAACAAAAATATCAATTCAACCTTAATATCGGTAATAAAATTTGCATTTCCGGATGATATGGATTTGGTTAAGAAGTTTGTTGTCTACCTTGACCACCAAAACAACTGTAACCAAGCCTTCAGTTGGATCATTATGCAAATCTAGGTCTTGTGACTTCAACAATGAAACTTGAATCACAACTCTAAACGATGTTCAACTATCACGTTTCAAAAATTCGAATATTTGCAAGAAAATCTTAAAAATTTGATCAGAAAAGCATAGGAAATACCTAACTATACCATAAATTGTTGCTGACACATACAAAATCGTTATTGGGAAATTTCGATCGTATCGTTTTTCTTCAACGACAACAACAAAAAGCCATCCTCTATTGTTTGTCTTCCATTTGATTAATGACAAAGAAAAACACCTACACACAGTAATTTGACAGCAACGACAACAAAACTGTCTCAATGATAGAATTGAAACCTTATTCAAGATGGTTAAGGCTATAGAAAACGAAAGTAGGATAAAAACCCACTATATATATATATATATATATAGATATAAACAGTCTTTCTAAATATATTTATGCCAACTAAGCTTTATCCTTTATCAAACTGGTGGTTTTCTAGTTGTCCTTTGGGATTATCATGTGTTCACTTTAAATGTGACACATTTGTGTTTTCTTTTGATTAGAGAATTGCAAACAATTTCTAATAGAAAAAGAAACAAAATACAAAACGAAATGTTAACATTCTTTAACATCAATATAATTTAAACCACAACGATTTCAAATTAATTCATGTAATCTTTAAGAAGATGTCAAGGATTCTTTCTCATTGAATTACAAATGTTATGATGTAACTTACTAGTTTTAATGGAAACAAACTCATCATTTAGAACGAAATGTTTGCAAAACGATGTCCAACAAATATATAACAAAGGGGAAAAACAACAATTTATTATTGATTGTTGAAAATTGCAGAATTTTGTAATTATTCTGTTACACAACTATTGATGTCACTATAATTAGCATTATTACTGTTATTGTGGTATTAATAAACACAAATTGAGGCAAAAACTATCTATTTGAGAGCGAATGTATCCTTTCACTTCAGCTAATAAGACGAATAGCATTTGATTATTCTAAGAGAAAAAAAATATTACTTTTCTCCTCTCTCTATATATATATAATTAACAACTGTTTTGTGAATAATTAAATAACAATTATCTGACAACATCAAATTATTTATTTGTTTATTTTCATTGATTTGGGTCAAAATAACAAAAATTTCGTACGAATTTTCCTTTTAAAGTGGTTCAACAACTTTTACAATTTCTTTTCAATTATTGGTTATATAGTGAACTTTCGACAGAAAAAAATCCCAATTTTAACGACTTAAAATAAATAATTTCAGATTACTGAAAAACTATAATGTTCCACGTTATACAGTATGTCCCGATTGTGAAGTTGTACTGCTGATGTTCACAACTGAAATTATCCAAAAATTGTTTCTACCGATACGCATACAGTCCCTGAATCATTAAAATCACCATTAGACATAATCTTTTCTCACCACAAACCAAAACTACGCCAATCATAAGACAGACGTTATATATGTGTAAGTCTCTAAATATACTGGAATAAGAATTCTGGTTTACAAATCTTACAGGTGGAAGTTGATATTACCATTTTTAGAAAAATTCCATCCAAAGAAGCGCAACGCAACATATTTATTTAATTAAGATTCTAACGCTTATGGTGTAACACTTTAGTGTAAATTAAATCATAAATATTTGTCACACTTTCATTGTCTCTTGATAATAAAAGTAATAAAGGACTACTTTACTAAATCTTCTCTCAAGCGTTTGTTGAAATGGTTGATGATATTAATCCCACTACTATCATTTTTGAAGATTGTATCTTTTATTTTCATTATAGAGTCAAGTATATTAAAATAATTTTTGTTCATTATTTTTGTAGTGTTATCACGAATAGAAATGGATAAATTGAATTCAGTCTACCAGAAGAATGTTTGTTTTTTTTTTTATATGAAAAATTGTTCAAATACTCATCCCTATTCACAGAATAATTCAATCTCCTTGCTTTGTATTTTTCGTGTTTATCTACCATTTCGATTTGTATTTGGCTCTAGATTCTTTTTCAGTGATAACAGCATCTCTTCGTTTCTCATGTTTTGTTATATTGAATCAAAATTAATGGTTAAATTAACATAAACGTGTTCAACATTTAAGTTACACAACCGGTTAATAGGGAAACTTGACTACTTTTACTATTTGAAGGATGTTTAAAAGAACAATGTGTTTAACTGTTTTAAACTGTTATGGAATTGTTAGTTAAATTAACAACAATTAGATTGAAAAGTAATAGCATCTAGGTTTATAAGGTCTACATTATTATCCGTTTAATGAAATAGATGATTGTTATCAAAGGTTTTATTAATAAATCAAGCGTTTCCGGAAATTTATTACAAAGTATTAAATGAATAATTCAATGTTTTCTAATCGTAAGAGGATATAGAGTGAATGATATCCAACAATAAGATTGCCAGAAACTAGCTATAGCGTTTGACTTATCGTTAGTACGAAGTTGCTTGCGTTTTCTGTGGAATTTTGCATCATTTGGACCCAAAACTATTATTACAGTCTCAGAAAGGCATCCGACATCGTCTTTGTGATGCGGACGTACACTCTTGATGAAAGAACGCATTAGTTTCCTTCATGTTACAGCATTCGGAATAGGTTGGGTCGAGTAAGACAATTAGGATCAGGAAAGAAATAACAGTTTTTTATTCACATGTTATAAGATGAATTTGTCGTACTTTCAGTTCAACAATTACTTTTTTTTAACACAATAAAACCCAATTTCCATAGTAATTAAAATAAATTAAGTTACATATGATAACTAGATAAAGCTACAGATTCATACGAAACAATGAGAACAGTTTATGGATATGTTTTGAATGATTTTAGTAATCTTAAAGACGTCCGCATGGTGCAAGTAAGTTTGCGCAGAGCTCATTATGACCAAAGCCGTGTTTAGGAACGATTTCTTCTCAACAATATGGTAATATTCTGCTAACTACTATTTATTGATTAAATTAAAAACAAATAAAGAAGGAAGATCAAAATGGAGCAAAAACATGGTTATTTGTTGTTAATGAATAATTTAATAGAAATAAACTCTGATTGTGAGATCAATTATTTAGAATAACTAAGCCCATTGGATAGTTTTGTGTACAATTTACGCAATAATTATTCGTTTTTGTCAAGTTTAAACGTGTGTTTACAACATTTTGATAGAATAATCTGATGTGCAAGCATCTTTAGATTTGTGCAAAATTATAAATATCATAAGAAACCGCCCACTCTTCTTTTCTGGCAACAGACCAACATTTCCTACAAACAAATTTTATATACGTAAAGGAAATTCGAGGAAAAAAAGAACTCAAAAATCAATAAAAATTGTTGGGGTTGTTTCAAACAAAACTTTGCACATTTATTTTGTGTATTACGACCAAAGTTAAACGTTTCATTAAAGTTTATTAATTTGTGTAAATTCCCAAATTTGAGGGTATTATGTAAATATTTTAATAATACAAACAAACTTAATTATTATAAAACTGAATAAAACTTGTCCCAATGATTGTCTTGGTTGAAATGATTTCAACAATAATAATAATAATAAGAATAATAGAAGAAATATTCCGGAAACGTAAAACAATTGTTTTTTAATTGCAGACATCGGAATATAATGTATAACATCAAATACCTAGTTATTCTATTGTTTTAATTGCGAAACGTTCCATGATATTATACACACTTTCAACTATTTCTTAACAATTCAGGGGATCATCACCATCTCTTAAAACGAACAGAACCAATTTATAAAAAACTGGAATTTTCTTGGAACAACATTATCATTGTATAATTGAATATTGATTGATAATGACTTCATAATTGTTTGTATTGACAACATTTAGAGATGATGATGATGATGATGGATGGTGAACTGGATGAACTACAAATTTATCCATTCATCTGTTTGTTGAAATGTCTTGTGAAAAATAGAGAATTTTTTTCGTAATATAACACGAAAATTGTTGTCGATATAAAAACGTACATCAATTCTCTTACTTTTATTCTTTCCTATACATTATTATTGTTCTTCTTTTTGTTGTTTGTTTTCTATCTATCAACAGAATTTCATTTCTACTTTATCTATTATAGGAAGCAATTTCTTTCTATTGACTTTTCAACTTTCTGTATTCCAGTTCCGTTATTTTCTGATATTACTCAAACAAAACGGATACTATGATGAATAAGAATCCAAAAAAAAGCTCTATCTACTGTATTTAAAGAAATTTTCCTGACAAATCAGTACTTATATAAAATGATAAACATAAATATAAGAAAATGGCCGATAATTGAATTTTATCTTCGTTATGTCTATTTGAACTAGATGTGAATCAAGTAGACACGTGTTATTTGAGGAAGAACAGAGAAACGATAATAGGTTGCTGTTTAATGTTGGAACCAGACAGTCAGTTAGTGACAGGTAAATTGCTTATAGTGATTGTTGGCCAGCTTGTTTTACAGCTTCGAACACAATAAGAACATGGGACGCCCTTCAAGAAATTTACCTCAACAAGCAAATAGTTTGAAAGAGTTGTATAGTTTTAGTTATTACTAATTGTAAAACTAGGAATGACGTAAAACAAGAGGACATAAGACATAGATCGTAAACAACAATTTTTTCCTTAACTGTTGTTATTTCTTTTTGATGTGAAGTAGTGTACTGTTTAAGTTATAAACAAGATGTGTCATACTTTATATTTCTGCTATAAAGTTGTATCGATTTGTCTTTTTCCTGAAAATAATTTACATAATATTCATTGTAGTGTGTGTCCATCTAGCTTTGTTAATTATTGGTTATTACAACGTATGAAGTTATTTATTCTAGTTTATATTGCATAGATGTTGTTTTAACAACTAGCTAGTGCAAATTAAACAGATAATTACTAACATAAGTCAAGTGAATCGACAATAAATTGCATAGTTGGTATTTAATTGGATTGTTCTTTCATCTAACATCAATATTAAACCGAGGAAAGAACTGGCAACAAAAATCACTTTTTTTTTCTATAAAACGAACAATCTGTATTTAAACCGAAATAAATTATAAATGCTTCCATTACGAGTACATACAGATCCAATCTCATCGTAAAGGTATATTTGTAATTTGTTTCTCATTGACAATGAGTTGTTTTGGTGGAGGCGCCTGGTATTATCGATCGTTTGTTTTTTTCACAATTGTACAGAATGTGTTGAAAAACTATGAAAATTGAAAATGGTCTAATTGTGAGTTGTTGTTTTTATAGATATGAAGACAATTTTTAATATTAAGTTAAATTTTTCATAAATATTTAAGCAATTGGTAAAAGTTGTAGCGTTCTGAATCAATAAACCAGAATAGGTTTTCCCCTTAGGTATAAGGTACACGAAAGTTTCAATATAATGGTAATGACAGAGTTTTACAATATTTTTTTTCGACATCACAGTTCGTCAATCTACTAAAATCAAATCGGCTAATTGATTCAAAACATTTTTAACACAAATTATTATCAGATTGGTTTAGTTAGCACCTATAAACCGAGTAGGTAAGGTTTTCTCAAAGATATTGCAGTAGTATGTTGTTATGAAGAGAGTTAAGGGTCTATCCACACGTATCTATCCGTGAAAATGCTATCGCATATCGAACACGAATGAATGTCCACAGCAAACATGGTGAATCGAGATTAATGTCTTCAGTAATGAGCGACTTTTAGTCAATAAACCAAAATAAATACAAACAGACTCTAGAGATTCGTTCTGCGAGCAGTGAGATATCTTTCAAATGATTCTTTATTTTATTTTCAGTTTAGGACGATCGTTTTTTGGTGTTCAAACGAGTACACATCATTGCTGTCTTATAAAACTATATACTTTTGTGTAGTTTCATTAAATTTAAGTACTTTTGTTTATCAAAAAGACTCATTATTAGTTTTAGACAGTATTAATAGTGTACACGTAGATTTTAAACGACAAAAACAGAGGTACAAACATTAAAAGTTTCAACCAACAATCATAATGTCTGTTTTTAATATAAAAATCAATGGAAATCTAGTATAAAAGCATCATTTCTGAATAATATTAAAACAGTTAAAATACTGTTTTGACCTAGTCAAGATGAAATTTGAAAAATCACGGAATTTCACAAGTAAGAATATATTTTTCAATAAATCTAAAAATATTAACAAAATATCTTTGAAGAGAAATATTTTATTGATACTCAATTCGATATTTATTGAAGAAATTCTAGGATTCTATATTACACTGTTAATAAAATCTAGTATCAATAGACTATGTCTCAAGTTTTGCATTATTTAAACTACAGCAGATGCATTTTTTTCAGAAAAAGACGATCCATTCTATTGGGCACGTCTTATACTTTATGAAAAATTATTCAAAAAACTGTCGGTGAAAATCTTGCTGTTTTCACTGTTTCTATTCAATTTCATTATAATAATCGCATTTTTAATTGAAGTAATTGTTACTTTTGATTCTGGTTTAATAATACAATATGGACCATCAATATTTCTATTTATTTCGGTTAATATATTAAATCCACAAATTTTATTTAAATTTTAAACGTAATTAAATATTTTTTAATATAGGGTGAAATACAAATTTTGAATGTAATTTTTCTGGATAAGTCTATTGTCAATTTATTAGATAATGAGATTTATCCAAATTTATGGCCACTAGGAGATCATGATCCTGTTGCAAGAAAAGCTATAATTAATCGTATTAAAATTACTGTTGTTATCATTACAATAACTACGATTATTGTATGCATTACAGTAATATCACTTTGGCCAATATTCGGTCAAAATAATAATATTTATTATGCTATTTATTTATTTAAAAAATTTGGTTATTTCGTTGATTTATTATCAGTTTTATATTATTTAACTTTTTTACCAACAACTTTAACAACAATTTTTGGTATCTATGTTTTTGGATATATTGTTGCAATGCAAGCAATACTCCTTGATCTTGTTAATGAGCTACTTTTAGAGATATTGAAACAACATCCTGAAGTGGATGATTATATTTTAATAAGAAATCGAAATTATCAGGAAGAAATTGCCAATCGATTCAAAGTTTGTATTGGATTACACATAAATATTAAAAAGTTTGTTTGTAAAAATAATCACCACCACCATTATTTTAATTAATTATCTTTTATAGGGTGTTGAGGAAATTGAATCAATTGATACGAGTACCGTCTGTATCCATATTTACGTCCGTTGTTCTAGCCTATCTATGTTTCACTTTTAATCTTGCAAGTGTAAAATTAAAATTAGTATAATATGGAAAATTAGTGCTCAATATTGTTAATTTTTAAGGGGGTGATATTGACCGGTTATGGGCGTTTTATCACTTTATATGTCTGTTATGTTATTGTTACTTCATTCACATTCTACAGTGGACAACGACTTACTGACTTGGTAAATTATTGAATTCAAATCAAATAATTGTTAATAAAATTATTTTTCTTCTTTAGTCTGATATGGTTTATCAAAATTTATTGAATATTAATTGGACAAGTTTAAATTTGACTAATAGACAGATTTATTTGATTTTTTTAACAAATTCGTTAAAACCATTTGTTGTTGAAGTACCTGGCTTTTTAGTTTGTGAATATAAATTTTGCATTAAAGTAAGTAAAATATTTGATTGTGTTCTATTTATTATTATTTCATTTTTAGCTATTTCAATTTGTTTCGTCCGTTTCTGTGTTTTTCTTTCAAATCTTTCAAAAGATTTAACTCTATCTACATTTTACATAGTTTTAACAGAAGTTGTTGTACAAATGTACACTACAAGAACTGCTGTATTGTAATCCTTTTGTTATTAATCTCAATCTTTTTCTTGTAGACTAGAATTAGATAATACAAACTGAAAGACTAATTTGTAGTTTTATTTACAGTTTTTTTGATAGCAGATATATCTGTAAGGAAGGCTATATACATATATACAGGTTGAAACAGTTCATCTAGGAACATAAGAGAAACCACAAGAACCGGGACAGTCTTATAGCCTTCGTCTGTGTTGAAAAGAGAGGGCTTGTAGAGTACCCCCCCTCAAGGCGGTTCTATGTTCCTAGATGAAATGTCCTAACCTGTATAGTTGTTTCAGTGCTCTCAAACATCGTAACGTGGAGGAAGTGGGGACAAAGTAAGATGGATAACGTACTTACGGGGGCAGGGATGAAATGAGATGGGAATATGTATAGTCTCCACCTTACAAATGTTTAAGTCGAGTAAAAAGTGTATAACATAGTATTATTGAACGTTTATCAAGCGTTCTGTGTGTTAGTGGGGTCCAGGCTGTTTCGCTTCCTTCTAATAACATCGACATATTGAGGATTGGCTTCCTATAAAAGCTGATAAATAATTGTTTGATGCTGTCAATCTTTAAGACGAAATCAAACATTAACTTAGTTTGTGTTTGTTTATTTACAATTTTATACAAAAGTTTATTATAAACAATTACAATAGAAATGATTAAATCCGCTTGACACGCATCTACAACAAATTTTATAATTTATGTGTCTTCTTATTCTATTAATGAACATTTTTCTTAATTTATAAGCAGTGATTTATTGTTCGAACAAAAGTTTGTACATAATTACTTCTACTTAACAAAAGTACATTTCTAAATCATTTTATCTTTTGTTTTCTACGTACATACACCAAAGCAGAATATAAAAGATTGCAAGTTGCAAGAATCATTTGAAGGATATTTCACTGTTCAGAACGAATCTCTAGCGTCTGTTGTATTTGTTTTGGTTTATTGACTAAAAGTGACTTACTGTTGAAGCTATACTCCTGAGTTACTGGACTCTCTACGCCTGATGTGGACATTTGTTTGGGCTCAATGTGCGATTTACAGTTTACAATACCAATAACAATAACATTTACATATAAATTGTTTGATTTATAAAAGATATAATCGACACAAATTAAAGTTTACCAAATATTTGAAAGAAAAATATTGAAACGGATGTAAAGAACTGAAATATCTAGAAAATATAAAAATTAAAAATAGATAGAGATTTTTCTAAAATACTGAATTGTACTTAGATGGCAGAATTTAATTGTGATTGTACCTCATTACATAAAATACAAGAACAATCTATCATCTAAATACAATCGAATATTTTTAAAAGATAATTTGTTGTTGTTTATATGATGGATACCTTGAGGCCAAATTGAAAATCAATAATTAACAGACCAGGGCATTCAACGACAATTGGTTTCAACATATTTGTTAGAAAAATCAGATACGTCTTTTTATTACTTAAATTTAAACTGGACCAATTTAGGAATAATAAATTTTCATACATCTCCTCAGACTAAAATCAAGCATTTTCTATAAGGAAATTGTCGAAAACTATTGAGTGATTTACCTCATCCTTAATACGTTGTCCACTACGTAATGCTAAGCTGACACAACCTATATAAACCAAATACATTGCTATAAGGCTTCCAGTACGAAGGAATTTCACACCCTCAAAAATAATAGATTTTACAATTGATTTTTCAATAAATCAAGAATCTCACAGTAGCAATGCTGAAAGAGGAGGCAAGACCTACCAGAACTGATGTTATTACAGTGATAATAATTGGTATTGTTATCAATTTGTTAAATCTCGTTTGTATCCTAAAAACAATTATATTGATTCTTATGGAGTTAGTATGAAGAAAATTGTCTTTTTCTAAATACTCTCTTATCTTTATATGCATTTCAATACAAATTTTAAATCTTTGGAAAATTTGATTTTGATAAATAGGATTTCTTATTAAATTATAATCACTATCAGCGCTATCAGTTTCAGTTATATTCAAAATAAGTTCTTTACCAACAAAGATTAGGAATCGTTGAAATAATGTAACATATGCCAATGTATAAACACCACAAATCATCATTATTATTACCGGAAAAAGGCTTAAATAATATAAAAATGATAAAACATCAACAAAATATCCAATTCTTTTAAATAAATAAATAGCATAATAAATATTATCATTTTGACCAGTGATTGGTAAAACTGATATAATTGTTATAAAAATAATTGATGTTGTGATTCCTATAAAAATTTGAGCAATTTTAATATCTTTAGCAAATGGTGTCCATTTCACAGGATCAAGATCTTCAATTGGCCATAAATTTGGAAAAATCTCTCCATCTATTAAATCAATCATACGTTTTTCAAGTGTTAAAAATAATATAATTGAAGCTTGACCCTACAAAATGAATAAAAGTACAAATACAATAAAATAGAAAACGAAAATTAACTGCAATTAATGAAAATATAATGAAACTATATCTTATCAATAATTTTGAATCAAATGTAATAATCACTTCAATCAAGAAAACTATTGTAACAATGAAATGTAGAAGAAATGTTAAAAATAACACAATTTTAACGATTCGTCTTTTAAAAATATTCTCGTAAAATATGAAACGTCCCCAATAAAATGGATCATCTTTCTCTAAAAAGAAAGAATATTTTGTGTATAAAGTAGAAAATTCCAATGGCTGGATTGATTCTCTCACTAGTGAAACTTCTCGATTTATTGAATCTCATTGTCACTATTAACTGGTAACACTATGATACAACTGTGGTATAAACATTGAATAAAATCCGTATTTATAGATAGAAGAAGTTTATTGATTTTTATATTAGATCTAACAAATATTGAAATAATGTTCAATGGGTACCCTATGTATTTAAAAATAATGACAGACATCCATATTAATAAAGATTTGTCTAATTTTCACATCAATATATAGCTTAGTTTATTTCCATGAAAAAAACTACTGATTTCTGTAGGTACTATTCATTTGATTAATAAATTACAAAAATCAACAATAATATCAGAACATTCAGATTAATGAATAAAATAAATTCATGTTTCAGCCTTGATTTTTTGAAATATTTCTATTTGTTACGATTAATAGGCGTCGATACTGATCACAATGTTTTATGGCGTTAAAAGTCATTTTAAACGTCTACCTTATTCGTATAAACCTACTATAGCAATAGTTCCAATATACAATTTCTTCAAGGAAACCTCGTTTACTCCGTTTACTCTAACTGAGTCAATCCAGTTGATCGGTTAGCGAAAAATGTAAATTTTTCCACATTCATATTGTTTTTTGTTTTGGATCAAATAGCTAAATTGATTTTATTTAATTCTCATTCATGTAGTATACGATTTAAATGAACCAGTGTGTCATGTCTTGTTAATAGAGAATGCCATACGGGAATCCTTGTCAGTCAGATAGAGTAATTCAGATTGACTTTGATCCGTATATTGTTAATTCCGAAGACTACTGCAATCATTGTAAATAGCGAAACTGTAAGATTTACCAAAATAAGAAAGTTACAGATAGTTAAATTTGATTTTCTTCATTTTTTCTTGAAATTGGCCATTTCTCGTTGTATTTCTAATCACCTATTCAAACATTGTAAAATGTGTCATCATCATTATATTCAGACTTTCATGTACCTTATACCTAGGGATAAACTCATTCTGATTTATCGACTTCAAAACGCTACCATTTTGGTCAATTGCTTAAATATTTATAAAGTTCAACTTAATATTGAAAATTGTCTTCATATCTATAAAAACAACAACTCACAATTAGACCATTTTCAATTTTCATAGTTTTTCAACACAATCTGTACAATTGTGAGAAAAACAAACGATCGATAATACTAGGCGCCTCCACCAAAACAACTCATTGTCAATGAGAAACAAATTACAAACATACCTTTATGATGAGATGGAAGCATTTATAATTTATTTCAGTTTAAATACAGATTGTTCGTTTTATAGAAAAAAACAGTGATTTTGTTGTCAGTTCTTTCCTCGGTTTAATATTGATGTTAGATGAAAGAACAATCCAATTAAATACCAACTATGCAATTTATTGTCGATTCACTTGACTTATGTTAGTAATTATCTGTTTAATTTGCACTAGCTAGTTGTTAAAACAACATCTATGCAATATAAACTAGAATAAATAACTTCATACGTTGTAATAACCAATAATTAACAAAGCTAGATGGACACACATTACAGTGAATATGATGTAAATCCATAAATAAAAAATTACTGAAGAATGGTTTCGGTTCAAATGTGGCCCAATTACACAAAAAAGTGAAATCAACTTTATATCCTCTTAAATTCATAAACATTAGTTTATTTATCAATTTGTTGAAATTTTCCATGAGATAACATATTTGAAAATATATATTTTCACTAAAATACTATTTCTGGATTTTATTGGATTAGTCCATTGGGTGTTCTCAAGATCTCTTATTACATTCCACCAACGATTATTGACAATCTATTTTGCTAAATACATCGAAAAAAGAATGTGAACGAACATGTTTTATATAAAAATGGCTCAATTTTATTCATTTTGAAAGTCATTTATTTAAAATTATATTTAAATATGTAATGTGATTGAAACACAAATAGAGCTGTGATAATGTTTTAAACAAGTTCCACTTTAGTAATTTTGCTAATGAGATTCTTAATTAGAATATCATTGCTTTCATTATTAATAGATATATCCAATGAATACAAAAATATACGGAATGTCCGCTAATTGGTGTATCACATCTATATTCTATTTATTCATAGAAGAGAAAAAGAAGAAATAAACAGATAATCTTGATGATTATCCACTAAATTCTATAAGATGAATACTAAATGTATCGAACGGACATAGAAAATATCTCTATGCTGGAATACAGTACAATGCGGAAATTTCACGGGAACTTACCAACAATTACTGTGTCTCAATAGGTAAACGTTAAAGATTAAAATTTCTGATATTTTATTTCGTTATTCACTTCATTCGAAAATTCTAATAATAGATGACTAATTATGCTAAACCAACTAATAAAACGGTAATTTGTTGTAACCGACCAAGTCTCTACAAATATAATTTGTCTAGATCAGGGAAATTTATCTAAATTTAATTATTTTATATTTGCACTGTTTTGTTATTTATTTTGATAATTATATTCAACACGATAATGTACTTTTATTTCAAATGAACTCTCTATTTATTTATTAAATCAATTATATATTGGTTGAAAGTACGATTTTTATATGTGATTCGTTAATTTTATAGTAGTTTTCTCTGATTAGTGCTAATGTTAACGTCACAAATGCGGAATATTATTAGGGATTTTTAATAAAATTTTCAAAACTTAATCTACTTTAGAGAAATTTTAAATTGAACCGCATAATATCATCATCATATCGTGACTGTAAAAGTTATTAAAAGTTTAAAAGTAAATGAATATCATCTCTGTTATTTTTTTTTTTTTTTGAAAAAGATTAATGTCATCGACAGAAGAACAATAATTATTGTTTGCAAATCAACATAAACACATAATTGAAATTTTTATAAAATGAAATTGGACTGTCGAAAACAGTTGTCGATGAATTTGATAATCAAATATATCGAACCTACTCTTTTTTTGATAATAATTTCAATGATTGGTAAAAATCCATGGAAAAATCCGATACAATCACCTATAATAACATTTTTATTTTTATTTTTTTGTGATCGTACAGTTCCAATCACAGAACTAATAAATATCGTTACACAAATAAAAGCAAAGAGGGCTAGTAGATTCACGTCACCGACTGATAAAATCACAGTGCTGGCTGGCCTTAATTAAACTTACTTCAACAAGACAGTCAAGTTAAATTTGATGTACTATACGTTTTGATGGCAAATCTATTTTAAGAAGATTGAAACGGAAATTGATAAATTATCGAAAAGAAACTATCTACTTTTTCCAATCATCGTTTCTATTTAAAATAAATGATGAAAAATTCATTAAATTCGCTTCATTAAACATTGATTTATAGTAAACAACCCTATAAAAATAAAAGCGGCGAGAGAGAGGGAGAGGGAGACAGAATAAAAAAACACGCATATATTCCCCCCATAAAAACAAAATAAAAAAACGATTAGGTGGTTTATATCACGACACAGTAGAACATTTAACGATTTTCTACACAATGAAATAATTAAAAATTTTCAGACTTTCTATTACGCAAAAACTATGAAATTAAACAGTAACTCGCAACGAGTTTATGCAAGATTTTTTCTTCTCGGGCGAACTATCTCGACGAGATATTATACAATTCTCTACCAATTTCTTCAATTGATATGCTAAAAGTCCCAGAATGGAGGATAACATACAGATTCGAGTGTACAGATAGTGAGTTGCGAGAAAATATATTGCTCGCGGACGTAGAGTTCTCAAGCAATTATCTCGCCCAATGGGAACACAGTCTTACATAGTTTAAAACTGTTCAAGTTGTTTTCCACAAATAAACGAAAAGAACTTATAATTCAATTGTTATTCTTTCTAAGCAAATATTTTGTAATCATTTCGAAAACCACAACCAAAATCAAAAGAATGATAAATTGTGACAACGATATCAGAATTGAAATTAATTGTATCTACACCTTTTTTTATTATTGTTACAACTATTGTTCTTGTAGCAATAGTTGTTAATATTTTATGTATGAATTCAAAGTGTAGGTACGTTGTTTTTTTTTTCTCCAGACATGCTTCGAATACGTAGTATACCTTTTGGAATTAATGTAAAACATATAACAGTAACTATAATAAAAAGTGTTATATGTAGTTATATGAAATAACAATAAGACTCAATTGTTGTTAATTAAACTTCTCTCTATTGTAAATATGTAGGTTGTGGGTGAATTATTTTGCCACCGATGAGTAATTATGGAAATTTAAGGTATCTTTCAAGTTTAATAAACTTTAATATTATACAGAATGTCCGATAATTAGCGCAGTCAAACACAAGGAATTTTCTTAATGAAGCTGCTACTTCAATACAGAAAGATAGACTATTGTTGTACTTAAATCAACCGATACACATTATGTAAATATTTAAGAATTAGACAATTTCTAATGGGAATCAGTCCAAGGTATTGTTCTCATATGTTCTATAACCATAAGAAAATATTCTTCTCTTGTAATAGGTAAGTATGATGGAAAAAATGTATGCGCATTTTAGTTATAATTCTATTGCCGCAGTGGAAATTTTATAATTTTCTAAAGGTATCAAATTTTCTTGTTCATAAACACAAATAATAGAAATAACCCTTTTGTTGATATACATACATATGTATGCTCTATTCTATATGCTTCGTAAAGCACAAAATAACAACAACATATTAATAGTACGCGAATAAAATAATAAATATATCAATATTGAATGTCGTTTATAAGCGTATTTCTTTCATCATTAGTTACTACAATAATTTATTTTATTTTATATACCTACTGATAATGGCAAAACTTTCATTATTTTCACTTTTGTTGATGTTTTTTCTATTATGGAAAGCGTACATATTTAGGCAACAATTTCACCAACTATCTAGGGTTAAATCATAAAAAAATTTAATAATAAAGAAAGAGCGGTAGTTGAGGAACGTACAGCTATTATATTTGTAAGTTCTTGAGATTTTATTCCCAAAATAACAATAGAATTTGTTGTAATCTTAAAATAAAATTTTAAAAAAATAACGGAATTTCATGATTTTTGATCATTTTTTTATGTAAATAATAGAAAATAACCCAAATTTCATTTTAAGATTACATCAAAATTTTGGTACAATTTCTTTTTAATTTAACAAGTTGTTTATTGAATGAATTGGCAGCGTTATAAAAACACCAAAGATTGTTATTGATTTGATTGTTTTTCTTTCGAGTATTGAAACATTAAAGCCCTTAAGAGATATCCGGATGGAAGCCGATAAAATGATTACATAAAAACTGCTACTTTCAATACATCGATTTCACGTTATCCATTTGCTGATACAAATGATTGTTAATTGTTAACATGTATAGTGGCACCAATAATAACAACAAAAGAAACGGTTTATTGACAACAATCTAAAATAATTCGTGTATTTAAATTTCAAAATTTCACACAACAAATACAGATTCGGTAACACGTTAGTTCGGCTATAGACAACCTCAGGTTCGAATCCCGACAGTCGAGCATGATTTTTCCGTTATCATTTTTAGTTATTGTCAAATAATGCTTTTTGAAATCACTTTTAATATTGAAATAATGACAAACAATTAAATTACAATATCAAATGGAGAACCAAGAGTAACCACATCGTTTATTTGTTTTTAATTTGAAATAGCTGAATTTAAACACGTCAGTATGTGTGTGTATGTGTGAGAGAAAGATATAATGATCTTGCCGAAAACAGAAATATAATAAATTTTTCAAATAATGTCAAGGATATTAAAATTTGAGACAATCACTTTTGGAGATTCAGACCATTCATTGAATATTATTATTATTATTATTAGAATAATAATAATAATAATAATGATGGTAGTATAGATTCAGATCATCAAGCAGTAAATGGGAACGTTCTAAATATAAATTTGTTGTAAAATTCTAAAACTCAATGTATCCCAATTACGGTTGATTAAAATTAATATTTCCAAAACAGAACAGAAAACAGATAAAAAATATATTAAATTTTTAATTTTTTTTTTAATTAGGACAATTACTAATTGTTCAAGTAATCTTCAATAAACAACTGTGAATTAAATTTATTTAACGTTTTTTTGTTGCTGTTGTTGTTATTGGAATGGAATACATATGTTTCTCTAACCGTTACTACATCTCCTATCTCTAATAATAATCGAAAAAACTATAAACAATAAATTGTAATGGAACATTTGATTTGAATTTGGCTGACTATTTGTAAATTCAACTCCAAAAATGGTCCCAAAGATAATAAATACAGGCGATCCGTTATATTGCGTTTTTTTTTTACCACAGAGTAATAAGCTCTCTTATGTGTCTGTACTCGGAATTAAAAAAACAAAAAAAAAACGGCTTTATTAAAAATAACATCGAGTGCTGGCTGTGCTCTTTCATAAATGAGAACAGAAAAAAATTAATTACATTAAAAAATGTGTGAATTTTTCAATAAATTGCTTGCTCCACACACCACAACTTTTGGAATATCATAAAATTTAACAACTTGGAAAAAGGAAAAATTAAAATATATCTCGTTCCGGATCATAAGTATACCCGGTCGATACAGTATATAGCGTCACTAATTATTATCGTATAAAAGTTAATAATGCGTTAAAGTTTTATTGTAAAATCCATCTTATTATAATGACAGGACTTGAAATTGAATGATCACTTTATAATTATGGATAGACCGTCTCTTGGTCTATTGGTAACCAATATTTCTAGACCTAGTCCGCCACTGATAACAACAAGCTCATCATCTCATCAATCTTACGTAAAGACTCAATTCTTTCATAAGTTGATTAGCGTTAACATTATAAACGCGGAAAGTCTCTACTACTACTTGAAACCACATGTTAGCGTCAATGTTTGCGTTAAAATTAAATATGCGGATGATCGTGTCTAATTGAGCAATCCAGAAGTTTGTAAAAAATAGAAAAAACTGTTAAATCTAAAAAATAAAAAAGAAAAATAGGGCAGCATGGGAATTACGGGAATTGTCTATTTTTTTGCTACAACAATGAATAGAACGATGTAAAAACAAATGGTGCAAATTCAAAATAGAAATCTTAAAGATTTCCGTAAATCGTGCCCCATTTGTCTTGGAAATTTATGATTTAAGGGATGTAATGCTAAAGTAGAAGAATGATTCTTGAAAAATATTCCCGAATTAAAAAGAGAGATGTTAAGTTTATCTTATTTTCATATAATTTATGAGTGGCAATCAATTTTATCGTAGTTTTTGGCTCTTTTCGTTGTATATACAACATCGTTTATACTTTTGTTTGTTATAAGGAGAATAGTGGATTTCTGGTGCTGCCACCAAAAATGCAATTGACTTAATTTATAAAAAATACATAACTACAATAAACAATAGCTAATTATAAATATATAGAATTGTTAAATATCTTATTATATAATGAAAATCAAATATTCTAACCTTAGAATTTCCATTTGTTTGAAGATAATAAATTATAACAAACATCCATGCCATTGAGAATAATAACAGGACTTTAACATTTCTTCTCATGTTTATTTCAATTAAGTTTGTTTCAAAAACAATCACCCCCTATATACATTTAACAATTTAAATAAAAATGTTTATTATTATTATTATTATTTAATTGTTCTTATTGTTGATAACAACACCCAACAAGCACGGCTGCGGTGATACTATTAAAACAAATCGCGTCTAGCCATGGACAGGCGTTTGTTTTTACATTGTTAGGGTGTTGGTGGGATATTAAAAACGTTCCATTTCACTTTCTAATGTGTGGAACAATGATGGCAAATCTTTCAAACGTCCTTGCTGTATTGATATTGCAAACGATCGGGAAAGTATGGTGGGGATAATCCTGCAAGTGTAACACTTAAAATTGTCGGTACAAAATAAGAGATGTCGCTTCAAATTATAATAAATCAAAATTATTGTTAATTTTACAAATAATTTGCTTATAATTTATTGAAATTAAGTTAAAAGATATTAGTTTTATTTGTAAAGAGCTTAATTTATTTCTTAAATATCGAAAAATTCGAATTGTAATTCTGCCATCTATTGTCCCGTATTCAAACTATCAAACAAAACTGTAAAACTATTGTAAGAAGTAAAAGGATGATTAATTACTTAAATTATCAATTAAAACATATACAAAATGTCATCTTATGTAGTTTATATAACGTCTAGTGGTAGATTACCGTTATTTTCACAGAAAAAATGCAATACTGTTACTGTAAGTTTATAAGGTTATGTTTATAATCTCAACCAATCATGATACTGAAAAACTAGCGCTAAATTTGAATTTTTATTAAATTATAATTACCATTCAAATGCAACGTTTAAATAAATCAACTGAAGACTATACAGTTAGTTGGAAATAATATTACAACAGGTAATTTGTTATTAATTTCTTTATGGTTAAATAATCGTAAAACAATTTCAGTCACACACCGCGGATACTGATGATGATGGTGGTGGTGATAACTGATAAAGGTGATGATGATGATGCTATTTTTTATAATTTTGTGATAACAGAGATTTACTCATTTTTCTTACATGTTTGGTGGAATCATACCATCATGTAAACTATAAATATGAGCGACATAAGGAACGAAAACAGAATGAAAATATGAACATAGAACGATTCAATGTTGGATGTTTGTTTAGATAAGAAGTAGGGAATATCATAAAACCCATAATTAAATTGATAATTAAAAATATTTACCCATATTAATAAAATAACCGAGATTTAACTATGTATTTGTATAGACAAAACGAACAATAAATAGAACATTGCTGTTATTGTTTTGATTATGTTGTAAATTATTAATTAAATAATTTCGTATTTTCCTAACTTTAGCTATTTTCCCATTAACCAGTGGTATAAAAGCTTCATTACGTCAATCTTCACGTTTCTTAGCTGAAACCTGCAACCTGCAACCTACAATATCATGTTTCTCATCGAATTCTTTCTGTTTTTGACACGTTTCTATTTCTCATTACAAGAAATAATGAGATTTCATATAAAATTGTTTTCCTTTAAGAAAAATAGGTGAATTTAACAGTAAAAATGGGACCCCTAAATCTAAAGTTACCTGGGGCCCCAATAAGCAACAACTATTCGGACGTTATCAAGGTCCAATGAATTTCTCACGATTTGTTCTTAGACATCCAATCTATATAATATCACAACTTGTATCATAATTTAACACGTTTAGCAGATATCAGTAGATTATTTCTATAAGGCCCTTATCAATGATGTAAAATAATTCAAAATAAATATAAACATTTACTTTATTATATAGAATTTTGAGTAAGTTTGGCAACGTTGCATATTTTTTGATAATTCCAAAGATTGGAGGGAAAAGCCCTTTGAGGTTACATAAATTTTTTTTTTTTATTTTTACAAAATTCCAACAAAAACATTTTGATTAAAACGAAAACACAGATAGTTGTTTATCATTCAGATTGCATTTTATGGAAAAGCAAATTTTGCTTATTACAATATAACGTTTGCAAAATTTAAATTATTGAATTATTAATCGTATTAAGACGTAATAATGTTAACAAAATGAGTGTTAATCGCTATTTTAAAACTTTATTAAATGTTTAGTGAATAGTGTAACAGTGCTGTGTAGTTAAAATTGTGCTAGTGGTTAGTGGAAGTGGATGGCAAGAAGTGCAGCTCCGGAAAATAGCAGCCTATGCCTACCTCATATTCATTATATTTACCTTAAGGTAGGTGAAACTTATTAGGGCTAATTCAATTGATTATGTATTTCGTTATTTACATACACTGTATCAGGGCGCTTTGTAGGCAATTCTAGATAGATACTTCAACATAAAAACTCCATTCGGCGTATCTGTAATAAGGATTCATTTATAGAGGTTGCTTCAAATAGGCCGTCGCTTCATTCCATTTTCCTTATAATCCTTGTTAGGAGTGTTTTATTGTTGGAATTTCATTCCAATCGGAAAATCGTCAGGGTCAGGGTTTGGCGAAATGAGCAGTAACCACCTACAAATCGTACAATTCGCGTACTTTTCCGAGAGTTAGAATTTTTCTTTTATTTTGTTTCTAAGATGTGTGTCTATTACAACAAATCACAGTGTCTTGAGTATTATTAGTCACTCTTTTTCCAGTCTTTGTACAATGCTAACTCTAATGTTTGCATATATTTATGGGCGCCAAGAGCGAGGCAGGGCCCCGGTAAAATTCTTTCTCGGGCTCCGATACTATTACTCTACGGGCTCCCAAAAATAACGTTTCATTATAATTACAACGACGTCGCAGGTCATTCTGGGCCCTAGAATATCTCGGACCCCGGTAATTTGTACCGTCTGTACCCCCTCGCTTGTTGGGGTTGCATATATCAACGTATATTAGCAGTAAATCTCAAAAATGTTTTATAGAGAAATCAATAATTGTTTATTCCAGATGATTGAGTATGAAATAGTTTTGTTTAAAATGAAATGGAGAGAGTCCTACATTGGCCACTGATAACATTTCGATCTCATCCACGTAAAACACCACTCTAGCTGTGTATAGAGTTCAGTGTTTATCGTGAACATTGTTCGAATGCACGTTCAAACAACCGCTCGAGATCACGTGCTCGTGTAGTTGAGAAACGTATTTTTTTAACATAACCTCACTTTACATATTTTTATATATTTCAAAAAATATTCAAATAAATGAAGAAAAACAAATTGAAAAATGTTTAAAGATTGTTTTAAATATTACAAATCGAAAAATCCACCACCTTGTTTTGACAAAGTGTTGAATTTTAACGAAATTGAAAAATTTCCAGAAGAGGTTAAGTCCAACTTTTGTTGTTGTTTTTACTGATTTAAAACAAAAATTTTCAGATTATTCCAATTGAAATAACAACGTGTATTGAATGCAATCCAGAATACGGCTTAAAACCTGCTAAATTATGGAAAATTTATAAATTAAGCAACAATCCAGGTTGATTATATATAAATACACTTTTTTTTTGTAACATAAACAAAAATTATGATAACTTTTAGGTTTGATTTTGATAAAAAACCCATTTAGTAATTTAGGCCAACGTTATTGGATTGCACGTTCTCTACGTGATTATACACGTAAACCAAATAAATCCAATCTAGATCCTTTTAATTTGATACCAATAGATAAAGAATGGTGGGAAATTTCACAGATTGATAAGACAATTTTAAATAAATTACGTTGGATTACATTAGGTTACCATCATAATTGGGATACAAAAATCTATAATGAACATTGTAAAACACAATTTCCAAACGATTTACAAAATTTATGTCGATACATTACAAAAATCTTAGGTTTTACACAGTTTAATGCAGAAGCTGCTATTATCAATTATTACCATATGGATTCAACATTATCAGGACATACAGATTATTCAGAACAAGATTTAGAAGCGCCATTAATTTCGTTTAGTTTCGGTCAAACAGCGATTTTTCTATTAGGCGGTAAACAGAAAGATGATCTTTGTACGACTGCTATGTTTCTTGAAAGTGGTGATGTTGTAGTGATGAGTAAAGAATCACGTCTTTGTTATCATGGTGTACCAAAGATTTTGAAAACAAATCAAACACCATGGCTAGAAGTTGATGATGATGATAATGATTGGCGACAATTTGAGGATTATTTGCAGGATTCCCGGATTAATATTAATGTTAGACAGGTGTTGAAATGGGGCCAAAAGAGACTTGATAATAAAATATTTGTTTAATTATTGCGAATTAATGCAAACACCTGTCGTGTCCTTCTTACGTCCTTTTCTCCTTTATTTGTTTATATTTTGGTGTAGTTTCCTGGGAGATGTCAAAAATAAATTGTTGTGAAATTCTTTTTTAAAAAATAATGCTGGAATCTTATTGGCATTTTGATTCCTGGTATTCAATATTGTTGACTACCAGTTTTTGGTCATTAATTTATATATTTTTACGTTACATATTACCTACAAAAAATGCAGAATATTGTTGTCGTTTAAACAGTTTAATTCATGGTTTAGTGTCTGCATTTATGGGTTTAAATCAATGTTTCTATTTGGATATACCATTCAATCATCCTGAATGGCATACAACACAAACACAAGCATTTATATTAGTTACAAGTCTTGGTTATTTCATATATGATTTAATTTGGTTGTTTATCTATCAGAGAAATTCAAAATTAATAATAATCCATCATATTTATAGTGTAATAGCTGTATATTTAATGTTAATTAAAGGTTATTCAGGTAGTTCAGCTACATGTGCATTAGGTGATTTTGAAATAACAAATCCCTTCTTACAATTAAGATGGTTGATAAGATATGAAGGTTATTATTCAACTGTTGTATATACATCAATTGAGATAACATTTTTTATTGTTTTTATATTGGCACGTATTATTGTTGGTACATACTTTTTAATAACAATATTAACACAACCGAAAAATGATTGGAATGCACGTCTATTAGCAATTATAATTTATATAATTTCATGGATATTTATGATAAATATTACAAAATATTTTATTAATAAATATAGTTTTGGTATTACGACTGATGATTTACGAAAATCTTCTGCATAAATTGTGCTTTAAAGAGGATTTGTTTGAAAATTAATTATTTTAACACACACACACACACATATGTGGAAAAGAGACAAAGACCAGTTTATATAAGAACGTTGTACAATATATCAAAAATATTTATAGTCAGCGTATTACATTTTAAAATTAAATTGCATACCAATGAAGGATAGCGCACTGCTTGAATTAATGCATGGATATTAATGTACCTACATACATTGTTAAGAAACAAACAAAACAAAAATTGAAAGATAGACAGAGATTTATATATTTGTGATAAAACTGATGGATTTATCATATTTTCTTTGTCTCCATTTATTCATTATTATGATTAGTGGAGATTTTGTAATTTGTCGTCAATTTTGCAAAATATAATTATTTCCTATTCCGCTATCTCTATTATTGATATTTTGATTGGATTTTCGTCAAATTAAAATTGTTAATCACCACATACACCATACACCCATATCTACCTATATACCTATATATAATTAATCTCAATGTATGAAATAAATTGAATTTTAGATTTATTTATTGTGTGTTCAATAATACTACGAACATGATTAAAATATAATTTTGGTTAATTAATTATTGTAATCATGCGATACATATATGCGTAATGTAAGAATTCGGCGCACATGAATTCCGGTCAGCATAATCTCTTCTACTTGGGCAAGAAATTGGCCTCTAGTAGGGCACTCGAATTCCGGTGAGCGTAATCTTTTTTGCCTGCACACAAACTCCCGTCAAGATTAAAAATAAATTCGTAGCAACTTATTTCATTACAATTATTCTGTGCAATTTTAGGATTAGTAAAATGCGCACTATCTAAAACTTCTCTTCTAATGGCTCGTCCGGATACCACAGAAATCCAAATTCACGGCGTTTTTCATTTGAAATTTGGAACAATTTTACATAAGTCAACTTATGCTGCTTTTGCAAGAAAAAACAAATTTGGACATTCTTATTTTCCTGGACATCCATTTTTATAAATCGACAGTAATGGTGCATGGTAATTAGCCTGACCGATACTGAGATAGAATGGGTACATAAAGACTCCAGGTACCTGAAGTGATTAAGTCCTCTTGAAATTTTCTTGACCGGAATTCGTATGCAGATTATTATCAAAAATTAAGTCGGACCGGAATTTGAGTGCATCCTAAGAATTAATAGAGTCGGAACTAGGTTGATGTGGTGAAAGTGACTCCGCCACTGGCACGGGCACGTACACTTGACAAGTGCAAAAAAATTTAATCTATATCAAACTTAATCCAATAATATCCACGATTTATATGGTTTCATTAGGTTTCAGAACCTCCTAACGATTAATTCCTGTAAAATCCCACCATACTGACGGTAACAAGTTTTTAGAGTGAAGAGCTGATTTCTTATGTGGATTACTCTGTATAGCATTCACTTTTTTCATTTCTATTCGCAATTTGTTGCAGAAAAGCATATGTGCCTAAACTGGACAAAAGTGCACTGTAGATGGAGTTGGCATCCACATTCCTTTTCTTTATAGCTTCGTTTGAAACACTGTTGTATTGTGGATTATGGTAGTTGAATTATTGTTAGTCAATGGCAATATTTTTAAAATTTGGGGGGGAAAATGCACGTGAACAACTGCACTGTTTTATTAACAGACTAGTGGTGTTTCAGGCAAAGCCGCGTCCACATCTAACGAATGAATGCGAGCGTCATACACACATACACAGAAGTAATACAATGTTATTCCACTAACGAAGAGTTGCGTTTGAAATACCGACAACAGACGGAACGCGTTTTGTTGGGTGTGGACGCCGCTTAACGAGCCTTTTCGAGACAGTCTTGTTCGACTTTACAAAAATCCTATAAAAGCATATGGCGGTTTTTTGAAACTTACAATTCGTCGGATAAAAATGCGATTCCATTAATTTGTCTTGGTCGTTTAAACACTTTTTTTATACGATTTTCAATTTTGAACCACTGCAGTTTATTGACAATAATGATATTCTGTTTCTTTCATATCATCATGATCTTCATCATACTTATATTGTTGATTGTTAGTATTTGTCTATTTATTTTAAAAAAATAAAAATTTCACTTTGAATATAAATTGTTTTGTAGAATCTCGATGATGTACTAGATAGACAAGATATAGATAGTATTACATCAACAAAGTCTTGTATTTAAGCTGGCTGTATCTATGCAAATACGATCAGTTTTGCATAATACAGTTTCCTCTTTGGTCTGTTCTCTGCTAGCGCTACTTAAACAACTTTGATCTAGTCCTCTAGACCTTCTTTAGTTCTGTTCTAGTTCTATATTGTTTGCTGCATTGTGAATATCATGAATATCATCATATTTTTATCAATTTATCGTTTTTGATTAATTTCTTGTATATATATATACTTTATATTTGTATAAAATTTTAATAATAATAATAATAATCATAATCTTCAAAGAGATGCATGAAATATTGTTGTAAAACGATTCAACGTATATCTGACAGATTTATTTATAAATCTTTATCGCATGTTAACATGTAATACCTACTACAAATAGCAAATCTGTAATGATTTACATCCTACTACTTACTATCTATTACAAGGAAATTGCAATTGTGAATGAATGATAATTATAATGGTAAAAGATGGGAATTACAGTCATTGACATGTCAATTTCTTACTTTCCACAAAACCCATAAATAAATAAATATTATTATTTCTATAAATAATCTTACTGACAACTAACAAAGTTGCTGATGTTTTACCTACCTATTGACTTCCTGTTATTGAAAAGATAATTAAATTGTTGGTTTTTTTCAAATTTTGTTTGTTTAAGGGCAAAAATTTAAATTTATTCCCCTATAAAGCACGATTTCAAACAAAATACCAACAGCATATAGTTAATTGTACAGCAAGACAAACATTTATCTAATCTTCTCCAACGTTTGTCATTTAGAAAATTTGAATTTCTGTCAAGGGTTGCGACTGAATTAAATGATAAAACTATAGCGGAAGTACTGTGCATATAGATACAATGGGGCACATTTAAAACGAACAAATACTACTTACTCTCTTTTGTACAGCATGAATTTCATTTATTTAAGATGACATAACTGGGGAATTTTGTATATTTCATCTTATCGACAAGTGATACATTGATTATATTATTCAGATACTGAAATGAGATTTTCTGTAAAACGTTCATGAATTTGTTTGAGTTTTTAGGGCGAACGCCATGTATATCTGAAATGTTCATGGTGTTATCATCGAATTTTGATAACAGGATCATAAATTTCACCGAGTACTAGTTAAAATGTTTCTCATGTTTTTCCATTAGGACATTATTTTTAAAATAATGTTTTCCGCCCGGTAAATACACTCGTCTTAAATTAAGAATTGTTGAATGCATCCCTTGAGATTGGTTGTTGTAAAAGATGGAAACCGTGTTCGGGAAAAATCGCTTCTAAATCATATCGTGAAGTTTTGTCAGACAGCAATTGGAGATTTTAGCTTTTCGATCGGTCAAACAACGTTAAACATGAATATAGTCATGTTTGCAAAGTTCGAGGAAGCTTTTCAAAGGATACTAGGTATTGAATATCCTATATAGTTTGAAATAGGAATTACCAATGCTGATTTCTTTCTGATAGTTAAAGTTTTAGAATCGTTAATTTTTTGTTTTTCTGCTTTACTTTGAAAAACTCCTCATTCATTTCTCATATTTGAATTTGCTTCTCATCATATTAATCAGATGGTTATTTTTTATTCTCTTTTCCATTCGTGCTTTTAAATTTAAATGGAATCGATGTTTAATGAATTCGCTAAAATATGATTCATTTCTGACTTGATAAGTAGTTTTAGATGGATTTTATTTTTTAGTATTTTTTTTTTTTAATAAAATTTGAATAGACTCTCGTTCTGGATTTATTGACAAGTTGATATTTTATTAAGGTTGAATTGTTCGTACAATGGACGCAATTTTCTAATAAAACAGTAATTAAACCAACAACAAACAAGACTTGGAATTACAATCGTTTAAATGACGCCCGTAAACTTTTAACCAACATGTTAGATAATTTAACAGTCAATTTAAATCAAGACCTGCAGCAATATACAATCATTAAGCAACAACTTTGTCTGCCTCTTCAGGCCAAATCTGGTCAATAGAAAAATTTTCAATGTTTATAGTGTGACTAATATACACGAGACACTTTAAATGTAACAACTATACACAATTTCAACACTTTCATTACACAAACGGGTTTAATGTCGTCTAAAATATAATCTCTATAGAATTTTGATATTTTTTTGTTGGGGGAGAACATCCCTCATTTAACTGATATTTTACCATCAAAATAATTGATGTTATCGACAATAATTGGGCGTTTGTTCCATTTTAATTAGCGAGATGACGGTCGTCTTTTTAATGAAGAAAAAGCACTCTCCAGGGAGACGAACCAGTCAATAATTTTAACTTTCAACTTTTTCCATCCCCAAAAATGAAAAACAAAAATAAATCATTTCTTAATTGGTTTGTTAATGAAAATTATTTAATTTGAATTTAGTTATAATGGTGGTTTTTCTGATAATTACCAGATGTTATTACATCAGGAGGGATTCTCTCCCACTGTTACCCACCTAATTAAATTTAGATTTTCTACATGAGAGTTTTGTACAAAATTTGCACCTTTGGCAGCTGCTTTGTTACACTCTGCAGGAAAGTGAAAGACATTTCTAGTGTTTCACAAAAATTGCCGATAAACCATATTATCATACCACTCGAGCGTACTAGCTAATTGATTGGACCTACATACTACCGTGGACAAAGGTCTAATTGTAAGAATTTCGGCTGTTAACCCCGTTCAACCCTAGTTGGCTTTAAAAACATCACCCGCTCTTTCATTTATAGAAATTTTACCTGTTGCCTATTTCATTGATAAAAACCTTTGGTGTCTTAACTTTATTCTAACTAATGTGAAAGTTCTTAGTGTTTGTCCAGCAGTATAGACCTCAGAATTGTGGGTAGGAACAAACCTTCGAATTTTATCAAATCTATACATAGATATCTAAATAGATAACTGATTCTAAATAAGATATGGGATTTTTGTGGTATTCGAACGGTTAGAAACTTTAGTTGCGTGATGTTATCATTTATTTCTTTCCACATAATTTCATTTATAAGTCGTTGTTGTAAGTTGTAAGTCTAAATCCCCCAATATTTACATAAAGGATGATGGTTTAAATGCGGTTGAAATCTATAGTGCATCATTCTCGCCAATTCATATATGCATCACTAAATTTTATTTGACTTTGGTTTTAGAAAGCTCAATTTATTTATTTGGAGAACTAATTGCGTAGGAATAATGTTGTTGAATGAGTGAGATGCGACCATTACTAATGAAAGATCAAAACAACCAAATTTCAACATACATTTCGTTTATTTAAAAATTGCAAAATTGAAATTTTAACACATTGTCCAAGTATATTGACAATAAAACAATTAATCATTACAAATATGATTTAATATCTTGGATTTTTTTGTTGATTGTATTCAAACCCTTCATTACATTATCAATCATGTTTAAAGCTCTACCATTTGCCATGAAGTAATCCTCCATGTTTGTTGCTGCTTGATTCTCTTGCTGAATACGTTGAAAATTATCCAGATCTACCGATGGTATTTCCATGGTGAAAATTTCATGTTGTATTTTACAAATTCTCCCATTATTACATGAAATTGGTCGACTTTTGAATTGTTGAAGTCTTGGAATTTTCGTTGGTAATTGATTTTTTTTACAATTAATCGATTGATTTTCAACAATTTTCTTTGGTGTTTTAACAAAATTAGTTTTATTACCAAGTACTGTACGTAAATTATCATTTTTTGTATCGACAATTTTGATTTCTTTCGAGAAAGTTTCATTTAGATTTTTCCGTATTTTTCGACATTTTCCTGGTGTATTCTTTCCGAAAAATTTTTTATTATCAATTTGTTCCGATTGTGGATGACATGTATTACAATATCGATTAATCCGTTGTCCAGAATTACCATATTTTTGTTTTTTAATATACACATTATCAGTTGCTGGTAATTTTCGTTCGTTTTTCAATCGTTTTGGTGTTTTTGGTAGATTTTCTTTGTTATTATCTTTTTTAATTATAATCTTCGGTTTCTTTGTTAATTTATTGAGAAATAAACTTAAACTGGTTGAACTACGATAACCGATTGATTGTTGATGTTGTTGTCGTTTTGGTTTTTGATCACTTTTTAAAATCTCGACAAAATGGTCGTAGTTGGTTGATATTGTAGTTGAAGGGCTTATTGTCGTCATCTATAAGAATAAAAAAAAAACAACAAGACAATAAATACAATTAATTCTGTAATAGTTCAACAAAATTTTCTACATTTATTTTGTTAGTTTGGTCGATTCATTTGTAATACAGTTGAGTGTATTTCGTTAATTTCACGTTTAATTTCACCAATCTCATTCAATGCTCGATCAATTGCATCGACTGTATTTAATGAACTTCTATTCGTATCTTGATTGCATTCTAACAATTATAAATCGATAGAGTGATAAGAGAATTATTTTGTTTTGTTTTTTGGATAAAGACAGCTCTTACCATTACGATAAGTTTGAATTAACCAACGACGATTTCTCGGTGATCTTGTCATTGTTCTTATATTACAAGAACAATGTCGATAAATCTCATCTGATGATGTTGAATTCTGATTTTTATTATTATTATTTTGATTATTATGAAGATTGGTGTTTTTTTGTATTTTGTTAAAAATTTCGTCAAAAATCTTCATTTTTTTTTGTAATAATTATCGAGTAATTAATGAAAATATCAAATACCTTGTTTAATTAATGATAAACGAATACACAATAGAACAAATACGACAGAAATCACATGAAATATTCTACAAAACTGGGAAACTCCTATCAAATCTTTAAGTTGTTTGATAAAGATTTAATGATTATTTTTTTGTTAATTTACCTGAGGTTCGATCGAATTCTTCAATGGACGATAGATAACAGTAGTACCAGTTGATGTTGATGATCCTCCATCATTATCATCATCGTAATTACAATTATCACGATTTTCGGTGTGTTTCTTCAAAATTTTGCTGAATGGCAGCTTGAATTTCAGCTTCTTCTTTTGATCCATATCACTTCAAGTAGTACCTATACCTAACACGATTGAAGTTTAAATGAAATTCAAATAAAACTTGTGTAAGGGTGTTTTTCAAATTTTGCTAATCGCAAGAAAGTGGGGGTTGTTCAATTTTAGGGAAATTTTCTCCAAAAACAGGTAGTAAGTGGACTTAAGCCAATTATGTGTAAAAATTATATTATGTTTGTTCCAAACAAGACGTCTATCTGTCATATTGAAATAGTTCTATGGTATATGGTGCGTTCCTTCTCTTGCTTGTTTGGAAGTGTCGTATCTTCTACGAGTCGCAACGGTTCTAACAATCATATTGGATGTTTTACCTCTATCTATCTATCTAATTTATGATTCTAACATAAAACAAATGTAAGATAATGTTCTCCATTCAATTCTATTCCAAATCACGTCTTTTGACAATTACAAATTAAATTAACGTAATAAAATCTTTCAAATGTTAAGAGAGATATATCAGCTAAGTTTTAGAACTGGCTGAAATTGGCAATTAAATAAAATTAAATCGTATAGAGTTGATTGTTTGGATTTAGTGATTCTATTATTGTTAATGTTGTAGTTTTGTGTATCATTAATTTTATAGTTATATGTTGTCTAATTGTTTTTCTCTCTCTCTCTGTCTTTTATTGCAGTTTTAAACTTTAAGTATCTCCGTTTTATTACAAATTGAGGTAAAAAGTGTTGTTATTCTCATTGTGCTAAAAAACAAACAAATTACGTATTCCAAACACGACTTTTACCATAGTTCGATTAAATGAAGCATCAATATATTGGGAAACTTTCAAAGATTTTCATGTTGTCATTTCTTTTGCATTATAAAAGTATAACTCTACTTCTATTTTTACCCCCAGATAGAATTTTCTATACTTGCTTTTCTACCGTAAGTATAACGTAAATTTCGCCTTAAGCTATCACTATTTCTGTTATTTTCTCTGTATTTCGATTCATACATTTTCATTTTACTTGTATTTGTTTGTTTGTCTCGACATAGTATTTTGTTCGTTTGTTATATTTTCATATCTACGAAAGTTCCAATTAGTGTGGCTTGGGGATGTTCAATTAGCATAATGAGGAAGTATGGTTTTCATCACAACTACTTTTCCAACTTGCTGACTGTACGTATTTATTTATAATAATAATAATAATAAGATGGCGAAATGTCACCGTTGTAAATTTCATATTATCATCATTTTACATAGACAAACTTTAACGTCTTTTATTTATAGAAATGTTTTGAAAATTTTTAGAAAAGTTCAGGTAGTTTAAATTTCAAAGGGATTAAGAAATTCTAAGTAAAAGTAATAAAAAATTGTATATATGCAAGTATACTTTCTAAACAAGTACCTATCAAATAGAAAATAATTCTTTATGTTAAAGGATTATATTTCGGTATTCTTTGTACAAGTGATCGTTTACAATATTTACCATCAATAGATTGTAAAATACTGTTCTTTCTATACAAAAGTCAAATGATGTTGTTTCAACTTCAGGTAGAAAGTTGATAACGTTTAGCTGATAATTGGATTTGAACTTGATGAAATTAATATTAGTTTTCCAATGAAGGTGATCAATTAATTAATATTTGAAATACGACAAGCGGAAGTTCCGGGTTAGATTCACGGTTGTCGTGTCGAAATTTTCCGGACTGTTGTCGAGGATAGAATACCACATATTTTTCGATTTGCTGTGAATAATTTCTACATAACACCAAATATTTGGTAGCAAAGGCTTAGCACTGTGGTTGCATCTATAAATTACATATTTGGAGTTTCGTCTGTTTGGGTGATTCTATTGTTTAACGTTCCTAAAGCCTTATTAACATGTTGATGAAATGTTTGTTTAGTAATTTCGTATTTTTACTACTTATGTGACATATTTTGGTATGCGATTGCATAAATTTGTATTCTCAATCTAACGTTTTCGTATTAAATTCAATTCTGTGGTGTATCTAATCTATTCGTTTTGTAGTCATTTGTTGATGTATAGCTTTATGGGTTACGAATTGAAAGCAAGACTTGAAAGTAATAAGTTAGTTTCAAGCTCAAGGTGATTGTAATTAGTGAAGGCGTATACCCTTGAGACGTCTCTTCGGATGTTTATAATAGTTCTATATATATATTGAATTTCAATTAGGTAGAGGATGAAAACAAATCTATCCATATCGTTTTTGCAATTTTCAATACCCAAAAAAATCTCGCTACAGTTTATTCATTTTAACTACAGAGTAATCACCTCGAGGACAATGCGTTATATTGTAAGAGTGATGGGGTTAATGATGTTCGCTATCAAAAATGTTTAAGTTTTTCCCATATACATACATCATGCTATATTTATACAAATTACAATTTTTTTTTCATTTGTCCAAACTGATGATTGATGATTTTTATTGGATGTGCTTTGATGTAAGTTTAGCATATAACAGCAGTGTGTTTGTTCTGTCTTCATGTCTATCACAAGTACTTTTATCTCATTAGATCGATTATAATCATGGTATTTGCAAAAAAAATCAACAATTTATATTATTCTTAATCAAAACATATTGATATTCAAAAAATGTCGAATCATGCTATTCGTTGTTTGTTTGTTGTTTTTTTTTTTTAACCACCATTATAAGTTATTGATAATTCAAGATTACCACTTTCAAATGTGGTACAATTATTGAAAAACTAGTAGAGTAATGATGATGATAATTATTATTATTATCATAACAAAACCTTGAAATGTCGCCGCTTGCAACACAAAAACATTTGAAATAGTAATAATAATAACAATAATAATAAATAACAAAAAAAAAAAATGTAGATGATGGAGTGTAACTTCAAATTATCTCTCTGCAATTTTTCCAGACAAATGTAAATGATGCATCCTCTATCTAGAAATAATTTACAGCAGCATAAACATATTCAGTTGCCTACAGGCTTTTATTCACATTTCTTATAAACTTTATACTATAGAGGGTAGTATCATCGTCATTTTCTATTAAAATTTACTTTAAACATAAATAATAAATTAGAAAAGTATATATATTTTCAATATTCCTATGTCCTTTCATTTGTCGCTCATTTATTTGCTTGTGGAATCGATGGAGAAATTCAATTAACGCCCCTATTACGTGCCACATTTAGCAATATATAGTATACTGTGTGTATGTTGTTTGCTTTTAATTATTTATATTCAGACACCGACAAATAAGGATTTGCCAACGGTTATTGCTATATTTATTTAAATCGGCCGTTTCAACCCCTATATTTAATCCTGTTCAATCGTCTCTTTATACACAATCATTACATTTTTCCAAATTATACTAAATCAAAATTAACTTGACTTATTGTTAGTTGTTCAACTCAATTGTTTAACAGCAGAGCACAACGGGTATTTTGATTTAAATTGCATATTTCCTTTTTTTGATAGCAACTATAGCATAGTGTTGTTGATAAAGTGAGAAATTCAATTTGTACATCATGATTGTTAATATGTGGTAATGGGTGGTAATAATTTGCGAAACGGACGCGCATCTCATGTCATCTTAATTATAAGAACTCGATACAAAACACAGCTCATAAATTTATTCTGAAGGGAATTTCGTTTTGTTTTTTAATGATGAAAATTACAACAATAAATCTTTTCTCTACATATAGTCAATGGTTTTAAAGGTTGTGGTATACATTATACCTATAGTGTTTGAGTGTGTCTATATGCATTATAATAAAAGAAGTGAACAAATGCGTCAGATACACACACCAGCCAGACACACTCACACACCAAACATAGTTCGATCTTTCTGTATTTTAATCAAGGGAAAAGTTAAAAAGCGTGAAATTGGACAGAGAGATAATACACGAAAAATATGGTAATTAATCGGCTCGCTTGCCTTTCAATACACATACATACATAACATGTATATCTATCTATCTTTGTCTTTGTTTCTATATCTATATGTTATATTTATCAACCTATATTTATATAACAATCAAATATAGGGGAGATTTTGCTTCAATTCCAAATATCAGGATAATAGTTGTGATTGGATAGTGAGTATAGGGATTGGTTGGTCGTTGTTATTGCAATGACATATCTTTTATAAGGATTCCGGTAAACTGCGAAATCTGCAATTTGTTGAGATGATATTTTTATTACAATCATCATTATTATTGTTATTATCATTATAACTATTATTCGATTTGAAATTGGATTCATTACAATTTTATAAAAGACTCAAACTTCTATATGTACTAATAAATTGTAAAAATTCTCGTAAAAAAAAATAGAAAGAAAGCTAAAAAATTGCAAGGTTTTCATTCGAATGAAATCCATTAATTTTAGATTGTTCGTTTTTTCTTTTCCTATAGAGAATGGCTTATTTTTCAATTTTAAAAACATCCCTCTACCTATACCTGTTTTTAATGATCTTACTTCATCTATTATTTACAGTTTTTCCAAATACTCAGCGCTCTTTGAGTGAAACTGTAGATTTTTGTATTTTGTCAACAGAGGGAAACCGTCAAGAGTTGGGTTGGGCCTCGCTAAAATTCGTCCATGGGTTCCGTTACAATCCATCTACAGGCCCCAAAAATGACGTTTCATTATAATTACAACGACTTCAGTGGTTATCCTTAGCCCGGGGTGGCTCCGGTAATTTGTACAGGCTGTACCTCCTCTTGTCGGGCCTAACGATGAGACCCGACGATGAGACTGTCAAATCCTTGAGACAGTCTCCAACTGATTCGTAGCGGAATTTTCTTAGGAATACTGTAGGTACAATACAATATAGTACATGAACAAATTGATCTAAAATACACTAGAGACTTGTAAATACTATAGATAGATCCTGTTTGGAAATTTTGACAAATAGTAGTCATCACCATGAATTATATTCAAGGGTTTCTAATCCAATTCCAACACAGAACAACTAATTACCTAACTAACCAACCAACCTGCATTTTATAATGTTTGAAAGGCAATCAATTTTCATCAAAAGACCAAAAACTCTCACTTAACCCCACTACAGGTGCATGTAGCATGGAAATTTATTCCATACCCAGTTTATTCATAAAATTTTTGTTGTTTTTTTTTTTACGGTTTCTATTTAACAACATACTTTTTTCCTGGCGGCAATTTAAACTATCCATCTTCTATAGTAGGTACATATATGCAGCCTATATAGGTGTACACCTGCTTTAAATTTATTTATGTAGAAGAAGGGAAAAAAAAAATAAGTTTGCAAACTGCCAATATGTGTCAGGCATTTTATCACACAGAATCAATAATACACTTGAAAAGCCCTAAGAATTTTGAATTTTTTTTTTAAGTTTCTAAAGCCTGTTCGTTCGTTTTACATATATATATTTTTATAAAACGCATACATGTATAGGTAGGTAGGTAGGTATACGTGTGGGGAACATTCAACATGACAGAAATTCTAATTCTCTAGAGATTTCGTCAGGACCAACTTTAGCCAATATTAAACGAACCATAATATGATAAATTCTCGTGAGATATCTAGAATTGAATATTTGATGTTTACGTCAAATTTGATGTAGTATTTCTTTTTCTATTATTATTATTATTATTATTATTATTATTATCATCCACGTTATCTTTATACGAAATAATTTACATTTATTTCAAAGTTGAAATCCTTCTTCAAAACAAGTGTGTCAAAGATTTTCTAAAATCTTCTTTGCTTTCAAATATAAGGGATGTTTTCTTTTATCTCTAGTAATTTAGTTTTAATTAAAAAACAGTCAATCAGATTAAACGGAATAAATGAAAAGGAACAATAGGGCGAAAGTTTAGGGATTGTGTGTGTGTGTGTGTGAAATTTTCGATAGAATATTGTTAGAAATTGGTGGGATAAAACTAAAGGAAATGCGGTGGAACTTTTCCCATAAAAGACATCGGCACGTGCTTACCCACTGACAGGGCGATGTGGGAACTGAAAATTAATTTTGTATGGTGCACACATACAGTCCTATGTCAGTAACAATTTTAGGGATTAAACTGAGCATATATACCACCTAACTTGAACAGATTAATAACTTACACACAACTTTGATCCTTTCCCACAGGATTAAATTGGATATTATTTTTTTTCAAAAATATAAAACTGATGAAATTATTTTTCCAGATGAATTTACAATTATAATAAAACTGTTATCAATACGATTGTATGGAGGGCGTTTAATCCACCCCTTCTTTAATTCTGTAACTCTCTTGTTAATAATACAGACTGTTGTATTTTATAGTTCTATTTTTCTTCAACTATCGACTTTCAGCGTTCCTACACTGTTCGAAACACTAGATTCGTCTGCTAGAATTCAATTCTGTGTTGTAACTGGAAATACGCCTGCCCGGCAAGTTGAAGTTTGGAGTTCGAATCCCGGTAGCGCCGAGTCAACCGTTTTTAGACTTTATGGAGTATATTTTGATTGCTTCTAAATATAATTTCAATCTTATTGAAGAAGTGCTGAAATCCAGTATCGCCTGATAGAGTTTTTTTTTGTACCTTTGTGTGTTTATTTTTCTTGTCAATATTTGAATAATTTGGATTTCGATTTAACAAAGATAGTTTCAACAAAATGTACTCCACTTTGTTGGCAACTAATTAATGAAATTGACGATAAAATGGAAAGATAATTTGCTTTAGTTTCTCATGAGAATCTTCAAGTGGTAGGTACTATTACTATTATTATTGTTATAAAGATTAAGTTCACCATTTGTTCCAACTTACAATAAACTTTAATTAGTTCGTTCACAGTTACTATTTCTAAACTTTCAACAAACTCAACTATACATCCATGATAAAATTAAAAAAATATAAAAAAATAATCCCTATTTGTCTTTTCCCATGTGTCGTTGTTATCGTCGTCTTTCCACTAGCCACTAGCAACAGTAAACTTCTCTCGCTCGACAAAGTTAAAAATTTAGTCAGGACTTGAAAGTTGAAATTTATCGCTATACTAACAAACATTCGACAAGTCTCGGACTTTATTTAGGTATAGTTGTAGTAGTGGTAGTAGTAGCCCTTAACTCCTACTCTATACAACCCAACGAAGTTTTCAAAATAAGACTAACTTCAGAAAACACACCGTCTAGTACGTGATATCTACAGTAGGAAACTGCTAACTTTACACACATCTATCCATCTAACATTTACGTGATCTGAAAACTTTACGCTTTTAAAAGAATAATTCCATTCTGGTAAATAGTTGTGATGATGATGATGATGATGATGATGAGGATGTTATTAATGATTATGTTAGTTCTTATAGTTATAGTAATAGTAGTAACAGTAGTAGTAAAGTTTCCCCCCTGTAAATTTAATTCTATCTAGACACGACATGTCTAAGAATAGTTTCAATGAAATGTCGCTGTTGTTATTTCAAACATAAAACTTCTTTCTATACACCTACACATAATTTGTCATCGATAGGCAAAAGGTATATAATTCATGGTGTGTTTGTCCAGCAAATTGCACAATAAATTGTAATTATTCTCAATTAATCGGGACCGTTTATCATCGGTATATCAGGGGTTTGTTCTCAAAATTACAGCTTTGCGTGTATAAATATTAGCTTGTGTCTGTTTGTTAATTTACGATACCTCTCCTCTCTCATTCAACCCATCTATAGGTATATAGGTATACCTATGTTGTATTGGCTGGGTACAATTATTTGCAATACAATAATTTTATAAAATGATTGAAGAAAAACCGGCTGCAAGTTTCTATAAACATTAATTTTATTATAAGTTTTTTCAACAGCAATTAATTGTCGACTGTAATTTGAAACTTGACACAACTGTACTTAATCGTAGATTAAAAAAAAAAAAAAGACAAACACCCTTGGCCGGGGAATGGAGGGATGTTTATATTATAAAAAGGGGCAAAGTGCTTCTTTATCTACAGCTGTCAGATTAACTGAATAAATAACAACTACAATAACAGTAAGATCTAAAGCCTCATTTTACTATTCAGTAACATTTTCTTTATTTTTACATAATCTTCACCTATTTTACAATTTTTTTCAAACATGCTAGGATTCTACAGCAATTTTTCTTTATTTATATACTTATGTATTTTTTTTTAAATAATTTCTGCCCATATCCTCATGGACTTATACAATTGCAATAGATCGGAATTATTGTTCATAAATGTCACTGGTTTATGGATTCGGCAGGATTTTGACTCGTTGCAACTTAGTAATAATAAGGTAAGGTTCAGTGCAATGGTTGTCTGCTGTAATAGAATTGTGGACCTCCTGTTGGGATATTTGGCATAAAATGTTATGGCTCAACAGTAAACAACTCTAGTCGACATTTTAATGATGCCAAGTAAGCACACATACTGCTATTTATTCATACCAGCATTTTTTTAATTACGAAATTTCCATTTCAAAAAAAAAACCCAACAAAATAACGGTAGAAAATTTCTAGATATAGAGCCGTCCGAATTGAACTGTAATAATGCTTCACATTACTGTATAAATCTACAAAAACAGAGTTGCTTTCAATCGTTTGATGTTTTCTTCATTTAGTATACGATCATTTTAACAATCTGGAGACGGCAGTAAACGATTATTGCTTCATTCAGCTTTGTTATTGGTGTAATCTTAATGAAATCATAATGAACTTTCTCCTAACTCACATTCTATATAAAGTTTATAAATAGTTGACAACATTTCTATGTGGAACGTGTTTTTTTTTTGGTATTGCATTTAATATTTACATATTCTCTCATCTTTAGAAATGTGTTTTCTCTTCCAACGTTTCGCACATGCTTCGATCTGAAGTATACACAAACATCATCTACCCTCTCAACGGGTATTGATGCATTGTATTCCTATGCTTGTCACAATTCGTAAAACGATACAAACGACACAGTCAACGATCGACATCTTATACTCTGATAGAAAGAGGATTGCTCTACCGTTGTTGGTGTTAGATAGATTTTTTTTTTTATCTGTCATCGGTATATAGGAAATATTTTTTCATGTAAATGACTTTCGGAACCGGAATTTCAAACGGACGACGACAGCAAGGGCGATTTGAAGGGTCGTCGCACATCTATAGTTTGAAATGAGATCCTATGCAGACATGTGTCATTCACAGATGGCGTACATTAATGCTCATATACAGCGAGACCGACCGCAGTCTGACAGAGGGTGTTTCGCGTCAACGAATAATACGATATTTTTGATTTCACTACAATTATTTTTTTTTTAGGTGCCTCTTAATAGATTGTAAACTACAAGAGAATGTCTTTTTGGTAGCAAATGTAGCGATAGTAAAATCCTTGTTTTACGTCAATACAACAATTTTTAAATTTCTTATTAGTAGAGAAACGACATCCTTTCGAATACCGGATTTCTGGTATAGACTCCGGTACAGGATGATTCCGACTTTATCCAGAGAAACGACGACTGGGATTTGATGCAATAAAACGAGTTGATCCTCTTTTAAAAGCAATAAATACACGAGAATTTGACTGGAAAACGTGATTTTAAACTAGTTGCAAAGTTGATGTAAAAGTTTTTTTGTTTTTGTTTTTGAGAAATAGCAATAGTAGTGCTAAGAGCTTTATGTTGACACACAATCAATTAAAAATTGTGAATTTTAATTTTCGATTCAAGTTGAATGGTTTTTTTTGGGGATAATTTAAAGTTTAAAGGATCGGTATGTTTGTGTAACAACAACAACAACGACCATTGTTGTCTGTTGCGATAAAATTAAATTTACAGTACAGGATCATTGGATTAGTGACATGCAGTAGGTATTGGTGGCGATTCAGGACATGGATTTAATGGAATGGCTGATCCTGATCCTGTAAACTAATTATTTTCTAAAGAATTAATGTTGAAATTGTCGCATCAATGTTGTTTGGTTTAGTTCGATGTGATATCCAGGATCTAACAATAATAATTTGTCGGTTTTGTAGAGTTATATGTATGTACAAGTACGACTACTATATACCATACAAGAGCCACGGATTTATTTATAATTGTAAACGTGCAATTCCCTGGCAATGTATCCTTCTAGAGAGTGTAACTGAAATGGCGCGAGCACATGGAGAGCATTAATAAATTCACAGTTATATATTGGTCCATAAAGTTGTTGTGATATGCCTAGGGTGATGAACGGTTTTATGCTCTTTGTAATGAACATAAATCCTTTTCGTTTTCTATAAATAGTTCTATAGTCAATAACTTTATATTAAATAAAAATCAATAAAGTGACTGAAGACGAACGAACGGTTTCCCACAATAATTCAAATTGATAAATCACGAAAAATTTAAATATCCCATCTTGGGACCTAGTCAAAGTTCGATTCGATTTGAATAGTTATGTTGAAGCTGACGATTCAATGGGGGTGATTTATCGATCCTGCTGAACGTCATTTCCATACATATCAACTTGATGTATTTCTTGTAGATGTGAAGGAAAAAGTTAAAGAAAAGATGGGTATATTATTAGATAGTCTAATTTTATTCATAGAAGTATCCAGGGGCGGTTGCTTCTCATCAACACGTAGGTATACATATGTCGTGCACAATATGAAACCAATAAAAACACTACTTGCAACTGATTGACTATCGTTCTGACAAGATACACGGTTCAGTTGGAAAACAAACAAATCTCCTAATTTTCATTAATCAATCCCCACCCCACCCACCCCATTTGTGATTTAATTTTTATGATTCATCTTCCAAATTGATGGTGGTAGGAATTTTTGGGGAGGTGATACGCTAATTGGGAACGGCACAATCAAAATATATCCGATACGGTTTTATAGTGGAACATTAATAAATCGTGAGATGAATACAAGATAACGTACAGAATGTGACAGTTACAAGTTCTTACAACGCGGCCGCCATATTATATCAAGATCGGGTTGTCCGTTATTAACGCAACGTAATTAACTTGAACTGCTTTTTAAATAGCCGAAATCATAAATATGTATTGAAGATTTACTTTGGATATAAAACATGTTGAATTGAGATTTAAACGTGTTTTTATAAATATTTCTAAACAAGTTAGGAATGTGTTTGTTGTATTTAGAAATTATTTCAATTTGTAATTGAAATGTCCCCATAAAATTGATTAAAACAATTTCAACTCAACGTTAATCTATTTTGTATGTTTTGTATGGATGTGTATGTGGGGACATTTAGATTGTTTTAAATTTTACTTTTGAAGATAAATTACTTATCTCTGCCTGTCAAAATGTCTGATTCGTTGCAATTAATAAAATAAATAAATGCATTTCTTAATGGTGTTTTTATCAGAAGACTGTAGTCTTCATATTCAATAATGTAGGTCTTCATTTAACATCTGTGTTAGTCAAACTATAGTTGGTCTCTTGCATTCCTGACGTCATTAATCATCGTGGAAAATAAAACGACTTTTAGACGATCGTGGCTGAGATACGGAAGGACGACTTCACTTTTAAGTCTCAATGAAAATTAATGATTATTAGAGAAGTAATTTTTTCTCTTCTACTTCTTCTTCTTTAAATTCAATAAAATTGATTCATTTATAGAAAGACGAAAGCAATCACTATATTTCGTCGTTTTTTTTTTTAAAAAAAAACATTCATTTCATTGAAACAATTCATTAAGGACAAGTTCCATTTATTCTAGCCTTACACTATGAACGACTCCGATATATAACAACAAATTGCCTTCTTCCTTCCAAAGATTACAGTAGCTCCTAATAGTTAAGTCACTCAATCCTTGCCTCATGTACAAAGGATCAACATTTCTTTTAGCTAATTCTGTCGATGTTAGTATTTATCAAAGACTTAACAATCTGCAAAAGATCAAAATTAAATTAATGCTAAAGGAGATAAAACAAATTTTGTCTTCGAATAGCACTCAAGTTTCAGTAAAGTTTTGATTATATCAGAAGACTAATTTTAGTTCCACTTTTTTTGTAAATTTCGATATATTGGCCAAACAATCCATAGAAGTCATCAGTAGGATCTTTCTTGTAAGCTTTCTTTTTTTTTGTCGTTTGTTGCTCTGCTTCATGTTTAATGAACACTCCTTCTAAATTTGGAATTACTTTCCAACCATTAGAACCGGGGGCATGAATAATTTCCCTCTAGAGTTAAGTTTGTTCGGTAGCAAGGCATTTAGAGGGGCCACTACTAGAGAAAGATTGTAATCTGATTGTGGGTATGATCTGTTTTAAAATGTCTTAACAGTTCTGCAATATATTTGCTGGTAAAATGCATCTTCAAAACATGAATTGCACTCAGTCGTATGATTTTGCTCATATTTTATGGACTTGCAGTATATAATGTTGAAGTTAATAATAAAAATAAAAGAACAAAATGAAAATAGTAAAAGTTTAGTAAGAACATGTATAATTCATTTACTTTGTACTATGGAATGTTTTAGCATACATGTGGTAAAACAAATTGCATTCAGTCTAGTCCCATTAATCGTCTTTTGACTAACGTAAAAGGTAAATGATAGAGATAACTACAATTTACAATTTTTCCATCTATTCTGCTTCATAATAAACACTGGCAATTAAAATATCGATCTTAATAACAAGTTCAAACCTACTACTATCAATCAACAAATCTATAATTTATGGAAATTGTCAGATCAATCAACAATCAAGATGTTCTTGTTTCCAATAAATTTTAAAATAAATTGAAATTAATGGTAATAGCTGAGTTTTGTTTGTTTGTTTGTTTTCTCTATCTTGTTAGTTTACGGACATTTTTCAGTAGCTTATCTAGTAAATATTAATTACCTACCAAATGGAAGTGATTAAAAACTACTAGTCGACTTTTAGTATTATAAAAGTAATGTTTTCAACAGGTGTCTATCTATTTAGTTAAAGCTGTAGGAGAACAAGGCATATATACATTTATTACCACTCTTTAAGTATACTAGAATCACTTAAAATGTTTTCTTTCCATTATTAATAAGCTCTACTCGTTGTAGTGTCATCATCAAATTTGTCATCAGTTCACTATAAAGTAAAGAATTCTCACAAATATTTATATAAGTGATTATAGAGCTTTTTATCTAATTTTCAATTAATCAGAAAAGATTTTCCCAAAATTCCATTACCAGGTGGTAAAATCCATAAATTCAAAAGAGTTTTGATTGAAACAATGCAACTCAAGTTTCTAAATGTTGAACCATTACAAAATCGTAAATATCAATTCTTATGAACGTCTATTAGAAAAAAATGTTCAGTGCCTGAAGACATCCATATTATAAATTTTGAAATCTTCGATGTGAATCGATTCGGATGCGACAGTATTGGCCGGCTGCTCTCTTTACAATTTGCATTTTAAAAAGTGAGCCAAATTTTAGCGAAAAACTCCACCCAATACAGTTATATAAAACCGTGTATCCTTTGTTAAGAAGTAATCGTTTCCTTTACGTTTTATATATGTATAGGGTATGTTGTATACTTTGAACGTAAATTCTTACGTCAATTTACCGAAATTGAAGATTCCCATGATATCGTTAGAGCGCATTTCAAAAGACCCCGTGTATTTCCAGTGAATTTCCCAAGTCCCTTTTGATATTTCTTGTTGAGTTGAGAAAGAAATATATGAATAGGGGGGAAACATCAATGAAAAATTCAAATAGTCTGTGTAATGACATCATACACGTATATCCTTCTTAACTTTAACACAAAACGTAAGAAAATATCTATAATTTGGAATATTTACAAAAAGAAAAATCATACTGATTGTTATGATGACTTTATTGTTGACTTGGCTGTGATATCTTTCTTTTGACAATTTTGCAAATACAACAATTCGGTTATTGTAGTGATTTTGCTCAAACACAGGGTGTATAAGTGATTGGTGTTTGTATTAGTGACAGATATTTATTAGGGAATGTGTCGAGTAAATTTCACTTATTTATTGAACTTTGGTGAAATGACAGGCGGCCGCCTGTCAAATAAAACACACCAAGTGAAAGGAATAAGTGGTATGGTATAGAAGGATAAAAGGGAGACTAATGATAAACACTCAACTATATCATTCTAACCAAACCCTTATAATACTTTGATCCGTTAAAAGTTAACATTCCTTTATTTTTCCAAAGAACAAAAGTTAAATCGTTGCTCTATATTTTGGATTAGTATTCAAATAATTTTTGTTGTTTTTTTTTTTGTTTTTGAAATTTAAATGACTTTAGCCTGTTGTATGTTGTAGATATACTTGTGTAGAGAGGAAGTAGAGAGGTTAGGTTTAATCCGGGTTCAAACCATCGTGTCCTTTCATTAGCACACTAGTTGGTCGTCCAATTTACAGACGGACTTTGTGGTCCAATTAGGAACATACGAAGGACTTGAATTATAATATATGCTGTTTGAATGTGTGCTTGGCCAACAGTTTGTATAAGACCTGTAAACTAACGATACAACTGAACTTATTGTCGCAAATAGGGTATTAGAATAGTTCTAACCAATTTATTATCATTATTATTGCCGAAATTCGACTAAATCTACAATAGATACCTATATTTGTATAATAATAATAATAATAATAATAATAATAATAATTGAATAGAATAGAGGTTTTTTATGGGATAGAAGAGGTTGTTCATAAATTTGTTTAATAGAATTCCTGAGCTGTCTCCCGAGCATGTATAATTAATCAATCAAGAAACACTAAACCAACAATTAAGCTTTCATTTTTTTCTTATGTTCGACTTTCAAAGCGTTTAAGATGCGTAAATTGTAATTAAAAACATATGCTCTTTATTTATATTGCACTGATGAGATTAATCTTTAAAATACATAGATATAGTGCTATGTCTTAAGCGTTTTCATCCAAATTTTCCTCAATATGCAAATATTAAGCTCAAATTGTGTAATTCATTAGTCATTTTATCATCTTTACAATTATTGTAATACAAAAACTGTATTTCTGTTAGCATTGTTGTTGTTGATGGTAACGTTCGTAAAAGGTTTTCTTAGCTCAATACGATTTTTAAGTGTTCGTTTTGGGCATTCGCATCGAATAAAATCGTTATTATTTTTGTTTTAACCAATACTAGGTATGTACAAGCAGGTTTGTTGTAATACGATGTAAAAATAATGAAAGCTATTATTTATTTTTCGATTGGCCAGTCTACTACATATAGATACACGAACATGGATCGAAATCGTTAAACGTCTCAACAGGCGGCTAAGAACGTCCCATCTGTTATCCACACAATCACCCATTTAACCATCTCACTTGCTGCCCTTATTGAAAAAAACAAAACAACGTCACTATTATATTGTAATATCTCTCGTTTTTGTCTTTGTAAATTATTAAAATTTTATCTAAATATTAAAGCGGCTCCTCTACCTATATGGTAGATTTTTTATTATACTTTTACGCATATAAATATATAACTATAAATGGTTTCCATATTATTCTATATGTATACCTGGTGTAGTAAAAAGATGATGTTGAGTACCTGTCTGTATGGTCCAACCATCATTTATTTTATCCAACAAGGTCAGACTAAGTGCCCACTTACATGCAATTGTGTAGTAAACATGAATTTCTTTGAGTTATTAGTGCAATGTTCTTCTGTCTTATTTATTTTATTATCTATTTATTATTATTTTGCTTTGTTTTTACTTTCTTTTTGTTTTGAATTATTCCAAGTTTGATTTCTGCAATCAGCGGCATATAAATATTGATGGGGCATGTCTACAGGAGGTCGCCTTCTTCTCTATATACCTACCACTCGATTTGATTCACTCCAACATAAAATTGTTGATTTATTCATCAACTTTCTCGTTTATTTAATAAATTTAAGTAAATATTTGGAATTTATTACTTGCATCATAAAGAAAAACGGTGTTGTTTAGTATCTTGTAGTGTATACGATACGTAAATATCCTTAAAGGCATGTGTTTAGTGATTACTTTAAAGACAATAATTAATCATATAGTGCGTCTCAAATTCGACTTAAACTCACTACTTACCTATACCTAAAATTATTTGATAGATTCTTGAAATTGTTTTGTAATTTCTTAACGCAATTTCCTTCCGTTTCTCACAACACTACATTCAATCAATTTCAAAGTTTCCAATTTGATTGATGATTCTATAGTAGATTTGATTGTTAGACAAAAATCTTTTATTTATTTTTTGTTTTTCTTTTATGTTGATGATATAAAACTACATTTTCATTCTAGAAGGATATACCGTTACTTTAATTATAGACATTAAGGATTACGGACTGTGACAGTATTACAGTAGGCCCCTTTTCCCTTCTTTGTTGGTCATCATTGTAGAATGTAATTTGTATGTGTGTAGGATGGTGGATTGAAAACGAACGACTATTACTAAAAACGGAATTATACAGTCTGATCTCGTTCCCCATACAATTCAAATGAATGCTAGTGACTTCTTAAACAAGACAAAAATATCACCAACATTCATTTTTATTGACTGTGTTTCAATAAAACTGAATCTTGACTTGTTAAATTTTTCAAACTAATTAAAAAGTCAGATTGGAAGAAATTAAAATTTTTCTAATTATCATTCATGGTAGCGTTGCAATCAGTCTCTTTCTCTCTCTCTCTCTCTCTCTCTCTCTCTCTCTCTCTCTCTGAGTGTGTTGATGCTGGTACGATTCCGTTTTTGACAACGGCAACAAGGAAAAAAGTCTCCAATTTATACGTTCATCTCTTGGAATTAAAAGTTATAATTCATTGGTTTTTTTCGAATCGACTTTTCTTATTCAAAAACGACTCGTCCGTTGTGCTACTATAAGAAGAAAGTTATAGTTGAAAGATTGAAAACGACCAAGAGAATGAATAAAATCCCACCAATCGTTCTCGAGACGATTTGCACAAATCAATATCTAATCAAAACTGTATTTGTAGCTTTAAATCAATGTTTATTCAAGTAGATGGGTTTGATTGACTGGTTTGAGAGTTCATTATCATGGATAAATATTGGTCGGTTGGTGTGTGTATATATATTTTAGGAATATCGCCCTTCCGGCTGGTAAACCGTGTCGTCATTCTGTTAGAAAAACAAGACAAAATAAATAAATGAATAAATAGAACGGTAATTTTTTTTTGTCTGTTTTTATTCGAGAAAAACTTCATTAAAGTCATGACAACTTCATTTCGATGGGGGTGTGTTTTAATTTTGTTTTTCCTGGTCAAAATAACAAAAAAACAAACAAAACAGATGGTAATATTGATATGCAAATGGTATTCGTACAACTGTATTGTTCATGTGTTTAATCAGATCCAGGATTGTTCTTTATTTTAGACACAAGCATTTAAATTAACCAAATTTATACCAATTAAGTTAACAAGACATCTTTTAACATATCTTTGGTTTTATTTATTGGTGACTATAGAACGTAATAAATTCACATATTTTATTAGTCAACACCTCCGAAACCCAATTAAATGGGGAAATAGTATCGGGTTCCCCCTAATAAAACTCGAATTTACATTTGTAATTCGATATGTGTGTTTTACAAATCAGACTCAAGATAAAACTATACTGTCTCGTATTTTGCCATAAAACGAGACGATTTTGGGCGTGTATATATGTAGATGTACAATACATGGTAAATGTGGGGAGAAACAGAAGACAAAAAAAAAAAAGAAAACGAACGTAAATGTGAAATATCTGTTAGGTTTCTAATAATTTGCAAAATTTTATTGCTGTCATGACAAGAGAGTGCTATTTGCCACTTTTTCTACTTCCTCTTATTTTTCTTCTTCTCCAGCACCAATAAGACGATGATTCAAATCTAGATTGTATTGGAGAAAGTAATGTTTAGTGTCTACATATGGTGTATCATAAATGATACTCATCGAAATTCAGACGGTGTTCAATGATGGGAAATCGATAAATTTCGATAGCAAAACGTAACCAATATACGCATCGAATATGACGATTGTTGAATCGAAACGGAACTGAAACAATTGGTTTTTTTCTTCTATCACAATCCATTTCGAGACTTTTTACTTAAACATTCATATGTGATTTAAAACATCAGAAACACTGAATATAAACTCAATATTGAGCTTATAAAAATAAAAACTGTTTGAAAAAAAAAGAAATCAAAAGGGGTCGTAAGAAGACTTTTGGTATGGTTCCTCTAGATTCTCCCCTTGTATTTTTACGGTTTCAATCAATCCAGTTAAGCTTCTTTCTACCCTTACATCAACTATTTCCAATTTCTATTGCGACCAAATTCTCTAAATTGTTCTAACTGTGTTTTTAGTTTGTTTACACTGAACATGTATCGGTTTAAGTTATATATTTAAGCAAGAAGTACTTGCCATTGGAATGGTTTTTCAAAAACGTTTGCAGTCTTTACGGTTACGCTACAGAAGCCTTCATAAGATGATGAGACAATTTCTTCAAATTATACCTTACAACTTTTGTTTCGTCGTACCTCATTTTGTTCAATCTTAAAGGACTTTAGAGACAAATTTTGCCAAATCCTGTCTAAATTGACAATGATGTTGCTTCTGTTGTGGTTCTCTTTTTCTGAGGTTTCATTCATTGGTTTGCTTTTTGTTTACTGTTTTGGCATTTCCCACTTGACAAACAATCGACTAACCAACTTTGAGATAAGTAGGTCCAGGTCTACTAAAACTAGCAGTGTTTAAATAGAAGACAAATTGCTAGGACTTTCTTGATTAAGAGTTTAAGTAGCTTATGTTTCGGTACCTAAATATTAAAGTTGTCTAAATAAGGATCCGATAGTGTAGCTTGCAATAGTGTTCCAAGTCTATTGCTTTTCCATCCTGGATAATTCTATTAGTGCATCATTCCCAATTTAGTTGCACGAAGAAAGCTACAGGTTTTCATTTGGGACTACTTTACTTCTTTATTAGCAACATTAAATTAGTCGATAATCTGTACCTTACTGACTTTACATGTTGTTTTCTGTAATAAAGTATTGCGTGCATGTTAAAATACAAATTCGAGTTTATATTTGTTTTATTCGTGTTTATTTTTCAAAATTCATAATAAAACACAATGAAAATTAGTAAATCATGAATATTTCTTGATAGACTGTACAAAGTCCTTTTACTAAACATTCACTGTTTATATATATATGTATATATTCTCCGTCATAATTTCCCTAGAGAAATCAAAATACAAACGATATTCGTGGTACATTTGTGGAAACATTTAAACAAGACTCGAATATTAGATTGTGGCCAAAAATACACCCCTACACATATCAACCCTTAACATGTACAATATTGTTTTTTTGTCCAATTTCTTTTTTTCCTTCCTATATCCTATGTTAGTGAAAGTAATAAATTCTCACAACGCTGAGACCTGAAAGGACACGTAAATAATTTATATCGGAGCTCAAGTATAATTTCATGGCGTATGATTTTGATCAACGTTTTCAACTTAAACGTCTGCCATTTTATAATCCAATTTTCGATAATATTTAGTATAAATTAGATTTTGTAACGTATAATTACTAAGATGCGACACCATGATGATGATGATGATGATGATGATGGGGAGGCAGTGGTGGATTTATTTGGAATGATTGAGAAGAGTTAATAGATTTCCTACAGTCTTTTCAATTTTCAGTTTTAATTACGTCTAAAGATTGTAAAGTTGGAAATAATAATAAAAAAAACAACAACAACAACAACAACGAGTAATGAAGGCAGGTCATTTATTTTAATTAATCAAAATTTCGGGATCAACTTCCTGAATTATTTCCGTCAACGTTAATTATTATTTAGCGAATCTCCAACATATATCCGGAATGTTTTCGTATTTTCCAACGATTTACTTTGTTAATTTAGTTCGGTATATATGAGTGCATATTGTTTATTTTTCGTTTCTCATTTTCATTTAATATGTTTCATAAAATCCAAAAATTAGATACTAAAGTTGTAGTATGGAGTAGAATGTATAGAACAAGAAAAGAAGAAGAAGAACGAAATACGTACATACACATAAGAAGGGTAGTTGTTCCTGTAGGTATAGAAGAAGTTTGACTCTTTTATACGGTTCTATAATTAATGGAAGACGAGATAGTAACATTAAAGTTCAGGGTATGTAGTTATGTTTTAATGTGCAATATAACTTTGAAGGCGGCACCGAGTTGCTATAATTTCGCGGTTGGGATTGCTTTTTATTACAGGCAATATAAAGAAGAGATATTTGCGATTGAAATAGTTGTATGTATATGTGTGTAGCCAGCCGACTTGTGCGACAAATATCAGCTGTTGCTAATTTGTGTGTCTGTATAGTGGTTTCGTTTTATTAATATTTTCAAATTATCTGTTGTTTATAGGGGCTTGTTATATCGGAGAGTTGTAATAGTTTTTTAGACCACCAACAGATTTTCTAAAATTATCTGAAAATTTTGCCTTATGCATAGACCTCGTTAATATTATGGCTACAATTATTATAAAAAACAAAAACAAAATATGTTTATTGAAGTTGTCATCAATAACAATATGTTACAAATCGATATAGTAACATTAATCTTCACATGGACACTTTTAGTGTATTTCAACATGTAGAAAATGGCTCATAATTCTCTTTTTATGGTCATAATTTTTTATAGTTAATTAACATTCGTTTTAGCCAGTTCACAATCCCATATCGTCTCATTAACGGATAATTACTCAGCGAACAAGCTTTGACATCGTCCCATTTATTCTTGGCTTGTTGTTTGGTTTTGCTTGTAATCAGCATCGCGTGAAAAGAGCAAGTATTTTATTATCAGAGACATTGTTTTTTGTCTGCCTTACCCTGTTTTAGTATGCTCCAACTTTATACAATTTTCAACATGAGTGGGTAGATTAAGTTTAAAATTTATTTATTTGTACTAAATCAACAACAAAAAAAACAACAACAACAAAGAAAAAAAAACAAGAAGCAGAATATAAATCAATCGATTCTGGTCCTGTATAAACATGGAGATGTGGTTCAATTCCGGCAATCATTAAATTCTATTACGATACAATTATTTTAATGGTGATATATTTTTTTTAAATTGAGATAAATCATGATCAGGTAATAACCTAATAATAATGATGATGATAATGACGCTTGTAACATCCGCCGCCTTACAACGAATGGAGCTTTGGCTTAAAAAGTCATGAACAGTTATACAATGTTGTGGTTAAAGTCTGTATTTTGTTACTACCCTCTATTCCAGCTTTGTTATTATTATTATTATTATTATTATTAATATCAAGAGAGGATTGGGTCTCGTTAACTACAAAACAACAAATAGTCCAACAGTTCTAATAAACCACAACCGCATCACCAAGAGGGATAATATAAATTTCGTTATAAAGAACGGAAAGTGTTGTGTTCTTTTTTTCAGTGGGAGTTTCAAGTATAATGAATATACGGCGTTATCAAAATATGAGTTTCTCCCTTTTAATGAATTGGCATTTTCTGCAGTTACTCAACTTATATCTACGTACATTTATGTGTGTGTGTGTGTTAGAGTGCTTCTGTTTTTTACTCATAGTCTATAATTTAAACAGACGTAGGCCTAATGGGCCACTGAAGCATTTTCTGCGATGAGTCGGCTATTCGGAACGACAACTATAAAAACCGAATGTGGAGGAGACCTTCTCTCTTGCCGGGTAGAGCACCGAACATTTTTCTCGCACCAACATTTGTTAAAAGCACAGCAGGGACGGGACAAGATAACCATCACTATATTGTAAGAAAGTGGAGAAGAAGAACCCCTTCAAACATTTTACGAGTGAAATCTACTACGCGGAAATCGTAAATCGTCTCCACCCCTATCATCTAATATTACTTGTATATTGTTACCATTATAGCTCAGTTTTCAATGGTTCTTTGGTCGTTCTTTCTGCATAATCAATTCTTTTTAAAATCCTCAAATATTGTTCTATCTGTACGTTTCATTTATTTAAATGACCAATATATTTTTTTATTATTATTATTTTTTTTAAACGACAACCAAGGAAATTGGTTGAAGTCATTTTCTAATTTTTAAAATTATAGTCATCTTCATACACTTTCAGGATATTATGAGATTCAGATATCGAAGTAGATAAGAAATGGTGGCCGTCTTTCGAAAATTATAGGTCTTGACTAATTTTTTGATTATTTTAAAATTGCCAAGTCATAAAAACGACCAGTTGCTACTGTATAATAGAGAAGAGAATCTCATCCGTCCGTTTTTAATTCATAAAAGAGATGACACGTTTTCCTTTTCCTATTCACAGGTATGTACCTGTACATAAAGTGAAATAAGATTTATTTAAATCAACCATTAGTGTCTTTAGTGAATTGAATCGTTAAAATTAATTTATGATCTTCTAATAATAAATGAATGGTTGTGAAATAAATATCCATGATATAGAAATGAATAAATTAAACGTTGCTGAATGTCGAAAACTGAAACGACGATGGCTTAGAACTTTAAATTAATTCAGATGTTGTCAAAACAAAAACAATACAAATGGAAATGATTTGCAAATTGTTTCGACGCGACTTTATTTATTACATTCGACTAATTAATGTCAACATCATTAAAAAATTATCGTAGCAAAATATTTTAATTATATTTGGATTTAATTAAAATTAAGCTACAGATTTTCTATTTTTGCTACTAGCCTTTCTATTAGTGCACTTTAGAATGACAATTGTCTAGCTAGATAGATGAATTAGAGACTACACTTCTTCACCCCTTCCTCACACAAATTTCCTTCTTTCTAATAAAAGTTGTTTCCGTTTGTTTGAACTTGTACAAATAGAATGAGTGACAGAAAAGAAGAGTAGAAAAGAATAGAATCCTCTAATAAGCTAAAGTTATTGTTTGGAAGGGAAAACTACTACAGTTAGTAATAGAAGGGTGTCGGGCAAGATTAATAAAAGAGTGTAACTTTGACAGTCGTAACACGTCGCCAATATTAGCAAAATCCAACATAAAGTTCATCGAATTCCTTTCGTATATACTTGTATGTATTAGAAAATTTCTTTTATAGATGCATAATTGTCCTATATACACTTCTCACCATCAATATTGCGGAATACTTTACTAGAATAGGGGATGATCGAAACTGTTGTGGATGCGGCATGCGTGCGGTCCCCAGGGACTGTCAGAGGGTTGGTTAGGTTATATAGCTGGTGAGAATCCCAAACGAATCAATATCACTAGTTATATACAATAGGATTCATTCCGAAGCCAATCCTTAATTGGATTTTGTTAAGTTAATGTTGTTTTTTTTCCTCATTCTTCTTTTCTCTCCTTTCTGTTCTATATATATGCCTGTCCGAATTTTATTTTTATTTATTTTAATTCGACCATAGTCGTAATGATGGTAGTTGGTGTTTTCACAAAGGTGGGCTATGTTGTAATTTGAACAAGACAATGACGTGTTGTCCATCAGATATTTTAATAGAATAATTACAACCCGCCAAACGGCGGATATTTAAAAATAACAAAGCAACAACGGACAACCGTTTAAGTTATATTCAATTGGACGATAGAATACTTATATAGAAGAAGAACAAAAAAATCTCATTTATTCGTTCATCTCGTCTATTGTTAGATCAACAATTCGTATAATAATAATAATAATAATAACATATAGATTTGATAAGATTTGAAACAGAATCCATTCAATGTTTGAATAAGTCTTCTCACCTATAGTGGCAACTTTAACAATGTACAAATTGTTTCTGTTTGAGCTTTCTAAATGATCATTGTGTTGGAATTGTAAAGATAAAACAATCATGTCACTCTACAAATAACAACAACGAAAGGAAACGATAAATTTTCATAATTTTCAACATGTTTCTTTGAACTAAACGTAGGTACATACACGTGGAAACACTAAACTGCTTGTTGTTTTTTTTTTTTTTTTTTGATACTAAACTAATAAAAACGTCAAAATGTCGTCTTCGATCAGTTGTCTAATCGTATTTCGGAAAATTCTATCAGAATTTCGTTTCTTATTGACCGAAAGGAATTTTCGAAACTCTCTCACGCACTGTTGTATCCTCTGAAATGTTAGTTTTATTCTTTAATATGATATACGATACAAAGGAGCAATATCAAGCAAAAACAGCAGCTGTTGTTCGCTAATTGTGGACGAAACGTCGACTAAAGCTGCGGTTTTATCCCCCAAATCTAGAGCTTTGGTGTTCAATGTAATTCTGTGTCTTCGTGTGTGGACATGCCTGCAAAAAAGACTTGTTAACAATATTACATTATGATGTAGTTGACATTGTTTGCTTTAAAAGTAAGTAATCAAAACCGACTTGTTTGTTTAGAGAATCAATTCAATTATTGTCAATCGCTTAGATGGAGGTTAATGGTTTCTATCATATTACATGTGTAACAATATTGATAAGCACTAAACGTTATACACGTGCTATAGGTACTGGTATAGAGTGCCCATTCCCATTCGAAACGTTATAATGTAATTAGATAATTGCTGCTTCAAAGTACACAATAGGTTAATTGGAATGTCAATCAATTTTGATAATGGATACAAATAATTGAGATTAGTATTGTTTAGAATAAATTTTGATCAATTTTATAACAATTCCAAGAAGGTATATCATTAAGTATTTATAGCTGTATTGGATATCATGTAATTTTTAGGCAATGCTCCCGATGAGGAGATTAGCAGCAGCGCGATCGTATCAACTTTTCATATATTGACTATCTATTAACAAAACAAAACAAAAAAAGTATAAAATAAAAAATAGAACCATGTATGTATGTGGTGCACACATCATATTACAAGACTACTTAAAACATCTACCCCTGTAATTATGGTTGATGTTAGCCTGCAGGGATGATCGCATAAACCCTTACTGACTGTTGGACTGTAATTGTACGGTTAACACCCTTAATCATGTAGGACGACGCTGTTTTCGTTTGTAATAACATTGAACGAAAACGGTAACGTGCCAGTTTCCAGACATTTTATTATTATTTACTAAAAACCACCAAAAATAATAATAAAAGAGTTTGGAAAGGAGTAAAACCCTCCAATATATAATATATTGTTGGTGGAGTTGCGTGCATTATACGTTTATGAATATAAAAATATCGTTATAAGCAAATTGATAGGAAAGAAAGAAGAATGGTGCTTGAAGCCAAAAATTATTCAACAAAAAAAAAATACTCTTTTGGTAGAAAAATGTTAAAGGAGATTTATTGTTGTATGCACGCAATAGATTGTAAAATTGTCTTCTTAAAGTTTTTGATGAGATGAACGAGAAGAGGAGTCCCCCTTCAAACCGTAATAAGTCGCGATTTATTTTTACACAAATTTACAAAATTGCCTTAAGTCAGTCTTGTTATTGGTTTGTTATCTACAGTGTTTTCACAGCTTGACGAACTAGATTCATATTTCTATATTGTTCTTTTTTCAAAAAAAATGGTGATTTACTCAATTCCCTTCCATCAACTGTTGTATGTTTGATTGGAATGAAGTATATGTGGAAAAGACGAACGAACTGTGTCAAATTGTTGAATTGCTGTGATATATGGTAGATTTTTGTGTGTTGTGGCAGGTACCTAAAGCTTTATCAATCAATTGTTCTTGTTTTATCGTGCTTTAGACATGAGTAATGTATATGGTTGAGATTGTGGAATATATAGTGAAGCCCTGTAGGGGTTCCAACCACTACAGTGTGACTAAATATTCGTATAAAAGACTGTTAGAATCCGCGTAACGATCACAATCTTCAACCGGAATCGTTTCAGTTGCATGCAGTAAATGATGAATTACGCTATTCCTAGATTATTATTACTATCCACATACAAAAAATGGGACTAATTTGTATTCGAAATAAAAAATAGAGTGATTATCCGATTATTTCGTGTAGTTCTAAAAAAAATAAAATAATTAATTTCGGTCATAGGGATTTGAATAAATCATCGTTATCGCCATGTCTTTGTATTTAAATTCTGTTTCCATTTGAGGATTCGTCATACAGTTACCGTATAAATATCAATACTGATTTAATGGAAAAGATCGGATTATGGACGACACGCTGGCATCAACATTAAAATTCAATATCTTTAAATATTTTAAGCCACATTACCACACCGTACGACAGTAATCTGTAACGCATTGTCAAATAATGTTATGCAAATTCGAACACTCTCTACATATAACAACTTTTATTTTATTTCTTTTTGTTTTGGTTTTTTTCTCCCTCTTTCTCTCTGTCTGTCTATCTATCTATCTATCTACCCCTGTCAATAGAATAAATATAAATCGACAATATATACGTACATATCGATTCAATAAACCAGAAATATTCGAATATACATATTTTTCTAAATTTAATAACCTTTCAAATGCTTCTATCATAATATTTCAACCGTTTTTCTTCTTATATTCTTCATCATAAGATGATTGTAGATAATATTTTTGCAACAGGTGAGAAGTATTTCAACCGTACAAAACTAAAATTATCATCAGATAAAGCAGACATTCCGCCTTTATGTCGGCCACTTTGTGCATTACTACCACCATCACTATTATTAACAACATAAAGTTACTCTTGTCGTCTCGGAAAATTCATCATAATATTCTCTCACAAGTTTTGTTAATAGTTGTTTAGTTTGTATAAAATTGAGTCTTTTTACAACTCCATTAATCTTCGTTTATATATATTTAAAATAGAAAAGTAGAGTTACAGTAAGAAATAAGGAAGCTCATAACGTTGCCGCCGTTGTCGATGTGCGGCAAGTTTCTTTTTATTCTTAATAATAACAAGGTTCCAATACACATAGGTATATTAGTAGCTGTTGAGAAGTAGAGGATAAAGAGTACTGTTCGTGTTACAAAAAAATAAGTGTGGGATGCAATGTGATTGCTTTATTGTTGTAATTTAAGTTTAATTGGATATTGCACAATTTCAAATTAAATTTTCGGACACCACCACCCATTCAACGATCATCCTTGAAGAGTAATAATGTATTTGATTTATTGCGATAAAAAATAAGAATGTAATTAAGAAAATGTCACGAAAAGCAAATTGATTCTTGTTTAAATATACGAAATATTATCATAAAGATCAGGATAGTTCAATAGTAGTGTTTCCTTCCAAGGTATTCCTTAATGTTTATCGAGCTTTTTCCTTATGAAAAATTGTAAAAGCTAAAAGCACAACCTTGTTCTTTTACTAGTTGAGATGTGTAGCTAGAGCTAGCTACCATTTTAAAACAAACAGGTTAATGTGAATGTAGCTGTTCAAACTCTGGAAAATGGTTTTGTTGAACCATACAGTTTACATTGTAGGTACTGGACCGAGAATATCGCAAGGAATGTGAGTATATAGCTTATAGTTATATAGGATTGAATTTGAGCTTTTACTAGCTTTATTTCTATTGTGTTTCTCTTTGTTTTGTTCTTTCTATCACAATCGGTGATTGATAATAGTTGTTTATTTTTCATTCAAAACAAGGACATTAGACGTTCTTACAATATGCAATCATAACAACAACTATCACACCAAGAAGCTCCATCAAATCATTTTTATTCTCTGCAGGTGATTATTGCTAGTCTAGCTTGTATTCAAAGGGAGATCTGTCGCAGATTTATCCTTTCATTGCACGCAATAACGTATGAACTACTATTGATCGTTTTATTGTTAGACAAGAAAAAATATGTCTACTTGCGTGTACGTTCTTAATACACTGAGCTTTTTATTTGAACTTGTCCGTGTATTTTATAGTCGAAATATTATGATACGGAAGAAGTCGTAAATTTCAGGACAGTGAATTTATATTCAGAAGGATATGATAACAGTATACCGGTCTTGACAATAAGTCGCAAGTTTTACGGACGAATTGTCGGCTCGGTTTTATAGCAGTTGAAAGGAAAATATAGGTATAACAACAATGCTTCCTGCTCTGTATATATACAAAAAAAAAAAGTATGATGGTATGAATCGTTTTCAATATCTTGCTTGCCTGTCTCTCTATCTACTCGTCGAGTGGCTCGTTTATTTTAATGTAACCTTACGTGGTAATTGCGCACGAAAACTAGGCCAGGATAATGGCAATAATGTCCGGGTCGGTGTGATCCTTGACTAGTCTCGAGGGTAGATACCAGAGAATCGCGATCAAGAGATACGTTTCATGGTGAACTCTTCACTGTTCGCTCATAATACACCGAAGAAATTACCATTTACTTCTACAAAACTATGCCCTGGTTAGGAGATTCTGTAATATTCATAATAGCTAGTCATTTCCTACACCCTTAGCCTCCTTCTTCCCATTCTAACTCTATATGATATGAACAGTAGGTAGGTACAGTATAATGGATTTTCGTATACTTGCACAGTTAAAAACTATCAAAAATATATTGCTCGTATATTTTTCAAACGAATTAATCTTCAAGTTGAATAGAAAGAAATGGTGTTGACGGCGTTGTTGGAGACTTGCGAGTTATCTTTCGACCGTCGGTTGCACGGCAGCCGAAGATATATTGAATTAAGAGCTATATGTAGAGGTGTATGAGTTTGAAAATATATGACTTGAATAGAACGTGATTGTGAATAGGAGGAATATAAAGAGTCAATGATTGAATCGTAGTAATAAAAAAATCATCTCACTTTGATCAGTGAATAAAGCGTATAAAAATTGACAAAAGATGATTAAGTTCAGTTGTAATACACTATTCAGATGAATTTTCAACAATTTCTTCCTTTAATATCATCATCCACACGACCACAATTAATTTTTCAATTTCTTCAAGTGGCATTGTAAATTTACTGAATACTAAATGTATACATTTGGATCTAGTACAATATAAATGGTACAATTATAGTCATGTTCATGTGATCCATCCCTTTTAATTTCTTTTTCTGTCTCTTTCTACACAATTGCTTCCATCTCAAGTACCTACTTATTAACAATATTTTTGTGAAACAAAAAACAAATGGATGAATGGATAACCATCTACAAAAGTAGATGTGTTTTTTGTGTCCATATTGCCATTAATTCTTCTTATCTACTCAACAATAAATCCTAAATTGAGAGAAGATAGTGCGAGAAATATATCAACGCTATAGCAATAATTATAAGCTTCTGATGCATTGTTGGTCAATAAATATTGCAATCGTGGCGGACCTATCTCGACTAAGAGATGGAACAAATACATTATATTCTACAATCGGTTATATTTCAAATAGAAAACGTGCCAAAATGTCAATTATCCATTTACCTAAATACAAATATTATTGTAGGTAGGTACCTACGTGTGTCAGCAGTTCGTAATAAAAGAATTTCTTTTTTTATGGATTTTCTTGTGTGCATTTTGATGGATGCGGGTCGTTGTGCGGTCCTGCACAAACCCTAAATCATGATTTTATTGTGTGGCTTCAAGATGTACATGTGTGCCTCATTTATTAGCAACAACAGGATAGCTTTGTGGTACTGGTGCGGCCCAGTGTGACGTCCTTTTCAGTTCCACACAACCACAAGTATCTGTATTGCCGAAAATTTTAATTGTTCTTACATACATAAAACATCGTTTAATTGGTATAAAATATAAATTATTGTTGACGGTTCTGAAAGTTCTTAGCGTAGTTGATACTTTTTGCTTGTTTTTTTTTTTTGGGCTTTTTGATGTTCTTGACTCTGTTTCAACAAACTGGCAATTGAAATTTTAATATTCAAAAAGTGACTTGAGAAGTTCCAATAAATTTTACTGTGTAAACTGTTATCGGACACAACTATAACAAATCCAACAGATACGTTTACGAAAAAAGGCGATATTTATGGAATCGGGTGAAACAATATTGGACTAGCTGTAAAATACAACAACGATAACAACAACAAAATTACCATAGGGAATGCGTTGACGAAATATCTTCTTGACTTTATAGCATTCATTTTCTATCCAATTTATCGCTCCAAATTGGAAATAGTCTTTCATTTCGTTTACAAAACATTAGACAAACTAACGATGCCACTCTCTCTCTAGTCTCTCTATACTATACACACAATCAACCAAGTCCAGAAATGGCCACTTCATCAAATTGATGATAGCGATTGGTTGTTAAATCTTTTTTATTTTTTGAAATTTCGACACCCCGTGGCTGTATAGGTATACATATATACATATAGATTCAACGATTATTTATTTACATATCGACAACAGTTTATAAATACGTCATCAGAATAGCAACAGGCAATTATAATACAGATGACGCTGATTAATGATATAAAGTTTGTCACATTTTTACAATTTGCTTCAATTTTTTCTTGTTTTTTATTTATTTATTTATTTATTTTTTTGAAAGAAAACTGTACTTATAGGAAAATTTCATCAATACACACTAATATATCATCCGAAAAAGTAATACATCAAGTAAACATGACTAAAGGCAGGCATTTTCTAATTTATTCTCTGCATAATGAGTTCTAATACTGCATGATCTGCGTGGGGTCCAATCCGTCTTCGCTTAAGCTATTGCCTCACCGTAATTGGCGCCTTCAGCTAAAATCACTTCTCTTCCAGTGTTCGAAACCATTTCTTTTACAAAGATGTATCGATCATGGCCCATCTACTATTAATGTAATAATAAACGATAAAATGATGATAATAAATTATTAACATATAAATCTATAGGTTACATAATTATTGTCGGAAATATTGTCCACACACGCAGAATATAATTATTAATATTCATATGTGTGCTGTTTTTTATCTTTATTTCTTTCTTTATTTCTGAGAATTAAACTCATCGATTGGTGCTCTAAAACAGTTATGTTAATTAAATATTGACGGTAACGTAATGTTTCGAATTTAATACAAGATCCATGCCACCACCTTCAACATACTAGCTTATAAGTCATGAATGCGCAATGAATGTGCAATTAATATGGGAGAGCAATGCATTTTGTAGATGCAACATACATGCAACAACTGCATGTAAATACAATCCTGGTTGGTTGACAATATTGCGTCATATTTTACAATTATATATAAACACACATCTACATTATTACACAGATATTAAAATATCGTTTAAAAAACAACTTTACAGCTGAAAGAGTTGATAATTTTTCAGTTTTATATGTTGACAAATTCATAAAAATATATTTAGATTTGATATATTACGAAATAAGAAAGTGTGAAATTCTTTCATGTGTTTACCACGATTACAACCACTGAAATTATAAAATTGATAGTCAAGTAGAAATAAATCTAGGTGACGACAACAGTTTATCGTCAGTTTTAATTATTGTTGAGATGATTATAGTTTCAGAGAGATACGGCAGCAATTTCTGAAATTACTCTACTGATGATTTCTTTATATTCAAACGTTTTTAGAAAGCCGGATTGCGCAAAGATGCATTTCTACGATGAGTTTTATGTTTATTTTTAAAGAAACATAACGAATTCGAACTTATATCCTGATTCACTCTTTTTAATGAAATTTCAATCGGTTTAATCTCTAAAATTTTAGATTTTCTAACAAGAGTACACTAACAAGATCTTATTGGCAACTCTACCAACTTTACTATAAATCGGTAAAGTCGGAAAGAGCAATTAAATGTATGTTCATGAATTACTAGTAATGTAGCTGTATTTTTCTCTCAGCATCTTGTTTGTTGTCGTTGTTGTTGTTGTTGTTGTTGTTGTTGTTGTTGTTGTTGTTGTTGAATTTACTTTTTTGTTTCTTCGTCTTCTTCTCCGTCTCCTTCTTCTTATACAGTGTAGTTTTCACTGCACAAATACTGGAGATAAAGAATCGTTGCTGCCGTTTGTTGGTGCAACCCCCTGCTGACGAATAAAGATGTCAAAGCCAGGCAGCCAGTATTGCCACTTACGCCATACAACTTTATTTATATCTTGCACCTTTGTTGAACTAAAACGTTGAGTTCAAATATTAACCGGATGTCCGGAAGGAATTGCACTGTTGTTGTTTTTTTTTCTACTCTCCTTTTTATTTTTCATTTTTGCCTTCTTACAACAAATACAAAACATACAAAATCAAGTGTTTCAGGAATTGAATTAATTATTGTTTACTTTTTTTTGCGTCACTTTCGTTTTTTATTCAACAGCTTTCGTGTAAATTTCGCGTGCTGTTTATTGTTGGAACCTACTTATATGGTATTGTGTTGTAATGTTGATTAATTAATGAACCTTGTCCGCTATGTTATCTCCTGTTGAGAGATGGTCCTCGATGCTGACTATAGTACTGAACTAATGATCCTCATTCCATCAATGGAAAACATTAATTTATATGCAAGCAAGCACTACGGTCTTTGTACATACAATAAACGTTAATGTTGCTCCAAATCAGCTACTATGCAACGGATACACAGTCTGGACATGACAACCGGAATTGCTCCAATTAACTATGCGGTAATGAAACATCAATGGCAACAGTGGCGTGTGTTCGGCTACTAAAACAAAAACAAAAAACAAAAAAAAAGATAAATCTTTCACACTGACCACCACAATTTGGCTATTTTCCAAGAATATTGTAAGTTACACCTTTGTAATCTGATCACTTAATGTCAACTGAAGTTTTTCAGAAATTTCAACTTTTATACGACGATACGATATTTCACCCTATTTTTATTATATTTTTTTTATGTCGATTTATTTACAATTGCTACACAACTACTTTGAAGTTGGGAAGAATCATAACAGGTACGATAACGAAATCAAATAATTTCCATCTACTTGTTTATTTGTTTGTGGGGGAAAGATAGAAATTGCGCGAAAGATAAAAGCTTTGAGAGATAATCAAGATTATGATTGTTTCAAAAGGGGATAAATTCTATCTTGTGTATTATTATTTCAATTTGAGCTCTCTCTACTCTAGACTTTGTTAGTTGTAAACATCAAAAATAATATTAATGAATTTTTTTGACATCTAATTATACTATGGTTAGTTAGGTAACAGTTTCTATTGGCTCTCTTAAATAAATTAAATTATTTTGATAGATTTTAGTTATGTGAAGGTGAAAATTTTGATTCTTGAATTAAAATTAATTGAAAGATATTTGATGAAGAATTGACAAGGTCAAGGTTGCTTATTTCACCTGACAATGAGATACCTATTGAAATTAAGATTGTTCAACAGTCGAATTTCAATACAGGATACTTCACTATTAACTCAACGAAACTAATTGCGATACATGGATGATTTTTAACAATTTTAACAATTCATGTACGTATAGTCTGTACCACACATGTTGTCTTTCTAATGTTTTCATCAAGTGACTTACGTTAATAACGCTTCTCTCATTACGTGTAAGTTATTCGAGTTTATTATAAGTTTTGGACTAATTTAATTGAGGAAAGTCATTAGCACTCGACGCAATGTTTCGTTCAAGTGTAGGCCCCAAGTGGCCCTTTTGAAATGGAACGTTCTATGTAATTTGGTCCGTATGACTTATAACGAATAATTTTCTATTACGAGTATAATACCATGAGAATGTTACCAAAAATTTCTATTGTTATGTTAAAATATAATAATAGTAGATCGTTTACGATTAGATTCGCACGCAACACCACCCATTTAATAAGAAATTAAAAAATCTCACACCTGTTTATTAAACGTAAAAAGGATGAAACGTTTCCAATTTTTGTTTGGTAATTACGTTATCCGTTATTTTGTTGAACAATAAGAAACAACAACAACAACAACAACAACATTTGATGATCGTGAAGCAAGAAAGAAATTAATTTTAAATCTAGTCTGCAAACGATAACAACAGTTGCTGGAATTGCTGTCTCTGTGAAACAAATACAAGAAGAAAGAAAACACACACACACATAAAGACAGATAAAGATTTCCAGTTTTTATCATCATTGGACATTCAATTTGAAATTCACATTAACATAGACGTTACCGTATATTTCATCATATTTTTTCTTTGATAAAAAAAATAAATGTACAGTAACTGCAGTAAAGAGAAAGAGAGGACACAATCACATACATCCATATCAAGATATTATGACAACTGAATGCTAAACAAGTGACACAAGATTGAATTATTTATAAGTTCTTCTCCAATACGTACGTAGATTTTAGGTTGAAATTGTAGAAAATTGATGATGAATTTTTCAAACTGATGATTTTGACAGATTGACATCTCTTTCACTTTAATTCTTCCTATATCTATATCTTTTTTGACGTAGAGTTAAAAGATTATTAATTTTCTCCGCTTTGTTCAGATTCATATCAAGATAATTAATAAAAAACTAAAACAAAAAAAAAAAAACCAAAGAATGAAGACGTAATTAAGTTAGCAAGAAGCTTTCATCATTAATCATTCTGTAATTGCGTATGCATATAACCAGATAAATATTCACAAGACTCTTGATAATGTTTTATGTATTTCTCAATTGGAACAAATATATGAAGAGATTAAACAGAAGAAAGAAAGAAAAACAAAAAACAAACAACGAACTGATATCTATGTGACAATTGGTAATCTGTGATTCATTTACCACAGTAGAATTATGATGAAGGCAATGATTAAAACAAAAACCGGACTTGTTAGTGTCTTTGATTGAAACGAGAAAATCAGGACTGAATAAATTAACTTAGAATCGCTTCTGTGGAATGACTAGAATTGCAAGAGAGAAAAAAACAAACGGATTAAGTCGTTTTGTTTTATTTTAACGTTTCCATTTGTATCATTGACTAACAATAAGGAAATATAACGAAATTGATTTCGATTGCCGGCCTTTTATCATACATATATCAAGTCATTTTCGTTTGGCATTGGAAAGTATTATAAATACTTGCAAGTATTATCGAAACAGTGTATACTTTTTGTTTGCTTCCAAATCAAATACATGAATGAAGCGTAGAAGGTGAAAGGCTTTCCAGTAGCTTATTCCTTCGACTTGTAAAATGTGTTCTCGTTACATACAATTCTTTTTTCTATCGTTGTTTTTTTTTTCTTTTTGCTTGTGTCTCAAGTTTCCGAATCGTACTACTACAACTACAACAACAACAATTGTTATAACGGAAAAAGTATAAAAACACGAATTGGAATTATATTTAAAGTTGAAAATGCAATAAAAATACAGACATTGTAAAAAGTTTCAGACATTGTGGTTCCTTTAGCTTGGATATTACTTCTTTGTTAATTGTTCCTTTGTAGTTGTCGCTTCTACTCCAATTCCTTCTCAAGTCGCTGTGTTCATTAAAGTATAGTGCTTGAAATATATATGAATCTAAAGCCTTTAGCTACTACCATTAATTACAGTATTTTAATCATAGAAATCTTCAGATTCTACTAACGAGTATCTTGTGAATCATCATCTATTATTGGACAATTTTTTCTCACACAATTTTAATTGAAAATACTTTAAAGCATTGAAATTCTACAGGATTTTTGTCTCTATCTGTACGCATCATTTGAATATGAAAGGGGAATGATCAACTAGTTCGAAACTGGGTGCGTTCAAATCAAGGAACCATTCATGCTAATGCTCTTCACGGTTACGTCCTCTTCTCTCATCAGAATAAAGAAATAAAAACGACAGATTGTGTTTGTTTTCTTTTCTAGTTTTTGTAGAAAAATTGAAATTGAATAAAAACTGAACAAAAGAAGTAGTAGATAATGCAGAAATCGATTTTCTCTTGTTTTTGGATTGAATTAATGTTTGTTGTGATTGAATATTGCGCATTATTGGTTTTCTGAAGGATTATCGGTTAGTAACAAATGTTGTTTTTGACTTATAATGTATCGACTAGCAATTACATTAACCCTATAGAAATTTCAGGCTATATATCATGAAAAAAATAATATTACCAGTGATACATCATTCGTGGAAACTAGACAAGAATAATATTCCCGTCAATCATTGGTGGTTTCAAAAATATTTTTAATATCTTTCCAAGATAAGAATAGATAGAAAAAATAGAATGGTAGATGTTCCATGCACGTATTCCAACTATAAACTTAACTTATGACAGTTTCGGAACATTGTTCCGGTAAAACTACAAAGCACACACGTAAATCGACTACGCATTTTACGCAAATAGAATATGAATGTTTTCGAATCGCATCTTAGTCTTTTAAAAAAAAAAAAAAAACAACAGGCAAAACAAATATTCATCGCACGAACTTTTGAAACTGGCGACGCAGATGCTTCTCCTTTTTCTATATACTGGAGAGATATCAGATGATAGTAGAAGAGGCGGGGGGAAATGGAAAAACCTTAACGTGTTCCTTAAAATTACCATCAATTGGGGGAATTTATAAAAAGACATTTTTATTGAAATGTCAGTACGTTAAAGGGGAAACGGGGATGAGAGAGAGAGAGAGTGAGAGTGGCCGGATTTCCTGGTAAAGGAAGTATTCTAATGTTAAGTAGCATTTGAAACGTAAACATTCACCTTTAACACTTAATATATTATTGTGTGGTGGAAAAAAAAAACGCTAAATTAAACAACGCATTTTCAAGCACGTTCCTAAAGCTGTGGAAAATTGCGTTAGTTCTCGAGGAAAAGCCCTTAACTGCCGACAAGAATAAATTAGTTTAACAAGAGATAACTCGTCCGCCCCATGTGCGTATTTCTTCTTGTTCTTGTTCTCTCTTCTATTCCATTTTCGTTATATCTTCTAAAGTGGATAATTGGCCTTTTTTATCGCCTTATATATATATATTGTACTTATATACAAAATATTATGAGAATCCACTTTATAGAAATAGTAATCGTAAATCATTGAACTGGAAATATCAGTGGAATAGCGGAAATTGCGAATTTAGTGTCCGTTTTTGTGGTAGAATCAGTTTTTCAAAATTAAAATAGAATGTTCAGTGAAACGTGTCTAAATCTGTATACCCATGTTCATGTATACAATATACATATATCCGATGAGTTTCATATTAAATCGCCATGCATCGGTTATTTAATATTGAAATGTAGGGAGAATTAAACTTTCCCCCTCAACCAAACTACAACAACATTCGCCACCATTTAATCCATCACGTAATATTCACATAGTTTACCCTCAAATTATTTCACATTTATCCTTTGAAATCAGTACTAAATTCAAAATCTTGAACGTATTTGAAATTTCGTCATCATCATCATGTCTACCTTTCTACAACACGAGCATGTGGTTTGATCTTTTGATTTTGGCTTCCAACGTTCCAAATACAACTTTGAATTGAATATTCAGAAAGCGAATCGTATGCCAGGCAATATCCTACAACTACTATGTATAAAACAAAATAGTCCTACTATTCTATTTGACTATCCAACACCAACAATAACAACAACAGCAAGATATTGAAGTCTGCATATTTACTTACATAATGTAGAACATTGCAACAACTTGCTTCATATTCCAGGTGCGATTCCGATTGGTAAGCCACTCCAGTTGGGAGTTTACGTGAGGTTACTGCTAGACATCGACCGGACTTGACTTTGGTAGCATTAAATTGCTAGGTGTCTCACAAGTGGCAACGATGGGAGTTCGAAAATTGAAAAGAAATGTTTATTTGAACATAATTAGGAAATTTCTAGTTGCTTTTCAATTTTTATTACGGAAACTTTGACCACTAAAAATGTTCGTTCATATTTGACTTTTTTTACTACTACTGCTACTACTATTGCTAGTACTACTATCTACTACTCCACTTTTAACGACTTTTAACTATCCTGGTCGGCACACACATAAATCCTTAGTGTTGTTATGAAAAAGGGACATCAACCGTATTTATATTGCAAGTTTTCTGGAGCCATCTGAAGTTGATCGTCTTGTAGATTCAGGTCTTAAAAATTTCATAGTTGATAAAGATAATGTAGCTGTTCGAGGGGTTTACATCATACTAATAATAATGTTGACATGCCTAGAAAGATAATAGCTTTTCTGCTGTCGTAACATAGGTTTGGGTGGGTAATATGAGGCGGCTAACATAAGACTGCAAATGGCCAAATATGTGTACAAAAGAGATTTCAAAACACAGGGATTTGCAAAATCACTACAAATAGCCTACCGAAAATATTACATCGGGTAGTGTAGAGTTACATTAACAGCTAGCAATGACATGAGGCAAAGCTTCAACAAATGTACATTTCAACATATGATCATCATGTTAAAGACGAAGATGAGACGAAACATGTCGCAAAAAACGTATCACGTTTGATTTATCTTCATATTGTTCAAATTAATTACATTCACGGCAGCTTTTATGATTTCAATAAAGTCAAATTACGGCCAGTTTTCACTGTGCCACTACATACATACATGTCATTAAAAGATAACATGACCACAGACAATCCAATTTGTCCTGTGATGAAAATTGTATTAACAGCAATTAGGTTACATACATTTGTTGAATTTAATTGAATTCCTGTTTGACAGTTTCAGAATGTGTAATTACAGGAGAGCGAATAAAGATACATAAATGTACACAATCAATAATTTTTTTTGGTTTTTGGTGAAATATTTTATTATGAATATAGAGCTGAATAAATGCATGTTAATGTCGGACCGAAAAATGTCACGTTTCATTGCGGCATTTTGTCAAGTGTAAAATCAAACTGATAAAGTAAAAAATGAACCAAATTGCTGAACAATTTTTTTTTTTTGTATTTTGTCCATTGTTGGTAGTGGTGGTATGAAAATTTATGGTAATTTCAGATAGTCTAGCCGTCTACGATCTGAAAACCATTAGCTTGTTACGATAAATATCGATTTGGACACTTGAGCGCAACATACGGTTATTATTGAATATCACCATTCCATCTATCTGTTATTATATATATATATGTCGACATAGTTCGCATCCTCAGGGCAACTATTTCCAGTCTTTACGAGATCCTTTATTAGTCGTGAAACAAAGGAAAAGTTTTTTTATTTATTGGCAATATGTTGGAAACTTCCTGCTCAACTCAACCTAGTAATAGAGTAATGTTTTGTGTTTCTTATTAGTTTAATATGTCAGTTGTTGTTTCTAGATCTAGATTTTGGTTTGTGGTAGTCCGGAGGTCGACGATGGCACATAGAGAATCTCTCGCTTTACAGTAGCACCAAGTGGGTGGATAAAGTCCGCCCCGAACAAGTGATTAAGCACACTGTTATTTCTAAACCAACATTAATTCAACCGTCGTATCGTTCGCCCGTTACCGTATGGGTCTTCTCCTCACATCCGCCCCCGGTTTCTAAACAGACTCTTGTTATCTTTCAGCTGTCGGTTAAATCCAATGGATCTGTCAAGATAAGAATATTATGCTTCGAAAATTACCAAATTCTCAAACGTTTACCTGATTAATTCAACTTAACGCTTTGAAACGTTGCCAAAAGTTAAAAGAGAAATTGTTTGGAAATTCTGAAAGTTGTTTTACGACAGAAACAAATAGACGTAAATAGGAATAGTTTTGTTTCGATTTAAAAGTCAACATTCCCGATAAAGTTACATGATTTCAAATAGCTTTGCTATTAGAGTCTTCATCATTCGTAAATTATTCAAATACTTGTTTTAAATAATACTGAAACTATAGAGAATTGTTAATCATTCATTGTTCGCTCTATATCATTTTGAAATAGTTTCAATTTTGGTGTGAATATTCCAGTAGTGAAATTGTATCCAGTTGATTTACAACCAGGTCTAATCTGATATATTGTTTTTAATATTGCAGCGATCGTATACGACTATCCAGGGGCTTGTACATCACAGACCATCGTCGTTCAGACTGTGAGTTTATAGAAATGGTGTGCGAGGATATATACGAAGATTGCTCGTTTGTTCTTGACGTTTTTATTGAAAATTATTTTTCAATCGTTCGTCTCGAAAAAATCGCAGAAAGAGACATAAAAAGCTTACTGTCATTTCCAATTTGTCTGTTTCGTCCCCAATATTATCCACCACCGATGTCGCATTGCTGCTACTGCTACTGCTACCACCCCAGCCACCACCACCACTACCACCACAGCCACTGCTATAGTTTTGATTGGGGAGTAAGTCGTATTTCGAAATATAAAAATCAGATTATCAAGGGACTGGGATGTAGTTTGTAGATTTCGTCTATAAACTTATTATTGATCAATACTATGAATTTTTGCCATCGATCGCCGTTGCAGCTTTATGTTGGTTGCAATCATAGTAATTTCAGGGATTCTATTCCAACATCGTTGTTATTTAAATGTAAATTGAATAGCTTGAGTATTATTTATATTTTGTTTAATCGGCTAAAGTAGGTGAGGGAATTTTGTAATTGTTTTCCGAGAGAATTCAGCTTTGCCAAATATAGGATTTCAACGACCCCTACACACATACACACACACACACACATACCGAGTATGAGGATTTAGAGTTTAATGGAAGAAACTGTAATTAAATTGTTACCGTGTTTCCGTAAATGACATGGGACGCAGTTAGTTAAAAGTTAGGCAAGTTGCAATGTCTGCAACTGAGTTTCAAACAAAATAACAAAATGAAAGTCCAGACAATACCGCACTACTTAAATTTTCTGTGGCTAACTCGTTTTTCTACAACAAGAAAACATTTACAAGCACATTTACTATAGGTAATTTTAGCTTGTTCGTAAATTTGAATTCAAGATGGTGATTTTACTGGTATTTATAGGGCAAAGATGTTCGTATCATTAATAAAACGTTGAAAAGAGAAGATAGCAACGACAAGAACATCCCAAAACAGGAAAGAGCTGTCTGATGTAGAAGGTGAACATAAGTAGTAAGTTTTGACAATAACAAATGCACTAAAATACTGAAAGATGATCTATGCGTGTGGTCGCCGCGACGGTGGGCGTCTTGTCAACTCCCGACGACGACGACGACAGCAGCACCATTCTATCGTCCTCCCAATACCTCCGTCACCCCCATTTACTTGCTAAACTTAGCGTGATGACAAAAACAACGTGCATGTGTCATATTCTTGTACATGTCGGACCATATATCTTAAAAAAGATTAAAACAAAAGCGAGTTAAATTCGAGCGCTTGTATTTGTAAAAAAAGAAAAATGTTTTAAATGTTCGGCTCCAATTTTTTTCAATTTTTCTGAAAGAAAGTTTCATCATCGAATTTCAACAATTAAAACGGAAGGAAGTACAAGACATGTCGACGTGCATCTGTCATCTACTTGTCTAGTTCGAATTTGTCTTCCGCCCACTTAATTCTCCTAGCTGAGTTGACTCATTATTCATAAGACAGAGTGTTCCACCCGACTGTTCTTCAGAGATCATCCTCTTGTTAACTCCCACTTTCTGCATATATATGTGGTATACTATACTACACATCACATTATGCATTTTCGTTTAAAACACGTGCTCCGATTTCCATATCTTGTCGACTTACATAAAGACGAAAATTTAAAGCAACCACGACAATAGCACTTGTTCTACGATAAGATATGCTATTAACTAAGATAGGTGAAGTGAGTTAATTATTCTCGTGTTACTTGAAAGTGAAGATGTCGCATAGAATATTGTCTATTTGTATATTATTATCATAAGTTCAAATTAGCATTCAGTGGTATTCTAAGCAAGTCATAATCTTCATCTTGAACTATCCGTCAAACTTTCAACTCACAGTCAATCAAATTAATCTTGGGATAAGGATCAGAATTAAAATTTATGCAAAAATTGGACAAATTTAGAACTAACTAGTTGAGACGAGCAGATGTAAAGACTGTTTTAAATGTTTCACTACAATATTCTTAGACAGTTTGATGCAATTTAATTGAGCGCATTAAATGAAATGTTGAGAATAGCGTGACTGTGCACGGTAGAAAGACATCCGGAAATAAACCATAGTTTATGGAACTCAAGCACTCGATAAATGTTTTCAATTAGTTCAGCCAGAATTACACCAAAACAGTTAATTATTAGTTGCAGCTGTCATCAAGCAATTTAAGACAAACATTTTGACAAAACAAAAAACAACAGAAAACAACAGAAGATTCACGCAAACGAAACAATGTATAAGTAGTAGTAGAGTAGGAATTCTTCAGGTGTTCTAAATTTATGTCAATCTCAATTCAATTGTGGTGTTTTTAAATTTATCAAATGTCTCACACAGAAGCAAACATAATTCAAGGAACAAAGTGATACACTTCCTGGTGCGTGAAGTCGGCTTTTTCTTCTTGTCTTTCACATGCAAAAATACCTAGATTCATTCGTTATTTTGTTAAATGTGATCAAGTTAATGATATTGACGCGTAGGCTCGTTTTGTGAGTTGAAAATTTCTCTCTAAAAATTCTGTTAGCTAAAGTGTCGCCGTAATTTATGAAGGTTTCACTTCGGTCGTGCGTAAACGTAAATCACACGAAACAGTTAGCAAGTAAACAAAAGAGGATGTCTCTTCTTGTTAGTCGATAAGTATAAAATGTGGGTAGTTCAAAGTCTTGTTAACACAAATCTGTCTTGTCTTGTGTTGGTGTTTGTTGTTTGACAATTGTGTGTAGTTTTATCGTAGTAAAGGCATTTTATAAGTCAAGATAGGCACCGAAATTACTACCAATATTGAAAGATCGCCTCCTGCACACACTGTTCAAGATATCTGCTGCTGTAGTAAAACAACCAACTTTTTATCAATTCTTTTTTTTGTTTTTGGTTTATCTTAAAGCGCCACTAAAACACTACAAATAGAAACCTTATCAGTTGTTGTATAATTAGTGGCGGTGTTTTTCAAAATAATTTAATCAAAATTTTGATCGTTCAAGAGTTTGGAACGATCAAGGGGATCGAAAAAACTTCAACATACCCGTCCAGATGGTCTTTGACAAGAAACGAACCAAAGTTGTATTTAATTTTCGTTATACTGTTGACAATATTATAAATTATAACTTACTCGTTGTTGTTGTTGTTGTTGTTGGAGTCTGTGTGACTATAAGAAGTCGTCTGGTTCAAAGTACCATCTTATTGTCCATTAAAACACGGGGTTTGTTTTTCGATTCGCCAAGACCACATTCCATTAACATTAAATTCTTACCCAGGTTATAAATTTGTTGCTTGGCTGCATTTGGTTTGCACCGATATACCGTAAGCGACAATCACACAAGAAAAAGAAAAGAAAACAATATCAAGAAAAACATTGTGAAACAAATCTTCATGTCGTAGTTAAAAGAAATTACACAGCAATTTTTTTCATTATCGACCTTATAAACATAATCAAATTATTTGATGGATATTTGTTGTCACCTATTTGTGTGTATTGAAGAGAAAAGCTGTGTGTGCGCTACTCTCATAAATTCCTTATATAGAGAAAACTCAAACACTTTCGGTATATAAGTTTGAAACAAGGTAGCATCCCCGTGAGACTGGCTAGAGTGTACAACTCTTTCACTAAAAACACGTTCGCTCGTATATTCCAACACTTCCGAACTCCTCATCTCTCATGTTTTTTTATTGTTCTTGATTCCACTTCAAAGTTTTCTCGGAAAATTAGTGTGAAACTAAAACAATTTTTCCACTCTCTATTACTATATATATATACTTACTCTTATATATAGATATGTGCTTGGAAAGAAAAAATTAGGTTATCTCATTCAAGTTCGTAACTATTTAGGAAGTTCACTGTGTGCAATTTAATTTTCAAACTTCTCGATTTGGTCCCAAATGAGATTAAGTGTTACTTACAAAGTGTTAAGTTAAAAGTTGTTCTTTGGAAGTATGGCGACTTGCCAAAGGCGATACAACTAAAACAACATAACAAAAACGAAAACAAAAAAAATTAAATAAATTTCGATATATGCACAAAATTTGATATATAATTGTTGGACTATCTGGATATTCCGGTGACATTTATGATGTTAGTTTACGACAGTAGATTCTTCGCCCACCATTGACTATATTTACACACCACAATCTTCGACCATGTCAGAATAATTAAAATCTGTTTATATACAAACTAGTGACAGGATATATACAATTCTATCCTTTTCCAATTCTACGATTATTTAATGAAGTTAATTGGATGTTCGTGCTGGATATATAAGACTTAAATTAACATCCGAACATAACGAACAAGATGAGGGAACTAAAAAAAACACCCATACTATACATACATATAAGCAACGTAACGTTTCTGTAATATTTCTAATTTTGAAATCAATTTGTCTAGATTGTCTTAACGAGGGGCGGGCCATTTCGACATCTTTCAAAATATTATTATTATTATTATTATTATTAATTGTGAAAATACAAAACCAGGAAATATCAGTCACCTTACAAATATTACAAGATTTTTATCTTTGCAGCGACCGTTGCGGAGACATTAATTTTCGTAGAACATATCGTCGTTTACGTTGCCAACTAGTTGTAACAACATGGGGAACATTAAAACATAAATTTGGTGTTATTGAAATTTTCGAAATTGTCGAAATATTTTGGCTCTACTACCTAACATAACAAATCATCAAACTGTGTTTTTTTGTTAATTTATTTTTTTGTCAGTATAATTAATAAATTGTTTGCTCGATATTGGGGTGATTAATCAACAATCGAACGGTGGGAATTTTGGCGTCATTTGGTCTGTATTTTTTTTTGACAATTTTTCAAAATATTCTCCTCATTAGAAAAGAGTAAAAGAGTTAAAAATATTTACAAACTCAATTAAAGTCAATGTAAATAAATACAACCATTCATTCCAATTAGTGTAACAGATTAGCTTTAAATCAAAATGACTTCAAGTTGAAGAAGAATACTTGGCTCATTTACACCACTGCGACTATAATTTTTTTTTTTAAATAATCATCGATAAATTTTGAAAAATTTCCATCGAAATACAAGAAACGTGCAACACAGGAAAAGTTACCCTTAATTGTAAATAGATTTAAGCCTGTCGTTGTCGTCGTTGTCATCATCAGCAGATCGTCGACCAGATGTTACAACAAATTTCAAACTAAAACCATTTCAAGATAAATTCAATTTAATTGAATTCGAGTTAGATTCGCCTAGTTTTCGATTTACTACAACAACTACAATAACTGGAAGGAAAATTATAAATTTCGATTAGTTGTTAAATGTTAATCTTCATCTAGTTATTCTCAACAAGTTTCATTATTTCAGGAAATTATTCTTATACTAATTTTCAAAGACCACACACAATGTTGTTGGTTGTTGTTGTGTCGTAGTTGTTGTTCGTTGTCATTCTAGTTCGTCACAGATTTATTTTTAGATGAAATTCATTTATCAACAAGTTTTCTCTAAAAGAAAAAGAGTGGAAAAAATTGAACATAATTCAATTTAAAATTGTTTCACAATCGACATAGGTAGGTATATTTTTAATAAAGAGATAATGAGTTGGTATGCAAGCAATTGATATTTGAAAGTGTTGTATTGTTGATGGTATTTTTATCGGTTCATATCAATGTTCTCCATCTACACATAAATGGTCTCATTACCACCACTCATTATCATTATAAAAATAAATCTAAAATGGTATTAAATTACCGGAAAATATCTCTACGTATGTATGTAATACAATTAAAATTTGAATCTATTTTATTCTCGGTTATTATTAGGATAATGATAGTTTTAAAGATGCTCCTCCTACTTGTTTTTATTAGCACATCCCACTTTGAATTGATAAATAGGACAACTGGGAGAATAAAGCTTCGTTTTTTGTATTTTCGACTTTGATATAAAAAAGTAGAAAACGAAACACAATTTTCGTCAGCTGGAACACTGCTTTTTTTATTATTTATTTAATTGAATTTGAATTAATATGGCGGATTTATAATGGCTGAACGTTTGAGGAGCCCCACCAAACAATTTTGGTATTTCCCACCATATTTTCAATGGAATTTACCAAAAAAAAAAATGTGAATCCACATTTAGTTTCTTTCACATGATGAGTTTCGTTTAGACAAAATAGGAAGCCGGATGGTGCATCAAAATTAAAAAGATCCAGGACTTGTCTTTCTTTCTTCAAAATGGGGTGCATTTTCTATTGGACATTTCAATAACAAGCAATTTTTCTTTGGAGGAATATGTCTTTCATAGTCTATCTTGACCTCAACGTTGCATTGTGAAGGGCATTTTAGAATAATCTTTGCGATTTGTCGCCACATGCTGATAACTTTCTGCGTATTTGTTCAGAAAACTAGGAAACCGCGTCATTTGGATTCTGATAGATTCGAGTACACGTTCATTAAACAATAACAGACTTGCATTAATGATTACTTCTACCAATATTATTACTGTAACTTTTGCTACGAAAAGTCCATTTTGTAAAAGCATTACCAAAATTGCTGACTGAAAACCTTCTGAGTCTAGTTCAGCGTTTTTCTTATTGTGTTCCGCCAAACATAAAAATATACAGAGTATCCTTCTAGTAGACCAAATTTTGTATATGTCCCTTATTTAAGGGTGTCCACTACCTCCAATTTGCACCTAATGGAACTTTCCTCATCACCCGACAGAGTTCAGTTTACAAAAAAAAAAAAATAATTTAAAATACCTACTACAACAACTTTGATGGATGTTGTGCTCATTTAACATAATTTTAGATATTACCGAAGACGTTTGCAGTTCCCATTTGAATTCATTCCAATTTCATCATCATCTATGTATTAGATACTAAATTCCACCATTACATACGATTATTACCATCTCATTTAATTTAATTTGTATATGTAACGACCATTTCCGACATGGTGTTAGGTTTGAATGATGAGAGGATCTCTAGTTTCCCTACATTTTGTCGATTTATCTTATAACAAACATTTCCCATGTACATATGTAGGTATAGGTAATATAATGGAATAACTATTTATATTATCCTAACTATACATAGATATAGGTATATAAATACAAGAAAAAAATAGGTAGACAGGTATATAAAAATAGATTAAATTAAAGCATTATTAATGTTGGAAATAACTAATTAAAAAATAAATTTTTTATAATGTTATCCGCTTTAATTAAGCAACAATTGAAATACCTACACATACATATATCTTTCTTGTTAATTAAGTTATTTAATTTGTAAAATGTCGATATTGCATGCAATTAATTTACAAAATGACCAGAAGAAGAAGAAGAAGATGATTTATTAAAATAGATGTAATATGGCCGACCGTTGTCGGCCATTTATCTCACACACAAAAGGGTTGTTCAATATATTTACATCTCAACAGTGATCCAATTTTGGGGTTGATTCAAAATTACAATTTCCTTATAACTTTACAATTAGTTGTTACTCGTACATCTATATAGTCAACTATTAGTTTGTTGCTCCTTTCTATAACCTGATATACTATGGAAACATAATGAAGATAATATAATGAAGAGTACTCGTTTAAAATTCAGGGTTGACTATCCATATAAAGATATGCTGATAGGGTACGTTAAACAATGCGTTCAGTCACTGTTGGCTGATGTAATAGAGCTGTTACCCCTCACTTATTAGACCGGTAATGGTGGTCTTTATAGCTCCGTTATGATCCAACCGGCAAAAGGGGACTTTCTTAATTTATAATACAATAGTAAATTCCATTGTTTATAATATAAATGGCATAGATCTCTGTAAATTAGTATGTCTACTGTTAAACAGAAACCTAATGTCGGTGTAGTAACTAACAATATTATTGTCGAACTGTTGTCGTAATTCTAATAAAACCAAGAAATATTCCTGACAAGTTTTCACTCTGCTCCTAATTAGGGTAATTGTCGGTAAACATTGAATTTATGGTAATAATTTGCTTGTTACTTGTTAACTATTTGAAATTATGCAAGTCTGCATGTTGTATATACATCTCGTCAATGTCTTTTTATCTCGTCTAACACTTATTTCTTGTTAACTACTTTTCCAATTTTCTGTTTAAATAGACATTTTTCGAATACCTATATCTACGTTCAACAATAGCAATTGGGAACAAAAATGAAAAAAAAAGGATAGAGATCAATTATTTAATGCAATGTTTGCAATGTCGTATAGTTACAAAGACAATTTAATTAACGCAATTAACAGACACAGTGGCAATTCGACATAATTAACGGGCATACTTTGTCTCACTCAGAAACTAAAGAGTATTCACCCTGGACGTGTCTTGGTTATTGAAACGAAAACCAGCTATAGTCAGAGTGTAAATGACACATAAAAAAAAATAAACAAAACAATTCACTTTTCAAAGTTATCACTTTCAATTATTTTAAAATCAATAATGAGTGTCATCGGCAAACATTGAAATTGTTCAATGCTGCTGCTGTTGGAGGGGAAAAATGTTGAAAAAGCATTTTTAATATATATGGAATGTTGATCGGACCATTGCTCCCAGTGTAGCGGAACTGTCCAGTTTTTAGGCCAGAAGACCTGGACCTGAACGGCTCTTGTTTCTTGTTTCTTGAAATTTGTTGATTAATATTTGTCAAATGTTGGAAGATATTGTTTGTTTTTAATTGTGATCGTTGAGAACAATTTGTTAAAATTGTATACAGACACTCAAAATTAGTTTTTGTTCCCTGAACAGTAGTAATACACGAAGATAATGACAATAGAGTTGGGGCCAAAGTAACGAAATGAAATGGGGCTTTTAGTCGTTGCCGTTATTTCTCTCTAGACGGCTGTATTGCCGTTATCAGAAAGCTGCAGGCTTATGCTGTTGATAACAAAGCTTAAATGTGCTTTCAAGTATTTTGTGTGACTGGGTCTCTGTTTCGAACTAAAATAAATACAATTCTTTTATGTCTTGTTATTTTTGTTTTCAAACAATTTCTCGAAGCTGGCTTATTGTTGTTAAATGTTAAATTGTTAGAGTATTATGTTTATTAACTTATAAATATTATTCCAAAATGGAAACACATCACAGATATGAATATTTTCTGGTTTTGATAAAGCACAGTTGCTGCTGCTGCTGCCGCTGCCGCCGCCGCCATATTACGTAATTAAATCGGAGGAATTATTACTCAAACCAACGACTTGAGTGAATTATACGGGGCGCGCTTCAGCCACAAATTATTATTTTAAATATGAAATAGGTACCCCCAGTTAACTAGAATTGCGCCAGACTCATACACCTTTAATCAAAAGCTCAACTCAACGGAGCGCTTATATGGGCAATGGGGAGCTTCTCCAATTTCATTCCGTTAATAATTTACAACAATTTTATCAAATACGGAATTTTATAAATAATATTTTTCCCAGTAGGCAGTCCCCATAATCACAATGATAGAACGAACTGCTTTCCTTTCAAATGTCTTACCGTCGTGTTCAGTTGAACGGATTACGTTCCAGTATAAATCAAAAGAATCTGATGAATTGCACCAAATGGTTCCTATGATTAAAGTAATAAGAGAAACGGATATTTCTTGGGATCGCCACAAAAAGGATAAATCTGGTAAAAAATGCCATCTATAATTCATAAAGGATGAACGAAGCAACTTGGACGATTCTAACGAACAAGTAGAAGACGACCCTTTTGAAACTTTTCCGGATTAACTTTAGAGATTATTCTTACCGGCATTTTCCAACTAGTCAACATTTATTTTTCTTTGATTAATGTTATAAAGGAAAATTTCAACGGCGTATGTATTTCGGTTTCAATTTATATGTTCAATGATGCAAAAACGAGAAAGGAAACCGGTCGATTTGTCGAGAATTCAATAATTTCTATGGCGGCGGTGGTAGTGGCGACGGCGACGATGTCAACAGCGGTAGTATAGTGGTTCATATCTTTCTTTTGCTGTTGCCGAAATACTTGATCAAAGACATCGGTCGGAAGAAGTTCAATCGTTATTGCGACCGCCTCGTCATCCGATATTTCCGGTCGTCTCCAGACGTTCCTCGATTACACACAACCATATAGGTATAGAAGTATAGAAATCTGAGTGTATGCCGTTATTCCACCCCATTTTTTTTCCACATTCAACATCGGCAGGTTAAAGGGTTTGATTGGAAACGTTTCGTATTTCTATCAATTCAGTTGGTAATAATTTGATTGGGTTGTTGTATAAAGGGACCAAATCGTACATAGAAAAGCACTAGAGACAGAATAGATCTGAAGATTGCACTGTGTCGTAAACAGATCGTGATTCACAATCCACTTCGTGCTAAATCCTCCCTGATCCTCTCTATAGAAATAAGGAACTGTGGATCAATTTCTAGTTTGAAGAACCATCTAATTCGTGAATATTCCTATCGTGCATATACTTGTCCTTGTTTGATTCTCTTGAAAACTAATCGAATTTGAGATGTTTCCAGCTGTAGGTGATAGTTGTGAAATATCAACCACCCACTCAACGAACCGAATCATAGATTAAGTTTGTAATTGAAATATATGTAATCGAATAGGATCCAGTAGGATTGTATTTGTATGATAATTCTTTTAGATATTTTTTCGTGTGAAATTCAGGCTTAAATTATATTGAGGAAATTTGCGCTTTTATTTTTTAATGTTGACGGTGTAATTTTTCTAATGGAAGCAATGAAATGCCAGCCAGTATCAGTGTCATAAGGGATTTTTAAAAATACAAAACTGCAAATTATGTTTGAACAAGCAAAAATTTTAACGAAGCAGTAGGTATAGTTGAATTCAAAAAAACGAGAAAAAAAAAGTCAAATTTAATTTTTGTTTAAGTCAATATTTCCACCGTTCTTTCTATTGTACTTAATTGGATTACCTGTTCAGATGTAAATTAAAAACAAACATATGTAGGTATGTAGTTGAATGTACGTTTAATAAATTTATATCAGTTCATTTAAGGATAAATTGGACAGTGGAATTTAATTACTCGTTTAATTATTGTAGGGTGATAGAGTTACTTTGGGTTAAGAAGAAATTCAACAATATGAATCGATTTAATTAGTTAAATTTCCGCACTAATAAAATTGCTGAAAATTTTCAGTTCATATTATACCAACCTACGTATCTAGAAAGAGAGAAAATTTATATGGCAATGAAGGAAAATTACGTTTCTGGACCAGATTGCCTCTAGACATCATTCAAATCTAGAAGGTTAGAAATGGAAATTGGGATCTTTCTCTCTAACTGTGTGTATTTAATCATCGAAATTTAAATTAATTCCATTATTCTGTCGACAACTAAGCACTCGAATCTAGTCTTTGCGCGTCTTTGAACTGTTTGCAATTATAATTAATTCGAATTGTAGATTATAACTTTGATATACTTACTTATACGACTTGTTCTTTTGTTGTTATTGTTGTTGTTGTTGTTAAATGACGGAATAGGTGGTTAGATGGCCAACTTACCCTTCTTGTATTTGAAAAATATGCTTACTTAAAGAGCATAAAGCAATGTTATTTACAGCTTCCGTGGTAAATTCGCTATAAAATAGGTATAAAGTGCATTTAAGTTTCGTAATACAAAGGAGCGACTACAATAAATTTCATTTAAGTGTCTTATATTTTGGACAAGCTATTGTGGCTGTAAAGTGGGAACTAGCCACACTACGTTACATACGGTTCAGTGCTTCAGCATTCGTGTAAACAAACTGCGCGAAGACCAGCAGTTTCACTGGATTTACTGCTACATAAAACGCCTCCACTGGACGCTTTCTTAGTGGTGGATACGTACATATATAAAGCCACATTAGACTACAACTGCCAAAATAGCACATAATACATAACGAAATCTATAATCTAAATGACAACGACAATAGAAGGAGCATACATTCATATACGTACGTATATGGTTGGTATAACCGAAATATCACCGATTTACAACGTCTTGGACATATGTCAGATAAATTCTCTTGTGGGCCACACCTAAATTCAGCAACTTTTCCTTTATTTTTTTATGTATTTTTTTATTTATTTGAAAAAATAGGCAACGGTTTTTCATCTCATTTCTTTATCCTGCCAAGAACGAACGACTCGACAAATTTTCCTCAACTGTTTTTATGATTTATCACACCGAAATGTTCATTCGAATTTTCTTTAAGGGAATCTTTTACGACTCTATATTCCACGATAAATATAATGATGTTAAAGGTTCGAAATTTATTACTGAATAAAATATTTAACCATAAACCGTAGGTAATTGTTTTATTGCATGATACCGGATTGTTAAGTTTAATAAGAATTTTTCTTGTTATTTGATTGAACAATTAAAACGTCTCTAAAACAACAACAACAACAACAACAAACAAATAATTTGAGAAGAAACTTGTTGTCTACTAACATCCGATGGGGCACGGTTTCAATTCTCCTCCACCTTTAAGCGTCTTAGTACACATCGATTAAACTTTTCAAAACAACTAAAGTTTGTTTTCAACTCAACAATGAGCAATTTACCAACTTTGATTACTTCTACGGCTCACCTCGTGGCGATATTTATTTGTAACGAGTCGAAAATTTAATAATACCCCCCCGGCTGTTATCCTGAAAAAGGCAGTCCAATATAAACTGAAAATCGCACTGTTAATTGGTTTTCTTGTCTCTCTGTTTTGTTGATTTTTTTTTGTTTTGTTTTTTATTTTATCTGGTGTATGTGCGTGTGTCGCTTTGTATTTCCCCAAACGTTATCAACAATAAACTCCAATACTATCAATTATCTTTCGTTTCTGGTAGGATTTTGTTCCTGTGTGAGGTCCCTTTAATAATGGACTCTGAGTGTCGAGTGAAATAGTTGTCGATATATTTCATTTGGCCCTTTGTAGCATTATTTTTCTGGTGTCAATTCTGACTAATGGTTAACGCTGCTGTCGAGCAGCTACGTTATTAAGTGGGACTAAAATCTATTAGACAACTGTCAAGAGGAACTGAGTCGCGTTTGAGAAAGGTCGAATGCTTTTTTTTTTTTATTTGTATCTTTCCCCTCGATATAGAGTCGTTTTTCTAACTAAAGACACGTCGCAGATCTTTCAAGAGTTAGCGATTGATAATGGCTGAGTTTATTCTACACAACTATTGTTGACTCCTTGCTTCAACAAATCAATACTCAAACCTTATTACTTTCAGTTCAAGATTTTTTTCATGATCTATATATATATACGTATACCTATATAAATGTATACATTTCTGTGTGTGTGTGTGTGTGCGCGCGTGTGTGTAACACTAGTTTTACTTTTATTACGGAAATGTTTATAGTTCTAAGCCCATCGTCATTTAATGACTTAAGAGCTTTTCCGTTTTTCTTTCCTATGACCAAGTGGCCACGTGCGACCACAATCAGCAGTAAAACGGTAAGTGCAAATGTCAAAGGTGCCTATAAAAGTGTAATAAAGAAAAGAATCCGTTGCCGTCTTTCAGAAGAACTGAAATCGTGTCGAATCGTTGAATTTGTATTTGTTCTATTTGAGTCAGTTAGTTAGTGTCTCCCTCTAGATATTTCATGTTGTTGATTCCCGGTGGCAGAGAGATGTCTAGAAGAGTCTGTACTATCTCGCCTCACATCTGCTGGACTCTTATCTGAACAATGCCAGTTAATTACCGAACTTGCTACCTGGCAGCATGACGTGACCGCCACAATGTTTGTTCAACTCCACATCTCGTGGTATGAACTCAGACCATGTCCCTTGTGGCCGCATCGGCCGGCCGCCCACATATCTATCTCTTTTCATCTTACGATTAAATTTATATCAACAAAATCGTAATAATATGATGGATTTTTCGGTTGATTCACTGTATGATTGTTTTATTGGATATTGTCAAAATGGCATCAAAAATACGTAAGACAATCAATTTACAGCAGCAACAGCAGCAGCATGTAAAGCAAATATAAAAAGATCTTGTCTGCTTTATCAACATCAACGTAATCCCTTAAAGAACATGCAAATAATAACTTGGAATAATCCAAGTTGAATGAAACAGAATTACTAATCAAGAGTGTCAAAGCAGATGTTGGATAAAATTTGAATATTCAACAACGACCATATTATCATCTCGAAATAGTCACTTTTTTGGTTTTTTTTCCGTCTCTTTTAAGGCAAAAACAAAACACAATGAACTGAAAATGTGAATGCAAGTAGCTAACATGTCCTGGGGTTGTTCTGACGCACATGTACTGCATGTAGGTGGTCTGCTTCTAACGATGGCAACACCTACATACTCAGCGTAAAACAACAGGAAACTAGCGTAATGCAATGAAACCGGTAGTTTATTAATAAGAGAACCTCTCTAAGGCACGCAATTCGTATTAATTATTGATTAATGCTAATGGACCGAATAAAATGTAGTTTCTACAATATTGAAGTACTGTTTCATTATAAACATAAAGAAACATCAACATCCACTATTCATTAGTTCTATACATGCTCTGTTTTTTTTTTGCTGTGTTTTTTTTTTTAAACTAAACAAACAATAAAACTTGTTGTGTAATGTGTATATTTCCAGAGAAAGCACTTTGTTAATTAGAATTCTGGTATCTAGTTTTTGCCATATTCTTTTCATATCTCATCATTTCGTATAATTTGGAGGAGGAGGAGGAGGAGAATGAACAAACAAATGCAGAAAAAAAAATGTATATACTACCACCATCAACTATAACTATAACGGTATTAATTTATTGATATTAAATAACAAGACCATAAGATAGTTTAATGGTTATGTCATTTGCAATCTGGAAAGTTTCAGATGCCTTAACCGATCACTAATGACATTAACTAAGTTTAAACTATCAGGTTTGCCACATTTCTGAACTTGTTAGTTTATCTCGTCTCATTCGTGTATATTCTAATCAGTTTCACATCTTCAGGAATTTCTCGTTACTGCGGTAATGTTGGTTATTTTGTAAGTTTTATTATAAACATTCTTATCTAACTGATTTATTTCAATGCAATTGAGAATGAGTTCAAAGACGTGTCAATATATGAAGAGCTTTGATTTGATACAGCTCATCTCCTCATTTTTGTACAGAGAAACATTCGCGGAGATTTTCTTCCTTCAAATAAGAGGAAGATGTTGGAATGGTTGGTTCTATGGGGAGATCTGTAAACTGAGAGAACAAAAATTGAGTTTTATTGGAGAAAGTCTTGTGTGAGCGCAGAGATTGTTTTGTCGAATCGATGGCATATATCAAACATTGTAAATAGTAGCGAGATTAAACTTTCGACAAACTTAAACAAAACCGATCAACATGATTCCATCAAAAAGTTAATTTAATCATTTCCTTTAATATGAAATGGTAAGTTTCTTGTGTTTAACTTTCAAACATCTCGTAATTTTATTAAATTAATTGTAAAATTGTAAAATTCATTATCTACTGATGCGAAATCAGACATTAATGAACAATGCAAACTGGCACAAATCTTTTAACATAAAAGTAAAACAACACACCACACACACACACACACACACACACACACACACACACACACACACACACAATCCCAAACATTTAAGTGCATTTGCTTTCAAGTTTATATTTAGATTTTGATCTAGACAAGATGGTGATTCTAAGAATAATAGTCACCATTCAGTAGATTTCTTTCTTAGCAATGGACTTATTTTCGTTTGTTTCAATGAACTGTTGAATAATTTACAAATGAAGCAAAAACGCAAAAAACAAAACGTCAATTGGCACGATTCTGCATACTATGTACAAACACACACACACATACACATACATTAACCAATTCTTTTCGTCTTTTACATTCAACATCAAGACGAAAATAAAACCGACCAGTCTTTGGTTTTTCTCGAAACAAACATTGTGTACATGCCACGAATTATGCAAATATTTTCAACATTAACTTATTGTTAGATAAATACAACAGACTGGTCACTTCTGTATAGATGGACAAGTCTACTACAGACAATATTTTACGTTTGAATTTGGGCAACTTAACTATATGCAGTAAAAACGCAAAAAATGTCCAACATTGGATAAAGGTACAAGTAGATTTTTGGACTTTGCACATCTTCTTAGGTTCTCTAAAAAATGATCGAATTACAAGGGTATTGGATATATGCATATAGCATAGCTATATACAGTAAGCGTCTTAATCAATATAGACGGAGTATAATAAACCAGATATATAAATAAAGAATCAAAAAGAAGTATTTCCATGTATCAGGATAGCTAATGCAACGGCTCTAATCGGATTAAAGCTTAAATGTTTCTGTAGAATTTCTAATTAATTGATTATTATTATTATTTTTATTATGAATTATTAACATGTTCGCTGGAATACAGCAACTGCAACAACAACAAAAAAAAAATAGAAAACTATGAATTTAGTCACGTATCCTTAGTTCCAGGATTATAAACAAGGATCTACCATAGTGGTGGTAGTTGTTAGTAACAAGTCGGCCGGGAACGTTGTGGTGAAATTATTTCCTCCCTATACAACATCCGTACATGTATTAATTATATCAGTAAGTGCACGTGTTTCATTATTTGTGAGTAGATTGCCAGGTGACGCTAAATTTAAATCCTTTACTCATATAGTAATGTGTTGTACATTACATTACCTACAAATACACACAGTTAATCAACTACTTGAGATTCCTATATAGGTATATCTATCTATCTAAAGATTATAAAATAGATAGATAAATTTCTTAACATGACTGTACTTAAAGGATATAAGACGACATTCTAGAATTGCCATGTCTACGACCACTGAATTAGTGATAACAACGTTCCTGTCTATATCATCACAAGAACGACAATGAAGAACATTGTGTGTAACAGCTAGTTAGTTGAAGGGATGATGTAATTCGGTATAATCTGATTGACGTTGGTTGATTTGATTATGATAATCACGAATTCCGGACTTGTGTAGTAAGACGCCCAATGTTGTGAAATTTATATCTTATTGAATTATAACTCAAGTTTTGTGTTATAAACAAAACAAAACAATATATATATATATGTATGTATATAACTTGAATGGGAAAAAATGCAATGTTCTTCACACATACCATGGCCATTGACCTGAAACATCGAATATAAATGTGCAGAAGACAATGACAAATCAACCAGAATTGCGTGCAAAGATTAACAAAAAGTCCCTGTGTAACAGCGACATCAGCAACTTTATGTTTTGTGGTGGTAGATTCATTTGGACACAATCTAATTCGTTTCAGAATATTAATCATCGTTTTTCTACAACATCTGTGACTTAAATTGGACGAAATCAAAGTTTTAACCGATTTTTTTTTATACATAAGGTTTGTTTTTCTTTAGTCGTTTTGTTTGGGGAAACTTTAATTGCTTAAAACACTAAAGGTCGACATCAGCTTGATCCAACCTGCTTTTCATTGGTTTCTTTAAATTTACGAAATTTCTCATTGCAATTTCTATTAGTAGTTGATTCATTTATTTTTTGTTTGTAAGTATTGGATTACCTGTACATATATGTATAGGTCTAGAAGATAAAAATGTAAAAATATGTCTATATGTTATGATACTGGGAAGAATTACAAGTTGATGGTCTTTAGAACTATAGCCGGCTATTGGCGGGCATTTGCCTCAATCAGACTAATAATTAACATCTTAATAGCCCCATTGGAACCTAATTAAGACTCAACATTACCATCTAGATCTATTCTGTTTCTAGCCATTGACGCCCCGAACCCGTTTTATTTATTCAATTTGTTTTTTTCTTCATTTGAAATTTTAACATTTATTTGTAATTAATTGTTTTCATCTCATTCGCCTTGTACGATTTTTTTACCATTCTTGTATGAAACATAGAGACAAGTGACAGATGGGTAATGTGCTTCTAACGTATTGTACATAATCAATATTGTTTCCCATTCAAGTCAAGTTTTTAAACTTAACGACCAATATAGCCGTATTCATGTGGAAGAAGAAAAAAGAAACTGAATAAAATGCTATTTACGCTATCGGGGAGACGTTCTTTTTTCTTTTCTTTTTTTTTTTGATCAAATATAACCGCCTTAAAAAATCGCAAAGATTAATTGGTTAGTAAGATTTTCTCTTAAAGGTATCAATTTTGTTGTGGATTTTATGGTCGGCCGCCAACAATTGAGTTATAAATAAAAACTATTCAACCTGTAATAAAAATAAATTTGTAGGTAGAATATGGTTGGAGTATACAATCTAAACATAATATTACACATATTATGATCGAACGTTATTACTGTATGTAATTTTTCATTTCGGTCAAATATTGTAGGTACCTATCTCTATAAGGAGGTATACGTATACGTATAGTATGTATGATGCCAGAAGTAAAGTGTTTTCTGACTGGTGCGGATCATTGTTGGGCAAACATCGATAATTTGTTAAATGTATTCTCTTATCTTTAATGCAAATAATCACTATGGTTTATGCAAAATTGGAACGTCTATAATCTCAATAATTATCCAATTGCTGCTTATCGTTAAAATAAATTTAACACAACAACAACAGCAATAACAAAAAAAAACTGGTATAATCAACTTGACGGTCTTGCAGAATTAATTAATGCATCTTAGATTTGAACAGTTAGAACTATAGTCACGCTCTGTTTATTCGACACTAGACAAGAACATAATCGTCGAATATAAGATACCTAGAACAGAATGATGTATTGTATTTTAAGAGAATCACAAGAGATGAGATCATTAAATCGACAAAAACTATTAAGCCAAGTAGAACAGTCACTATAGTAGGTATCAAATCATGTTATTTAATGACGATTCATCTTAAACTATCCAAATATTATAACGGCTTCTGTTTCAATATCATATTAGAAATATGTGGTATTACTCTTATCTATACATTTATATCAAAATTATTACACAGTTCGAGAGAAGTACGTCACAATTCTATGTCGTCTCCTATTTAACACTAAATTGAACACCAAACAAACAAAACGTCAAATGAACAATTTATCAAATGACAACAGTTTATAGTTTCACAAGATCTCCAATGGAATTTGATTTGAATATTCAAGAATTTCATCCGCAAAACATTTACTTAATAACAACTATCGAACTAGATGCTACATTTTTTCTATAAACCACTCTACTAACAAGTTGATTGCATGCATTGTCAAATATTTCGTGAAACCTAGAACACTTCTTCAGTACAAACAGCCTCAATTATGGCTATAATATCCAGGAGTTACGATTTCTTCGGATACAGAGGACAGAGAACAGTTTCCACTCGACTGGTGGAATAAAATAATTATAAAACTGTGAACTCTGGTTTGAATGTTACACAGTAGAAAGAAGTTCATTAAAAATCTTGAGAATTACAATTTTATTTAATTTTGTTGATGAACATCCAAAGGCTTTAATTAAAACACATCGAGACGCCAAAAAAAACTGTGTAAATATTAATTAATCTTGGAAATGTTTTAAATTTTTTCCCCGTACAGTGGCAGACAAAAAAAAAAAAAAACTACTAGATACAAGTCAAACTAAATAAATCTGTCGTATTCTTGATAAATTATAACACAAGAATGAAATATCATCCAATAAATTCGACTTTGTGTCATCATAACAACGTAATAAAACACAAAGTTGGTGTTCATTAAGGGGCATTTCACACGTCATCCCCTGGCCGCAGACACGAATTAAAATGATAATTGACCACATAGTTGTGCTATACTTTTTAAGGTTTGGTTAGAAAATGTCATTCACACATCATCATCATCATCATACAAAGAAAAAATTGATTTAGTTTTAAATATTTATAGTTCGAATGGATTTTAAAATGAAAAATCACAAGTTATCACCTAATAAATGTCGACTTTACTTTAACGATTACCAATTTAGGTAAATTATAAACTAATTTATATGGAAATTTGTTTATTTTCTGTTGTCAATTAGTCTCCACCTTTTCTCTAATTCTTTTAATGTTTCCTTGACATAAACAGGTGAGACAGGTGGCTTATTCTAATTGCAAAACAATCCAATTGAGTTTAAAAATATCCCTCAGGTATTTTGTGTTCACATGCACATATAGACACAACAAAGATAATTTGTTAATTATGACAATCTTGTTACGTTTATTGTTACAACACGTCCCGGAAAAGATCCTCGAAATACCATCATAATAAAACGAAAAGTCCTCATTCTTATATAAATCTCGTTATTCATTCCTTTGATACGTTTCTTTGTGCTATCATCAGCAGTCTCATCACCATTATCATTATCATTATCATTATTATCGTCTGAATTAATTTGTGCTCTTCCACAATGAACAAACATAATCTCGTTAAAGTAGCGACTTGATCGTAAATTTCATTTGGAGTCATCCAAATTGGGAAAGGTTATCAGTTGAAGTAGAGAAAAGCAGCTTGTCTGCTGCCACTTGTAAAAATATACATAGGTATATGTAGAGAATAATAATAATAATAATAAGAGAGAAAGAAACAAGAATAACATGCCATACATGTTTGAACGGGCGAAGAGCGACATTTAACGTGCTGTGTTAACTCCTTTTCCGCCAATAAAATATGTTGAACTTTTCGGGGGACCCCCTTGTAGCAATACACTTCGTAAATAAAACCGTGCATGATTTAATTTATGTTCATGTTTCTCTCATTCTATGTTTGGGAACATTTCTGTGTCTCTCTCTCTCTCTTATTCTCTCATTCTCTTTCATTTTATTCTGTTCGTTTGCATAAATTTATTTAAAAACAAAATTTATTTTATTCACCGTTGGATTTATGAGTTAAATAAAAATCATGATGGTTTTTCAGTATAACCCCAACCATATGTGTGTAGGTTACATCAACGCCAACGATTATTTATTTATTTATTTATTGTCATAATTTTATTGTTTTATTTTCTGTATGTATGTATACCTAGTGGCCACCAATTCTCTCTGTCTTTATCCGAATCCGGGTTTGTACGCATTTAGACCCCAAAATCCAGGATCGACATTAATCCTGACAACTTAAACTTGTGATTTATCGTTTTACTACCGTCACATCACCTGTATTTTATGTGTGTGAACAAAGTACGATTTATGAGTTTACAGTAGACGACAACGTTACCTTATCATCCACCTAAAAACTTTAACTCACCTCCCTGAACAAAATCCGCTTAAATTAGCAGTCGCCTCATTTCCACAAAGAGAAAAAAAAAATTGGTCCATTTTTCCAGTTAATTCGAATTCTGTTAAAGTTTCTATACAAATTACACCTAAAGGCAATAAAACAATATAATGGGATTAATTTGAAACGAAAATTCCTAATAATGGGGGTAGAGGTACTCTAATTTATTTGATCGATTTTGTTGGTTAGTTAGTTAAACCAAGATGTGAAACTTATGAAAATTGAAGCAATTACTGAAATTCCTTACAGGCAACACCTGAAAGTAAAACTAATGGTGTGTATACAATTAGATGATCCTGTAGAAAGATTAGTTTATAATAAACGTTATAGGTAACTACAAACTAGTGATTTAACATCATCAGTCATTGATGTTTAATTTATTCAAATTATTGAAGAGAAAAATTACAATAACTATAACGATAAAAGAGAATTGAACGACAGTCAATTTTACGGTCTTTTGAAGAATTATTATTGAAAAACTTCCAACAAACCAACATGTCTGTCATCTCGATCTATATCATTGAAAAAAATATCATTTAACGGTCCGATAAGATGATCGATATTTTTAAGTTGAAAATCGTGTCAATGAATCCTCACAACCGAAAATTCTATATACCTGGCAGATAACCTGGAATCTTATCGATTTCGATCAGTGGCGTAGCCAGCATCTGAAGTTGATGGGGAAGGTAGTACTGTATTTCTAGACAACCTTTACGGCTTAATTGATGCTTTGTCCAAAAAAAAAAAAAAAAACAAATACGGCCACATAGTCCTTGAGAACATTCTAGATTGTTGAAGGAATTGCGACTTTTCACGTATTTGTACTTAAACAATTGTATAGAATGTCAAGAATTGATTAAATGTTTTATAATTAGACAATCGTTACATGTACCTATAACATGTCGGAATTGTAACCTTTTCGATTATTGTTGATAATACATAATGAGCCACACAATTACTGTTATTAAAATATGATATGATATTTGCAAAAGTAACACACAAACAACTCAATTATAATACATTTTATGAAAAAAAAAACAGAAAAAATTATAAACAATCACAGTACTTAATATTGACAATTGTGCAAAATAGAGAGGTAATTACAGTGAAAGTGCATGTTCTAGATTTAAGTTATTTATGCACTTGTTAATAAACAAGTAACTATTCTGAAATATTTCAAGGTGTAGTCTTGGCATATTTATAACAAGAAAGTATATCAATTTATATTGGAAAAATTGCCATTATTTATCATAAATTAATAAAACTGGATGTTAAATTTAGTTTCGCAACAGTTAGAAACTTCAATTATTTTATTGCAATTCATTATAAAAGTAGACAAGACGCAAGTCAAATTGTCTGATAATAAATGGAAACACATCTGCCCGACCAGTAGAAGATCCGGGTTCGAATCCTGGCGGTAATAAGATTGAATCGTTTCGGTTTTTCTCATTATATTAAACTATTATTGATTAATCTTATCATTAAAAATTTACTACCGAATGAGTAATGGAACGTTTGAAATGATTTGTCAATAAATTTATAGTTATGTTGCATGCTATCAACTTATAAATAACTAACGATCGCCTTCCGTTTAACTTCTTTTATAATTATTATTATAATGAATTACTGAATATCTTCATACGATTGATTAATAATTAATTAATCAAGAAACGACTTTTGTCGTTATTCAATTATTAATCAATGCAACAACAACACTATTATTATTCTTATTATTATCGTTCCTAACATTAAAGCCATTGAATTGTAATGGTATGTGTAGAGAGCAGAGCAGAGCACTATCTAATAGTAAGAGTGGCATTTAAAAGGGCGGTTTGTCGCTTTTATTTTAACACAATTTGACTTTTATATAAATAAATCAGATTCTAAGGGATAAAAGTAATAAATTAGTTGTAGTTGGACATGACCAAGGCCACTTTGGCTGCATAATTCTTCGACGTATCGGTCCTATCTATAGATAAAGCATACTAAAGACAACTTGAAGTTGGTGAAGAATTTATGATTTTAGTTTGCAACTTCGATCTTAAATTGTAAGAAAAGATAGAAAATCTCTTGGTTGGTTTCATTTTGTTTTATTATACTTATAGCTACCAACTGTAATATCTGACAATAACGATCGTCAAACTACTATCTACAAAAGGCATTATTATATACTTATCAAATTAATTGGATGTCCTGCCTGCTGTTAAAGATGGAAATTGTAACTTTTCAATGAAATCAAGAATTGTTGTATTGAACAATTTAATGTTTATTCTCCTATTTTATTTGAATTCAGTAATGTAATCTTGGCGATTATGAGATGTGGAACAGTTATGTTGGATTATAATAGATCTACAGGTAGGTGTCTGTTTGAATAGTCATTAATAGAACCTATAAGCCCCCAAAATGTGATATATGTGAAATGTTCAATCGACATCTATTCCGTAATATTATATTAGCCTCACCTATTTCACAGAAAGGGCAACAGACCATCCCACTCTAATACAAAAACAATACGTTCACGATTTAGTTCGAAACATGCAATGTAATCCTTATAGTAGACGAATTGTTGGTAAACATTTTATTTTTCAATCATTTTTGTTAGAAAACACGACTTTTTCTAGTTTACTCCTTAAGTTCAGTGTTATAGTTATGACAACTGTTGCTGTAGTAATGAGCAAAACTGCTTCCATTGCGAAAGAGATACCTGTATTTATTCTGTTAGGGGTTTGATTTATCTAGAGCTCTGTTTCTACGATCAAAACAAGTCCAATCTAATGTCGCAAAGGACAATCTCAAGACTCACAAGGTGATTAGAACAGTGCAAGATTCCTAATTAAGATAGTTCATGTTTGATCAAAATACGTCCGAATTGAAATAATTTAGAATTAGCTCGTAATTAGTTTCTGTCTAGACAGATGTAATAAAAATGTTATATCCTTATGTTGGACTTGTAATTGTTATGGCTTTAACTAATGAGTTGAAAAATACTGAATGCTCATTATGTATGCTCCACTATGAGAATACACAGCTCACACAATATTCCCGGATTGTGGACAAGAATGAGCTTTATATAAACCGTTCCTATACATGTAGGATAAAGCATCTGGTCAATATAGACAAGTTTCTTGATAAGATGTTTTTATATAAAATTCCGTTGCAAAGATGTCTACTATATAGAGATCGATAAAAATCTCTAATGGTCTTTCAACAATTAAAACATCCATAAACGTTGCTTAGGTTTTATGGCACCACCTAACGTCTGACTTTATTGCCAAAGACTTTCGAAGAATTTAATGCTTTATTACACACATCCACAAACAACTTAATTTTGTATAAGTAGAAATTTGTTAAAAACTAATTAAACAGTTTTCGTAAGAATTAAACAAACAGATACCTATACGATTCATACTTTTGTATAAATTGTTCTTGTCTTGTGAACAAATGAATTTTTCCAATTAACACACTTATCAGAGATTGTTTTCAATTAAAACCTTGAAATATAAGTCAAGTATCATTTCAAAGATTGCAACAGATCAAATTAGTCGTGCTTGAAAATATAAATATCTATCTACTGGAGGACGTTTCATTTATGGATGCACACATATTACTCGATAGACTGGTTTTACTCGATTGAGATATTATCATATTGGTTGACGTTGATGCACTCTGTTGCAACTGACAACGAAATATTTAAAAGGTCATATCATGAGTAATTGTGCGTTCGCGATCTTGTCAATTCAATTTCCGTTACAAACAAACAAACAAACAAACAAAATCAATTTAATGAACACTAAAATTTATAATAATAATAATAATAATAATAATAACAATCACAAACATTGATTGCGAGGGAAAAGTGAGTAGGGTAAATGCTAAAAGTACGAAGATTGATGGAAAAATGCATCAAGTCGAAATACCAACTGTTTCACGTTAAGATTATACCTATGTTGGTTGATTGATCGGTGGGCGCCAATGGACACAACAAACAAAACGTCAAAAACACAGAAACAAGTTTTCAGTGAGAATTTAAGATTTATTATCGATATGAAACTGTAAAACCGGTAGCACTACAAGGATGAAGACATACCCAAATATGAGAGATTTCCATATGTATTTCATATCGTTTCTTTTAAATTTTACAGTATACAACAAATAGACAGATAGGACTTTGTTGTATTTATTGGAATTATTCAGTAGCACTAAACGGTAGATAATTGCTTGTCAAAATGTAATATATGCGTTCATATTTGTAGTGAATTGTCAGGTATAGGTATACTTCTACATATTGGTAAACGAACAGAGTCAGTTGCTCCCTGTATAATTTCAATTATTCATAATGAACAATTGCTTTGATATAAGTCGATGATGATAAATGTCAAGGTCTGATCGTCGAATGCAATAATCTCAGTAGTTGTCAGGACAGTTTCGCCGTCATATGTATTTGTCATATAAGAAATCGCATGTCTCTGCCAGGCTTTTTGCTTCTGCTTATTTAGAACATGTTTCACATGCTAACTCTGATAACTTGTTAGTTTGTATGTGGAACATGTCAACTGCATTATATTTAGCCATAGGTTATATTTCGCTATAAATACTTTACGTTCACCACACAACTATATACATATATATATGTATAAGCACATATTATACAAGATAGGTATGTATGTATGTATGTATGTATGTATAGATGTTATGTCGGTCGTTTACTTGATTATTCACCCGCAGGTATATGTAGTCTAGTTCCTATCTATCTCCATTCGTGATTTCAATGAAAAACATGGAAAGAGAATTTGAATTCAATTATTGTTTTGCTGGAATTTATTTATAAATTTTGAATGGATTCATTATACAAAATATTGTCGCTTTTCTCACAACTTAACCAACAACTAAATTTAGTTGTTTATTAAAATCGATCCAAACTTTCAAATGTGACGGGAATTATAATGCGTTGGAAAACTTTTTCTTGGTTAAAAGCCGAAAAAACCAACCAAAATTGTTCGATAGAGTCGAAAGTGACTTACTATACTATACTACGTCAACTTTATTAATCCTGTAAAGCGTGAAAATGTCAAAACTTATTAATCTTCCACATATCTACACATGTTTAAGTTAATACTGGCTAACATTCAGGTACTTGTAGTATTATAAAGAAGTAATACTTGATTTAGTTGTTTCCCCTTCAACGACCAATTTCAATACTACCTGTAATTGCTGACTTGACATTCCTATAAATAATCTCATATAATCCTCCCTTTCTCTCATCAGTATTTATAAGAAACCCGCCGCGAAATATTGAAATTTACAATAGTTTCCTGTAAATGTTGAACCTAGCTTGATTCCAAATGAATGAATAGCAGTGTTTCATTATTACTAAGCTGCTGTGATTACGTTCTTACTTCTGTTGGATCGCCTGTTTTGTGGAAGATCAACGTACCGTAGAACAGATTTTCGATTAGCAGAGCGCGCATAAACAAAGACCATTCCATCATGGTCTTAACTCTGTGTGTAGATCTGTCATTGTGTGTTACGCAAATTCCCTCGAGTGCTTAATAACACAGTTGCATGAGCCTCCATATATCCTATAGAGAAAGAAAAGTCTACTTGTGTTGAGTACTAATATGGAGAAAAAAAAAAAGTAGGAAAATCAACAATCCTCGAAACCCCAATGTAAGGGTTGTATATAGCTCCACCCAAACGTGGGAACGTTAATGAGTTTGAGAGTATGTTGTAATGCATGGTTACGAACGATCCGCCCTGCCACTTCCGGTTAATTACCAGTTCAGAAACAACGAAAAAACAATGGGAGCCGGAGAGCACGTGGTTGGTTGTCCCTCAACAGGATGCCGACCCTAACCAATGGCTGTCTATATTATTGTTGAAGAGTCTTGCATTACATACGTCAGAATCAAGTGGTGTATATATGTATGTGTTGTATTTTTTTCCCCTTGTGTTGTTGCTGCTGCTGCTGTTGTCGTTCTTCTTCAGATACCAAGAAGGGTGACACAATAGAACCTGCTGGAGGCGTAATCATCATGAAAACGTCACGCATACACAATATCATGTAACAAACATTCTAATGATGCTATTGGTGGCCGAAATACGTAACATGGTCGACGATGGTGTAGATGAGGGTCTTCAACATCATTTCAGTGTTGAATTTCAAACAGGAAATTTAATAAGAAAGTTGTGTTTTCTTTTTTTTTAAGCTGATTATATCACGATATCAATTGTCTTGTGTCCAGTATTTGGTGAGCATCTTGAAAATTTCAACGAGCAACAATATCACCGTTGTTAGATTGAATTCTTTTCCAATTTTTCTTTGTTAGAGTACATACATACATACATAGGTACAGAGTAACGATTGTCCTCGACAAGGTTTCGCGTCTCAAGTACCTACTCCTTTCAAAATCTCACAATCTCTCTCCGACTAGAGTCCTTTATATTTGCTAGACTATTTCTTCTATAGTGAATGTATTGAAGAGCTGTGATGCAAATTCAGCTTTTTCTATAAGCGATTCGCTTCTATAACCCCCTTCAAATAAGAAACGCTTTCGTCTAATTACACTAGAGCCAGTTTTGAGTTTCTCTATTTTTAAATCTCTATATACCTACATATAATAGTACCTACCAATAGGTAGGTAGAATAAAATAGATAGAATTGCAATCAAACTGATCTTATTGATTAACAAATAAATTATTCAAAGTTCAAATGAAGATAAGCTATAGGTGGTATAGGTAATAAATTATAGATGTAAATTATTTAAAAACAGTAGTAGGTATATTGTTGAGCTTGGCAAAATTTCTAATCTGATTTACATTAATAATTGCATTGCACAATGTTGAGGGCATTATAATAAATTTAAAAGTTATTAGGGTGGTGGCGCCCCTTCAATAATACCTACCTTTAAAATTTAAATGATGATATAAAACTTGTACGTCTACTGAATAAAATATTCATATACGGCAATTAAATAACAGATTATACACAATTAATTGCATCTGGACCAACTGCTGTTATTTATCGCATATAATATAACTGTTGGATTTAATATTAAAGAAATTATTCGTTATTTATTAAGTTAACTCGTTACTGGTATTAATATTAAAAGAAAAAGAAGAAGAATAAAAAGAAGATGGGAAAAAAAATTTAATCAAATTCTTGATTAATTAACAACAACAACAACAACAACAACGAGAAAGAACAAGCTGTTGTAGACAATCATCTTGACACAGAAACGTCTCTTTAGGTACTGTACTTAAATTATGCATTTATTTTCCTACTACTCTATAATTTTCTTTAATAAATTCTATTTGATGTTAGATTATCTTATGCATATTAAAGCCACTGTATTTGTATGTAAAACAGGAAATCATGTTGCATTTCACACAACCTCTCTACATTATTATATAAATAAAGAAAATAATATATAAATAGGAAAAGACAGACTTAATGTTCGTGCAACGAAGCGACAATTTTCCGTTAGTTTTCCAAGCCATTTTTTTTCCACACATTAAACTATGTGTCTGTTATTTGATCGACAGAATGGTGAAGAAAAGGAGAAAAAAGGAAGTATTGTGGCAGTCATTACATAATACACACATACAAAATACATATACGTACACACGCACACTGTCGCGGAGAGAGAGAGAGAGAGAGAGAAACTTATTGTGCAAATCTCCTATGAAATTTGCCGACAAAAAGTAATAAGAGATCGACAAAGGGCACCGATTTAAAAGGGTTTGACCCTCTAGCAAACGGTAGCCTTCATTTCTCTTTGTATTCGTTGAACCGAAATCTGATAAATTCCCTTCTTGGTTGATGCTGAACGAACGATTGAATGGATGAAAGAAAGAAAGAAAGGAAAAAGAAAGGAAAAGCCGTCAAGAGACTTCTAATTAAATCTATATGTTTAAGCGGTATTTATTATTATCATTTTTATCATTATTATTATTTTTTCCACAATTTAGTTTAGCTTAATAAAGAAATTTTTCATTATAATGTGGGCGTGAATATATGAAAGGCGCCACTTAATTCGACTCTGATAGTAGTTAAGATTATGTTGTTTCGCGTTACTATGAAAAATCTGATACGTAAATTGGTGGAAGTAAAGGGCACGCAACCTTTTACTAAATATCTAAATTAAGCTACTTATTTATTTACAGTATTTTACTTTTTTTTAAAAAACCGAATATAACTTACGTAATTATGATAATATACAACATAAACATTGAAGTTCATTCACACAGCAAATCGTCCTTATAAGCGGACTTTTCTTCCTTAAGCGACACAAAGTTTCTTTCCCTCCCTCATAACTTAGCTAGTTATCCGCTTCCTATTAAGTGTCGGTAACTTTTCAAGTTGGTGAGAAGTACTCGTGATTTTTTACAACCAACTAATTACGATTCAAGTTTTCTGCATTAGAATGATGTTCGCTTTCATCTGCGCTATCGCTAATCCCGTGTTGACGCTACTCCTAGGTAATAGAGAGGGGTTAACGATAACGGTAAAAGCAGGCATAGTTTTTAGAAGCCATCCCTTATTTTGTATGTTGTCTTAGTCTTAGACAATCTGAGAAGAGTCCATCCATTCTTTCTACATATAGGTGCGTTTTCAGGCATCACACACCTGATTTATATAGAAGGTGGCGTAAATCACCTGATCTGTTAAGATTGTGTCCTTGATAATCGTTATCTAAACACTCATCCACATCAGAGCACAGATATGCTACCCTCATCAGGGTACAGAACTTCTCACATCAACCGTTTGGAAAATTTGTCAACTGACGGCATTTATATTTTTGAAACTAAAGAATACTCCACCAACTCCGGAAACGTTCTAGTCCTACAATAGTCACTTTTGAGAAGCAAACCAATAAACAAGTGTTTCTAAAATATTGAATTTTCAAAATTTTTAGATAATCTTTATAATGTGGCTATTCCTGCGCCGTTCATTTTTATCTAAGTGTGTCTTCACAAGATAGCGTACACCTGGAGTGAACGATATATCGGTAGAATCTTCGAAATAGGTACATAGGGGCAAAACAAGCATTAGCCAATCTTACGTATTTCACATAAATTGAAGTGAGATCGAGAGAAACACCATCAGACCGCATGTTTTGTTTCCATCTCACTTTAACTTATTTGCAAGCCATAAGGTTGGTTAATGCTTGTTTTTCAGCAATGTACTTATTTCGAAGATTTTTGCAGTATACGATATAGATAGAAGACATATATCTGCAAAGTTATGTTATCCAACGCATGTCAGTGATATAATGCAGAAAGTTTGTCCATTTGTTGGACGCGTGGTTAGCAGACTTCTATCATTTTATATCTACTGTTGAACTACTTTCTTCAATCATCGTTATCTAATTGAATAACCTATGTTGTAGTAGACTTTCATGTTTGAAATAAACTCTTGTGTTGATTGTAAAGAGTTTTCAACAATCTTTTAATAGTTTCGCATCAATGCACAATCGAAATGTGATGCCAACAATTCATTTAAACTTAATTAAAGTTTGTGATAGCATACAAATAAAAACTTTTAGCAACTTTAAGTAAATATTTTCTATCTTAGCTATAGAATAGATTTTTGTTAAATTAATTTGATTACAACTTTTTAAATTGTCAATAAATGATGGTGATTGGAATTTCATGAACATCCCTACATGAATGCTGTACTCTTATTAGAAAATGTTCATTTTCCGATTATATTGAAGTAGATCTCTTAAACATTTATAATATTTACGTTATACAAAAAAAAAAAAATATTTCGAGAATGTTATTTCTTTTAGTTGTTGTGTTTGGTTTTTTATTGCTTTGAAATTGGATATAGATGTACGTTTTCAATTTTTAAAATGAACCATCTCTAGACAAAATCAATTTCAATTTGAATTTCGTGATTTTTCCTTTATATTAAAGTAATGCAGGGTTTGCGAGTTGCAAATATGCACAACAACAACATTTTATCGATTTTCCGGTATATGTATAAGTACGTATGTCTAGTAGGTTTAATATCCTAGGTACGAGTTGTGTTGTAATACATTACAGGTAAATAGCATTAGGCTCATTGACCGCTATTAGCTTTAAAATCGGTCGATTTTAAAGTAGGTATCTCTCTATCCATTTACACACATATTACCACCAACATGGTAGTTGTATTAACGTAATAAAATTAATTGAATTATCCTCGTTTATTTTTTTGCTCATTCCTTTAATTTACTAAATCCATTAAGTTAGAAAGGTATATTTTGAACTGATTAGAATCTTCATATCGTTATCCTCCTTTCATCATCATCATCGTCATCATCATTATAGTAGTAGAAGTTTGCAAACGATTGCATCTGGATCGTTCCATTATTGAAATTGTCGATATACCTATATGAAATCATTTGAACATCATTACAGTTAGTTGAAAACCAACTTACGATAATAATGTAATAATATTTAATATGATAGCAGACAATTGCTTACCTGAAGATTAAATAAATAAACGAGATATATGGGAAAGTTTTACACCTGCTTGTATAATGACGCCCATCTAACAGTTGGCATACTACAGAAAATCTTTTTGTAAATATGGAAAAACTTCGGGTATAAGCTGGAAGTAAACCATTTTGTTTTAGAAAGCGTTAAAAAATAATTAATAATATGTAGAATTAAATAGTTTGATTATGTTAAACAGCTGAAAGCTGTTTTATAGTCGAAGTTTGCAAATGGATGGGTTTGCATCGATCCAAGTTAATTCAATTGTTGAAATTATCAGTATTTGAAAAACTTTACCACTACTTGTGTAACTTATGATAATAAGTGAAACCGCATCACTCTAGTTTCTAACCGTTGAGGCACTACAAAAACTGAAGCTGTACTGTTTTTGTACAAATCTCCAAATGTATACATATAGCTAATTGATGGTTTCATTGCTCTAAAGTCAAGTCGATAAACTTAAAGTTGACACTGAGTGTGAACGCTGTATTATTATATCTTCATTTTATCGGTATCATAATGTAAAATTGTAAATCATTACATCTGGATCATTTCATTTTAATTCCATTAAAGAAATTGTCAAGTAGGTATATCTTGAAATTTAACGATTATTCGTAATATAATTTAAAATTAATTATTGCAATAACATTTAATGTGATAATAGATGTCTTGCAATTGGATCAATATAATGATAGCGATCTATTCTGTAATCTCTTGCGTCATCAAGTGGACATTTTGAAATTAATTACAATCAAATAGCCATACTGTGAACAGACAGATGCTTACAAGAAATATACGTAACCCCTCTCGATAATGATTTAAGATCCTGATCTATTTACAGAAGAGTATCAGGGACGGGGCTCGAACACCATCTCCACTACCGCTACCACCACCACCACCATAACCGACCGGCATTGCAACGAACGAATCGGGTGGTAAAAGGGGTGGAATGTCATGTGCCCTGTAGCGTACTTGAGTTTGGAACAGAGTAGTGGAGGACGACAAAGCCGATGGGAATTTTCGGGTCGAAATTGGAATTCTTGCTATTCAACCGAAAAACGAACAATTTTTGCGCGGTCTCTCACTATTATAAACTTTTCCATAATGAAGAATAACATCAACAAAGAAAAGAAGAAAGAAAGAAAGAAAAAATTAAAGTTTACAGTTTTTGAAACTTATATCTGAACATGTTTCTACCCTTATCTATTCAGAATTCGTATCATAAAATTTGCGTGCATGTCAACCGTACAACATGGAAATCTACTCAAACTACAGTTTGCAAAATTACGTCTGTTCTAACTAAATTGATTAAATTGTTGCTTTCCTACAATGAGGTTAACTAATCATCCACTACAACTATATACAGGAACTTCATACCAAACAATATGTCTATATCAGTTACCTCAATATAAACGAAACAATTTCAATCAGATCTCCATTAAAATAATAATATTTTGTTTGAAAATTCAATATATTTTCTTTGTATTTATTTATTTTCTCTTTGAATGGGGGAAAAATTCAATTGAACGAAGTAAATTGTACAAAATTATTGGAAGATGAATCGACTATCCTTCTAATGATTATTGGGGAAAAAGTAGATTGGATTGGAATTGGTGATTTGGAGACAGAAGAGGGTGCTATATGTTTAGTTATATCTATATTGGTGACACTCATGGATTCCTCTTTTTAGAGAACAAAAAAAAAAGAAGAAGAAAAGATAACGGTGTTTTTACTTAATAGTATTGACGTAGGTAATATCTGCAGAATTGTGACCGAGATAAGCTCAGAAATGGTTTTATTTAATGGAATTAAAGTGTCTCATTCGAATGGAAACAGAAATGCCTTATATACGAGAGTACAATATAAGAAAATTCGTTCATTTATTAATCGAACTTTTTTTTTTTTTACAAATGTGATTGTGTTGGAAATCAGGTAATCAAGGTATCTGTCGTATTTTTCCTTTTTGTTTCGTTTATCGATAGTAGTAAAACTGCTTGAGGTCACGCAAAGCTGCATTCTTCAAAATACATTTTCTATATATAGATCGATTTGTGTTCTTTTCCACTCTTAATGATTACTTCATATGGGGTAACAATTGTTGGAATCATTAACGTTCCTTCTACCATCATTACAATTTTCATTTACTGCATTTATATTAATTCTACAGTGTTGTGTTGGCATTTAATTGGACTATGAATATATACAATTTGAGTTTTGATTGAAACAGTATGATGCATGAAAACCAACAGCCCAATTAACTGGATCACCAAGTAAACCTTATAGTGAACAATAAAACTACAATTACAGTTGGATTGAAAACATGTGACAATTGAAAATTTCAAAGTTTTGTCGCCAATTTTTATCTGACAAGTACAAAAAGTACCAACGCAGCAAGCGACCGTAAACTGCAACTATTCCGAGCGTGACAGATGCACTTTTTGCACTAGCAATACTATCAACTATCTCAGTAAATTCCTGTGAAACGGTAAATCAATTACACAACAAAAACTGGTGTGTAAAAGTTTACTTTTTGCACGACCGTAGCTAAACAATTTGAAAAGGAAAAGTAGACGAAATATGATAATTTTGTTTTCTAGGAAAGTGAAACTTTGAAACAGATTAAAGTTTAAAGCGTGTCATTGCCTGTTACTCACGTCTTCAACTGTTGTGATACTAGAAATTACTCTTATGGAAACAATAGAGATTGTTAGAGTGATTCGGATGTGGTAATTGCATTAAAAATGCAATAATTGGAAAAGTTTGTTAATTTATATTTAATTTGTGCCATTGTCAACGGAAACTATGTGGCTAATTTACCAAGTTTTTATCAACACTATACCATGACATGTTTTACACAAGCAGTGTTTTTAATTAGGTGCTGAAATCCAAGAGATCCGAAAATCACATATGAATGTTTAGCACGTCGCTTTCATTGTCCAAAAAGTAACTTTTTCCCCCTATCATAATCGACATAGTTGTTGGCGACATTTCGGCTTATTAACTTGCGACAATCAACACACTAAACAAAAATAAAAAAATAAATAAAAAAAAAAAGTAGAAAAGAGACAAAGATAAAAAAGAACAAGAAATAAGAGAGGTATCTACCTGTAATAATAATAAAGCCGCCATCCAACAGGTGCAACTGTGAATTCTAAACTTGATCAGGTCAATTAAAGTAGTTTTGTTTGTTGTGATTGTTTCAAAATTGGTAGCTTTAGATAGGAAACGTTTATCTGGACCACCCTTTAATAATAAACAACAGCGGCATTAAGAGAACACTGTACTACTTACTATAAGGGATGAATTATCAAATGTTGAGATAAATTTCAGTAAGCTTTTAACTGAATCTTCAGCATAATATCGATGCTTCTTCTTGTATACTGGTGTGTGTGTGTGTGTAGTAAAAAGGGCCGGAAAGTTTATAGTCTTCTAGTCAAATAATGAGGGCAGATGTTGTCTAAATTTCTATCGTAAATTACAATATCGTGTTTTAGAGGTAACAATATCTATCAAAAAATGTATAATAGAGGATATATTTTTGATAGCCGGAGGCTTCAAATTTTTGTTTTTTTTTTTTTGTTCTTCATTATAATTAATAATATTTTATTTATATATCCAATTAGATTTTGTTAACTTAACATCACCCTCTAGGTCCGCATTGAATGAAATTAAATTTAATTATACCCTGTGCGTGACTTAAAATCCAAAAAAAAAAATCAAAAGAATTGTTTCTTCAATTCAACTCCAGTTGTTATAAGGTGTATGAAAGATAACTAGCTGGAAAAATCATCTCAAGCAAATCTTCCGGGACGTTCTAACATTTGCATCCGAATAAGACATGATGAATGTACCAAGATTATTCAACAATGTAGCCCTGTGTATGTGACAAGGCCATTATTTTTCTTGATTAGGTCACTTTCTTTGACAAAATGACTTGCTACGTGACTCGAACTGGCAATCTTACAGCTTCACGTTCTATACCTATATATATATAACATACCCACACAACCCAGCAACCCCCAATTCCAATTTAATAGAGCTACTGACGATTTTTCTTTTTCCTCCTCTGGAAAATTACACAGTCGTTTATCTATTCAGTATAGAAACTCAACATGCCTATGGGTAGATTGCGATAGACAGAAAACTGTAAATTGAGTATAGAACGGTTTTCATAGAAGAAGTGATGGGTTGTTAGTGAAATGACTTGATACTTAAGAAAAGTCAAATTAGCTTTTAAAGCTTTTTGTGCTTTGATGCAACAATGCAATAATAGAGAAGAAGAAGGCACTTGAACATTCCTAATTTTCAACATTTTTCAATGAAGACATAAAATCATCTTTTAGTCTCTCTCACTCTCTTTCATCTTTCTTGTAATAATGCAGGAAACGAGCATCGCTCATAAAGACAGAAAGGGGAACAACGTTTAGCTTTTATTGTTGTCAGTCAGTTGGAAAAGATGAACCGTCTAATAATAATTTGTTCCATAATTTAATTGAAAATTGGTCAACATGAGTGGATAAATACAACGCCTTATAAGTTGAAGAATAACATAACAGACTTTTGGTATTTATTCATAAAATATCATTGATATTAAGTTGGTGGAATTAATTTTCTAAAAACGACAGAATAATTTTGAAATACAAAAGAATTGAAGATGTAGGAGTTAATTCCTTTACAAAAAAAAAAATATATAAAAAGAAAACTAACGTCAGATGATTAAAATTTATAACTTAATTAAGACAAGAATCTTGATTATCTCTCGAATTTCTTTATTTAATCAAATTTAATTAAATCATATGATTTGTTGATTATTTTAATCGAGGTTGTAAATAGAAATACAATGAAACTTATGTAAACCGACCACCTGTAGCTCTATATAGAAACATCTATCAATTTTCTTCTACATATATTATAGTCCATCTAGATAGACTGCGCCTACTTGTCCTATTATTTCTTATTGCTAGAATCAAACCGATAGTATTTGAATAGATTTTCTGAAAGCTTTCTTGTGGATTCAAACACATAGTGGTTCAACGGCTAGAAATTTGATCTAAACATGTGGTCTCTGTAGTGAAGTGATCGATATAGTAGTTTTTGTTGTAATAATAGAAATGTGAATTTGAAATTATAATAGAGTTGCTTCAAATAAAGTTTGCTTGCTTTGAAAGACGAATATTAAAACAAAATAACGCTATATAACGAAAGCGGAACAACCATTTACTTAATTGAATAGACGGAGGTTTTTTTGTATTGCTATTGTTATTCCAAAAGCTTTCCATTATTTAAATATAAAACGTAATTAACGAATTCTTATCCAAAACACACACACACACACACACAATTATAGTTCTCATAAAATTGATGTAACTGGAAACCATGAGACTTTTTTTTCTTAGTTAATTATGATATTAGCAGGATTCGTTGTTACCTGATCATCGATAATCATTTTGACAGGTTGGCTTTGAGTGTATTTGGGTGGCCCCTCAATAGCCGCAATTCGTCGCGTGCCCTCTTGTAACATAATACAACAGCACAGTGTGTCTGTGTGTGTATTTGTGTGTGTGTGGTAAAGTATATACAGATAAATGAAAAATCAAACATGTAGGTATCATCATCATCATCATCATCTTTGGATTTTTCGTTATTTTACATTCACTATAATCTCGATAAAATATTGGACATGAATAGAGAGGAAGATGTTTTTCTTTTTCTCATACTTTACTATAAAGAGGATGAGAGGATCTTTTGTTTACCGGACCAATAAACACAAAAGCCCACACCTTATTTCTCTTTCATATTTATTCCAACTGTGTCTCATTTTTTTTTGTTGCTGCATTTTGTTGTTGTTGTGTTTCGTGGCAGCAACTATGAAAATGAAACAAACCTTTTTGGGGGTGGACATATTTTATGCCATTGGTGACAATCTTATGGTGCACTTTTTTATTTTTTTAATCAATATAACGATACAGGCAAGCTCGTTTCGATGGAATTTATTAACAATAACTGCATAACTGCGACATTTTCTATATTAGCAAAAATACAAAACGACGAATTGAGATAATTTTAATAAATTGTCATGAACGCCATTTTATTACCTACTTGTTTCTTTGCACTGAGTCTTTTTATAAGTAGTGTGCCGTAAAATGCATTAAATATGTATTGCAGAAGACACAGAAGTATATAGTTTCCACCATAACTATGCACACAACTGAAAGTTTCGCTTCTATCATTAGTTATCTTAAATAGAGGTAAACTATCGACTCACGCTTTCAACCTGCGAGTAAGAACAAACCTATTATTTTGGTCTATCCGTCTGTTTATGTTATCTAAAATAGTTCTCTCTAACTATAAGAAGCATTTAATTTTTTTTCAATTTTCGACTTTCTAGTTCTGTGATGGTAGTGCGTCCTTTATGATAGGTTTATTCATTCTGTTATTGATGTTTGGGCGTGGGGATTGTCTTAACTTAAGAACGTTTAAAATTAAGACGAAAAGAGCGACCTAAAGTGGTGAGATAACTAAAGCAAGCCTTTATAACTGTCTATATAGAAGTGAAGTAAATTAAAATAATGATAAGATTAGTGGATAAGTTGACAATAATGTTACATTTCAACTGCTTGTGAGTAAAACAGTGAAAAAACATTTTGATAAAAGTAAATTTCTTTACCTGTTTGGCGGACGGGCAACCTAATGTCAAGTTGTAAAGATAATAATTCGATGGCTTCGAAACAGCTTTATATATTCGCTTATCTAGAAATTACATTTTATGTATGGCTACTTATAACCAACAATGATTATTTAATAGTTTTTGTTTTATTACATTTAATTATATGCAAGTTCTCTTTCTTCCTTTCTCTCTATATAGGACATCATATAAATTGTCAATGTTTTAGTTTTGGTCATCTGTTTGTCTCTATATACGTGATTGGAATCATAAGAGCCTCATTCCAGGACTCTACACCATCAATGTCAGCCCCCGTATCGATGTCGTCCAACATATACATACAACATATCTCATACAATTGAGAGTACCGTCATCGCCCATTATTTATGGTAATTGTTTGTGTTGTTTGCACCGACAACACAACGTCCATTTGCATCTGAACCCTGAAAGTGCAAATATCGCCCACTAACCCATTCAGTTCAACACTGTTTAACAAATTCCATAAATTTTCCCACTTTATAACAACAACAACAACAACAATGAAAAATCAAATCTAATCGAAAAAAATTCAATTTATTTCAAAACAACAACAACAACAGAGAATAAATTATTGAAACAATATTTGTGTTCGCAATCGATTGTAAACTGGAGGAAAAACTATGCTGTTGTGTAGAGATAGCTGAAGCGACCGGTCTGATCAGGCGTCGCCGCCGCTGCCGCCGCCGCCGTCAGAATTGTTTTACAAAGGCTGTAAAGCTTTGTCGATTACGCTAGAATTACTGTCTTGGTGTGAGAAAACAGTAGTCATCTACAAAGAGCCCTAGTATTATCTATTCGTTTGAGAATTGGATCTTGTTTTTGTGTTTTAGTACACGATGAGGTCGTCGTTGTCGTCATTCTGTTTTGCCACTTATCGATTTTATAAATACAAACTAGAAATTCTAAATTTTGATAAATAAAGCAATCAATCAATTTAAATTATATATACGGAATTTATAAAATTGTTTGAATAACGTGTTATTGGGTTGATAATGAGTATGACCGATGAAGCTTTACAGTCAATCAATGGAACGCGTCCCCGTTCCGGACCATAATTATCATTCGAATAATCAATCCACGCTCTGATAGTCGACATTACAAGCCATGATAGTAATGAACCACATTATAATAAAAACAAATCAACACTAACGACAAAATAACGGTCATTCTAATTGAAGAGTTTCACAGCAATGCAGTAGTCAGCTTTGTAGGTATAATATAGTTTGTCAAAATATTCTCAGCGTTCTGATTGGAAATGTAGATGAATGTCTATTGAATTTTCATTTCCACATCAAATGTACCTATACACATCTAGTTCGAAAATTATACAAATTGAACTCACGTAGAGTAAAAACCGATTTGTACAAAATAAGGTTGAAATGAAACAATTCTGAGTACCTACGTATTTAGGGACAAACTATTTGCATCCCATGTGTATAATAATATGCAAGTTATAGCATTGACAGAACTAATAGTACACCAGATTAAGGACCCGTTATTGCCAGATTAGCAGAATGCTGATACATATTGTGTTTACAACATGTAGATATGGCAAATATAGGACATTGTTGTCGCTACCATAAAATACAACAATCTATTGATGTTGTTATAATGGAGCAGCAAGTTGAAAATATGCCACTAAAATTTCCCTTTTGATGACTATGATGATAATAATCATCATCATCGATATATATATAACGGTTGATATTAATGTTTAAAGTTGATTATAACAAATTTTCAATAAATTAATTGTCCCAACGAGTTACAATATTGAAACGATTTCTCTCACAAAACCTTCATCTTTAAACAATTTGATAAATTCTCAACTTTAACCACATGAAAAATCTGTAAGATATTTACTTTGATCTTGTTACATTAACGCAGATGGAACTGATAGAATGTGAATGTTGGTGAGTTGATGAAATTCCTTTGATCTTTCCTGATTGTTGTTTGTTTGTTTGTTTGTTTGTTTTATTGGTAATTAATAAAACAATGACTCGAAACTATTGAAATGTAATTTTTTTTTTTTTGGTAAATGCATAATTTATGAACGGAATTGTCCCAATTTAATGGATAGATGTAACGTTACGGACCAGGTAATTGGATCCAAATCAGGTCTGGAGCGTGTCCGTATTTTTGCAATAAATCCATCCTACACTTATTGTTTGTTGGAAGTTTAGAGCTGGACGGCCGTCAAGTTGTGGCTTGATTGCAATTTATGTTTTTCCGGCTCATGGAACCAAAACTCTACGTTTCAATTCGATTTTTATTTATTTATTTATTTATTTGTTTGTTGTGTACATACGTATACTCTAAAGTACATTTACAATATATATAGGTACCTATATGTTTCAAATTTGATGGTTTGTTGTGATAACAATTTAGGATCAACGACTAGATGATTAGTCGTACTGATTGTGTAGTAAACTTAACAATGCATATAAAAGATGATATTAATCTTCCTGTTAGGTATATAGCGGCTAGTCGTTTTTCTATTATTATTATTATTTTGGTTTTTGTTTCTACTTTTTCGAACAATAATGTCGGATAAAATCAAACTACAATCCAGTAGGTTATAGCACATCTGAATTATTTATTTAAAAAAAAATCCAATTTAATAATGGAACATTACCTATTGTCTCTACTATTTTATAGAAATTCAACCATTCTCTTCCTATTTAAATAATAATAATAATAACATTTCTATTGATTATTATTAGACTGCACCTAACATTGTTCCTATTCCAATAACTGTATAAATAAAAGGTAACAACAATAAGTAATAAAAACAGTTGTAGTAAAGATTCGCATTACACTATTTCACCAGCAGCTTCTGGTCGTTCAATAACAAACAGAACATTCGTGATTTCCGTATATACTCTGAACCGTTTTCTGATCCCATTTTCTTTATATTATTATTATTATTTTTTTTTATTTATTTATCTTTCAAACATGAAAATATAGAACTCTTGTATATTGCAATTGACAGATAGTGTGTGATGTAAACTAGTTTCAATTGTTTGTGTGTATTTCTTAGAATTGATACGTCGATAACTGTGGCAGCGTCGTTGAGCTTTTCAAAATCAAATTGCTCAAATTAGATTCTGTTACTTATAACAATTCAGCTTGTATTGCACTCTTGTACAATGTGAACACGCTAATATTATAACAGATGTCAACATCCTGTTATGGTTGTTAAATTATAAATGATCTCGATAACGAACCATAGTCAACTTATAATGACGATTATACAAGATGACTGATTATAATAATTTGAAAAAATAGAAAAAACTGTTGTTAAAATGTAATAATCTCAATATTATTTATATAGAAAAATCACCCTAGCGTTAAGATGCGTGACTTTTAGTGAACCCACCCAAACGTTCAACCCTCAATTTTCGTTCATAACATCAACTTGAAGATAATGACCACAAATCGTAGCCAATTTACTGAACGATTTCAAATTGTAACACGTTATTAGTGGAAAGTTGAGGAAATAAGTTGAGAATTTCAAGTGAAAAATGATGTAATTCTATTTCAAGTCGTTTTTGTTTGGTTTTTTTTTTTTTTTTAAAAAAAAAAGTAGGACTATTTCTTCGACATAGATTCAACATTATTCTGTGATACTTTTACTGCAATACAGGTGAAACTGCAATAAATAACGTTACTTACATAACAATACAACAGCTATGACAATATTTGATGATTTATTGTGACACAAATAGAAGGTAATAAATAGACGTTTGTTGTGTATATCTTCTTGTCCATTCTCTATTACTTTTACAAAACTTTGATATCATCAAATTTATTTTAAAAAAGACATAAATAAAGGTGTTGTTTGTTTTTTTTTTATTTTGTATTAAATTATTTACATATTTGTCTTATAAATTTGGATGGAAACAAAGCAATTTTGAAATAATTATAGGTGGACACGAATATAATTTTACTCTTTTATACACACTGTCTTATGTAAATGAAACACCCACATTTTTATTGTTCAACCTTTGTCATTTAAATTTAGAAGTCGATAGGGGTACCTATTCTAAATGCTTGCCGATATAAGCCACCATTTAAGAACACAAATGTACACCGGCAATTACAGCAACGTTATACCAATTATCCGCTACTAGACAAACAAAAGTATACATATACGATTGCTATATAGTTTAATATATATATATAGGTACCTACCTAATTATTAACGTGTGCATTGTGAAATTTGTAAGGTTGTTATTATTCTGTTTCCAGCAGGAAGTCGAAATGAATTAGAGTTTAATCAATGTTACCATTAATAAAAATTCTGTCGGTTCTAATTATTTCTATGATGACGTTGCAAATTCACGCATACTTCCTTGGTAATCTAACGGACAGGTGTAAATCGCTCTAGATCCGTTATTTCAATTCGTTATTGTTGTTAAACAAAATCTATTGTATGTATACTCCAACTATATAGTTGTAAATCTGGATTACGAAAATTTGTTATTAAATAATTCACGATCCAATCAAGATGAATACAAAAAAAAAAAAAAAAACGTCTTCTTCATCACTTCATCTATTTATTTTATCTATATCTTCGTTTTTGTTTGCCGCCTTCAACAGCAACAACGCTTTTTAACAATGAACGAATTATAAAATAATGGGGTGCATGAATAATTAAAAACATTTTGCGAAACGGGTCAAAATCACAACGACGACCTCTTGCTCCTTTCCTATACACCCAACCATCCACGTTCATTCTATCTGGTTGTATTATTCTCTTCGCTAGAGCCAAAGTTTAAACATTCTTCGAGACGAGATTTAGTTTGTACGTGATTTAGCTTTGAAGCTGCGAATTTCATAAATTCCAAGAAGCTTATCAGAAACTTAGTAAAATTCTCATTGTGATGCTGCCTTGCGGATATTCTTCCGGTATCTGTATGTGTGTATGCAGTGTATTATTTTATAGAAACAAAAAGTTACTAATATCAGTGATGGTGGTGGTGGTGGTGGTGGTAGTATTAATAATAATAAAGAAGGGACTGGCCAGGGAGGGATCGACGAAACTTTGGGCAAACTTTAAAATTTTGTTTATTCGCTTCTTTACCAAAGTAATTCCATCTCTTTAATAACAAGAGAGAGGTTTAGACAGATTGCCGAATTTAGAAATTTTAACAATGTTCGATGATAAAATCAACAATAAATATGTAGTAGAAAGATTGTTCTCAGTGTCGTTTGTCAAATTTTGAGTCGTTGTCTTGATATGTAGAACTACATCTATACATATATGTATGTATGTCTATATGTTGATGGTTAAGCAATTATCGTTTGACAGTCGATTGATAAGTTCGGTGCATTTGTAAAATTACAAAGATTTGATCACCATTATCTCAAATACTTTGTCATGTCTTGATATAGCGTTCAGGTCGTAGAGTGCGTGCCTAGATTTTAAATACACGATTCCCATTTATTCAGAGTATGCAAATGTAATTTTTGGGATTTTTCAAACTAATTTTAATGAGAATTCAGCTGTTTTTATATAATGTAGGGCCGCCATATGGTGTTCGATAAAGGGAATAAAGTCTATATCAGGTAATAAAACCCATCAAAGCGTTCAACATTTTAATCAACAATGATAAATCGTCTCACAACTCCCCACATTTATTTTTATTTATTTCTATACACACTCTCTCTCTCACTCTTTATTAATTTATTATCGTAGAAGAGTAGGTACATAGTTTGATTATTGAAGTCAAAATGTTGAAATTTCCATCAATATCATAAACGGCATACTACCCCATCAATAGAACATCGGATGCAACTGAATGCAATCAATTCTAGATAAACAGTGTTCAACCCTCATCGATCAATGTGATAATAAATTTTCAAAATATTTATCATCTATTAATAGAATTTTAGATATAATATCTGTACATACATCTGGGAATTCCACTCATTCTTATATCCATAACTATAAGCTATATAATCTTATTATGTGATTTGCATACATGACCAACAATAAATCCGAATTACTCCATTATTCACATTGAAGCAAGACAGAGTAAATAGAATAAATCACAATTACAGACTGGAGAGATTTGAACTAAAGGTTTGTTTTTTCGTTGTTGTTGTTGTTGTTGTTGTTGTTGTTATAGTTGTAGTAGGTAGGTAGGTAGATTTAAACTATTTATGAAGCTTTTATTTCTGGAACATTAATCTAATAGGTATGTGTTTCTTCCTTCTTTTTTGTTTTGATAAGATTCATGATAGAAAAGCAAAACTATTTTCTCGAGATATAAGTAATTATAAAACTAATTAATGAGATGTTCGATGACCGGTCATGAATGTCGATTAATTTACTTTAACAACATTTTATTAAATACAAGGAAATCAATTACTGCTGTTTTAATCAATTAGATTATGAATATAGAAAAATTCTAACAACAATTTCCTAGTTCTTCTACTGTCAAGTAGAAGTGAAAGGAGAATCCTTTTACTTTTACAGAAACACTGGCAAGTGGTATTTACAACAACCAAGACAGAGGAAGCATAATTTTGATGTTGTCAGTAAATATAAATGGTGCATCACCATTAAGCCAGAGCTCATCTTAACCTCCTTACGATGCTCAACGACTTGCTCCATAAGATGCGTATTAAGATAACATTGAGTTTGGAGGGTAAAGGCGAAACCAAATGAGTATGGGCATTTTGACCGACTTTGCCACCAGGTCGATCCTCATCGTGGGTATGTTGTAACAATTTTGGCAATGCAGATCTGCATAATGGACAGGAGCTATAAGATTATTTAGCTGCCTTTATGACGATGATATTAGGCCACGATTCTGAACCAAAATATGGTAAGCGGGATAAAAGAACGAATGTTTGGTAAAAACAGAATTTCTTGGGACGAAAACAAGAAACAAAAATTGTATTATTGGGGAAAACGGTAGATTATTGAACATAAAGGGAAATGAGTTGAAATTTCTATCTTTCATCTAGAAGTGCTAACTCTGACTAATGTTTGATGCATAGTAAAATACGATAAACTCAACAATAACATGCTAACATAATCATCCTACATGTGATATGTACACTATCATCATTATTCATCGGCACGAATGTTTGATATATTGATATCAATTAAAATGGAATTAGTTGAATCAAGTATTGGCCATAATATAAGTATTATTATTATTATTTGGAATGAAATTATTCTTTTTATAGTGAATATAATGATGATTTATGCCATAACAGATTAGAATTTTTGTGAAATTTTATTTATTTTTGTATTCTCTTTATACAGCAACAACAATCAATACGTTTTCTTTGTCTTTGTTGTATCTATGTGTGTGTGTGTGTCTTTGTAGAAAATACCAACACCAATCGATGCATCGGACAGGCATCCTATTTTCTAAAAAAATTTACAGCCCTTGTTTAGATCGTAGATAAAACCATGACATTTATTAGTAGACTTACAAAATATCTAATACCTAACTAAAAAAAGATAGAATTTATATTAAATTATGTAGTATTGAAATGAGACAGGAGTAAAAGAAGAAACACACACCATTTTAAAACTATGTAATTTATATCTAAACTAAGCATTATAAAATACTTTGATTGAATGATCAAAACTATAGTTTTGTCAAATCTTATGTGTTAAATTAACATTGTTGTAATTCATTATCACACGCCGTCTTCAATCTTAAATTAAAATGGAATTTTGTTTCGAAATTTATTCAAATAACTCACTAATTTTTTCTGTGTTTTCTCTCTTCGCTGGTTGTTGTTGTTGTTTTTCTTATTTCTTATAGAAAATCAAATTCAAAGAAATGCGAACGTGCTATTCCCACATGTTTTCGTTCTAACAGGATCAACAATGAACAAGTACTACAAGCGACCTGTAAAGAACATGGAACATCGCCCAAGAGCAACTTGTAGATTTATACATTGTGTGTGTGTGTGTGTGTGTGTGTGTGTGTGTATCTGTGGGCATCGTGTAACGTAATATTTTAATTCTTGAAACAAGAAAAAGTATCGAGGACATGGTTGGTGATTTAAAGACAAATAAATACACAATTGTTAGATATTTCCTTTACTATTTATTATCCATACATATCTATATGTTATAAAGGGGGATAAAAAGAAAAACAATATTTTAAATTGTATTCTCCTCATTGATCGTGTACAGAGGTCGTATGTGAGTCACAATGAAAGATCAAGAGGTCATCATGTAATTTGTCTGTAGTCTACAATCAGTCCATTTTCATTCATTAATTATTCATTACAATACCTACATACACAAAGTCCCGTCGTCTTTGCGAATTGCAAATCACCACAATTATCCTTTACGATCGAGACAACAACAATAGCATTGAATAAAAACAGTTAGTGTATAAATATAGTCACACAATGTTTGGTGGTGAAAGTGTATACCTAATATACCTGTGTTATTTTGACGACACATTAACATAAGACAATAGGTGTTGAAGAGTTATTGTTGGAATATGTCGTATAACCATCATCATCATCATCATCATTATTATTATTATTATTACACCGAAAAAGAACCGTACTAGGACCAACCAATGGGTGTATCTTTCTACAATATACGATATTTGCATACAAAAAATAATGTAAAATCCACCACCCCCATTCGTGGGTGTTAAATAATCACATAGTGTTTTAACACGCACGTGTTCAACCAACAGTTCACCTGTTCAATGAATATATTGGTAGGTAGATACATGTATGAAGGACCCACCAGGGTGTTATTTAGATTATTAGGAATTTGCTTAATTAATTTGCCGCTAGGTAAATTACTCCCTAGACAATAGTCACTACATCTTGGGCATGTAATTAAAATATACGAATAGTTTCACAACATTTGAAAGGTTAACTAACATACATTATATGATGGTAATGGTAATGGTAGCAATACCAACAGCAACAACAACCAACAATAAATTATCCGTTGCGTTTATTCAAATTATGTAAATATAATTTTGAAATATTTTGTATCAAATGTCATTTAAACATAATAAAAATTATTTATAGCCTTGCCCATGGTACAGGGCGACCGGTTGTTGGACACTCCATCTACAACTCCGGTAATAACCGTTAATATATTACAACTATAGATTTAATTGATTTTTTCGTGCACATACCTACAGATAGGCGATTATTATACGTAGCTACTATTTCAATTGAATAAATATAAATATATAGAAAACAGGAAGTTCTGTTGTTGTGTGTATACGTTAAATTCGTCCACAAATCGTTTCTTTTTTGTAAATAAACATAAACTTTCACTATACGCTATTTCTATAGAAAAAGTTTCAGCTCCCGGAAATGGTCGAAAAGTTACAATTTATTTCAATTACTTTAGATACCTCTATATATCACTTAAACGGTTTTTGTTGCTTTTATTTTGATACCGAATGTGTGTATAACGAAGAATTATAAGTCCGATAGGATTGGGGGATGGGTAAATACGATGATGATGATGATGTGCATTCATTTATTATACGTTCTTTTTCCCGAATTCGAACGTAATAATAAAAACAGTTTTTTTTTCTTCTGATGGTGAAATATATCTACCTACAGACAAGTTGTATGAAATAGCAAAGATGCTGCTACAGGAATGGAATTTTTGTGCCGATAATTGTGACAAAAAACTTTTAACAGCCGAGTTTCCATGAAAAATCCCACATCCTTGAAAAGTCCATAGAGATTAGAATAAAGTCATTAGTCTCTGCCAAACGTATACTAGAACACCCAACGACAAGCATATGCGACAAGGCTCGTATATGTTCAACCACACCTCGTCCATTGTCTGCTATCTTCTGCCAACATTCTACAACAACCAAACAGAAAGTTGGTTGTGAAAAACGAAAATCGACACCTGTCCCGCTCACAATTCAAATACGACAGACTAATCAATGTAGTTGATGATAGAAGAAATAAAAATAATAAAAAACAACAACAAAACCAGAGAAAAAAAGAACGTGAAACACGAAAAGGACAGTATTAGAGTTCGACATCTATTTTGATGCTTCCAATTCAAATCAACAGCTGTCTATCTCGATTAAATATCGTGTCAAACAATTGAAAAGTCCCTGTGTGTTTTATCCAATCAAGATCGATGAAAGGCTACTTTTGTCGGGTATTAAACAAAAAAAAAAAAAAAAAAACGAAAAATGGACAAAAATCCCACCGACACAATTACTTCTTGTTAATTAGAGAAACGACGAAAAATTTGTTCTGCTTCAGTTTGATAAAAGACAGGAATGTTTGGTATTGTGTATGTGTGCGGTCTGGTACCGGAAAAATGAGACAATTAGCAAAACGACTTCAATGTCGTCGTCGACATAAAATTAACGTTTTTATGTTTCTTCTCTATTAAAATGTTGAAATGAAAATGGACGGCATTGGGTCTACCTTTTTTTATTTTTTATTTTTATTTTTTTGTTTGTCTTTAAGTGCAATTAACTGTAATTAAAAGAAATGGCATGTTTAGTGGGGGTATAATCAATTATCAGTTAATTGAAAAATACCTGAACTTGATCCTGACCATTTCTACTTTGATGATTCTGATGATGTAATCAACGAAACAAGTATTATAGGATAGGTACCTACCTGTTTACAAATTGAAATAATGCAAATATTTTGTAAAATCAAATCAATTATTCAATACCTACCTACGAAAACAATAGGTTTTTGTTAAAATAGATCAATTTTATTGTTGACGGAAACATATTGGACATGAATTGAATAGTAGCTAATAAATCCTCTTTAGAATACTTGAAGAAGTTGTCATACCATCCACGACTTTAATGCTTTATTTCAACTTTTCCCACTAAATTACCCCCTTAGCTATTCTGATTTATGCACGTGTTTGTCCCATTTTTCCGGATATACGTTATTCCTAGAGACAGCGAATTTCCCAATGTAATTTACATAAGTCTGTCGTTGAATTTATTGACGGAAACTCAGCAAACTGCCAACCGACACCAGTATAACACCTTTGACAGTAGAAAATCTATGACAAATTCCAATCAATTTCAATAATAATAATAATAATTTATAAATTTATTGAATGTTGTTTTGAATTATTCAACAAAATATTCACCCGTTTCTATTTCTAATAATAATCAGTCAATGTTTCCCCTATTGGCAGCCTACTACATAGTATGGTGAATTAATTTGAACAATAATGGTCATTTTGAGGGTAAGAATTGGCCTTGAAGTGGCCAACAACAACAATAACAAAAAAAAGGGTGAGTCTGCGTTTTTACTTTGATGAGAAGCATTCAATGAATTAATGAGACTGTATCGTCATCAATATACCTACCTACCATCGTCGTGTTGGTTATGTTATATTTGTCCATTATTACCATAATGCGGGCCCATTCTGACAATTCGAATGTATCATTATTTCCTATCTGTAAATTTGTGTCGTGTACCAATTTGATAAATGATTGTTTAAAGATCATTTGGATATTGTTGTAGACAAGCCACCACCCAATGGACGAGTAGAATAATAATAATAATAAATGAAACACGTGGGGTGTATACTGGTTGGAAAATTATAAATTATTTCACCCGTTTGTTAGGATCGAACTGATAATAATGCAACACCACCCACCTATTCACATACACATATATGTATACATGAACACAAAGGGACGACTGTCAAATACAAAGGACACAATAACGTTTAAAAAAAAAAAGAAAAAACCAACCCCACAAAACGGCCCCCCTAGTGTCGGCTAACAAGTCTCTGCTATTCTAACTGAAATACAGAAGGGGTGAATTAATAAAATAGTGAAAACCGCAATTTCTGCACAACGTAAGTTTGAAAACAATTTGTATTGCTGTCTTAAGACAATTGATAGACAACTATAATGATGATGATGATGATGATGATGATAATAATAAAAAGTGAATGTGGTAAACGTTAAAACGACCACCTGTCGTAATTTCATGTTAAAACACAAAAAAGACCTGTATGTTGATAGAAATGCGGCAAATTTTAACGGAAGCACGCATATGTTGTTAAGAAATATATTTTTCTTTTTTTAATAAAACAAAAGCTAATTCTACCTGGTGACTTGCCTAAACCCTAGTTTGGACATTTACTAATAGATTTACAAATTATTTGACACTTTAAGATTGAAATTAATCGTTGTTGTGGTTTTTCGTCATAAAAATAATTTCAAAATATTGCAACAGTGTTTTTTCCTTGGAATTGTGTAGTTTTAATCATAAAAACGTAATTCTGTGTGATTCTCACGCTCCATGCTCTCAGGGTGGATTGTTGTTTGTCTTAGGCTTAGCGTTAAATGAAATTTGTATAATCTAAATCCTGGTTTATTCTGAAGCTGGATTAGAACGAGGAGACAAATGTGCACATAAGCAGATGAGCAACCATCTTATTAGTAGAGGGCATCATTTACACTGGTAACTAGGGCATTCACAGTGAAATTCACATATGAAACGTTGCTGTCTTGTTTTCTAATTTTTTTTTCTTCAATAAAACTTCTATCAGTGGTAATGACTTACAAGTAGACGCTGTCTAATTGTAAGTTGGTTAGTCCACGGAGAAATCTTGCAAGATAAAATCAAAGCTTTGGTTATATTTGCAATTTGTAGCTGATCTTCTTCTATTTCCATACACCGAATAAGCATTATTTTCAATATTTACAAACAATGTTTAGTCTTGTTTTATCGATTGGAACATTGATTTGTTTGTCATTTACTCTGGACAATTCTTTTCTGTACAATTAATTGCAGATTTCTTGTTATTCCAAATTGCTTACCGAATCTCGAACATACATATGTATAGTGATCTGTGTTCTTTCAAAATAATTGAATTACAAAATAAATAAAAAATCTATAGTCATCAGTATCAATAGCAATCGTGATACATCAAAGACAGGTAGAGAGATTTGTTGTCAATTTATTAAAGATTTCGTAGAATCCCATGACTTGAACAGTTTTTGATTAATGACAGACAAAGTAAAGTGTCGTTGATTAATTGAAAAAATCCCCAAAAGCAATAGACCGGTGAATTCTTTCAAACAATTGGAATTTCCTTTAAATATTTGTAAGAGAAACAAATAAATTAATAATCAACAGGCTTATATTGTGCTATACTGTAATGGTGGAAGGTATTTCTTCCACTATTAGCAAATCCAATAATTCAGTTCAGGTTTTTACAGGTTTCCTTTGACATTAGGCTAATCCTTTAGAGACTTTTAGTAGTTTTGTTGTTTTTAGTGGCATAAAAACGAAATAAAAATCGTTTTTTAGGTGAATCCGTTTAAAAGTTATACACCATCTAGGTAGGTACATAAATGTGTAGTGTCCATCACCTTTAGTTAGAAATAAACATCTATCTGTTGATTAACATAAAAATTGTGGAATTCTAGGAAAACAACCGATGAATTTATATGGAAATTGATGATCGTAAAAAAAATCGACTATAATAAAACCAATAATAATAATTTATGGTTTTTAATTGTAGGTAATTATTTCGTCCATTATCATATCCAGTTAATTGAAATCGATATCAATCCATATTTATGTATCGTAATTTACCTAAATATAACGGAAATTTTAATTAATGCAAATTTGTCACAATTTTCTAAAAATAGGAGATCTGGATGTTGTTTATCTGTAGCCATGTTTCTATGCAAAACAACTACATAATAGTAATAATAATTAGTTTAGAAGAACGTCGATTAAAGTTCACATCATGCTAAAATGCTAACATCTATCTGTATAGTGTAAATAAAGGCAATAACAAGAACTGAAAGCGGTCCTTTGAGAAACTACTTATCAACTATTTATATACAGACATCCTACATTGAGAAAATGATTATGAATAATCATAACTCATGCCGGAATCCAATCAGCAATTAACTATTTATGTAAATAGTAGTATTATATAATGATAATGATAATGAGGATAGAATGCGGTCTTCAATTTCGTTCCTTCTCTTCCTCCACAATTCTTCTAAATCCAGCAAATAAAGTAAATCTGTAAGAATTTATTCATTCACACAACATACTCTTCAATCATCTCTATGATGGATTTTTCTTGATAATGGCGGTGGAGGCCTCTTGCTGCTAAACAAATGCGCAATATGTTTGCAAAATAAATAATAAAGTACGACGACCCAACTAGATGCAACAAGCATCATGCATTTTAAACGACCCACACTCGGACATATTGCTTCAAAAAAAAAAAAATACATATATGCTAATATTTCATATGAATGTTTACAATGCTTACAACAATATTATTAATTGTTGTAAGATAAATTAAAATTAAAAATAATAAAGAGGTTCTTAGTAGAAATTCATTTAACACACGTAATAGGACAACGTGCTTTGACAATAATGTGATAAAATTTTGATAAAAAATGTTGGAAGAATCTAGGTTGGAATTTATATGAAAGGAAATTACGACATGATTAGAAGACATATTGGTAGGGAATCAACGTTTTGCAATAGATGAAAACATAAATACACCCACTAATAAATGTTCATTACAATTATTGTAATTTGTATTTGTCGGGGAACAAAAAAAAAATACAGACAACAATGTACCTATGTATAATGGCAAATAAGCGAACACTGCAATTTTGTTCAATTAAAATGGATTTAAATGAATTTCAAACGTGCACACATTGTCAATAAACTCGTTACATTTGAGGCTTCATATAGGAAACCCAAACTGGTAAAAGTACACAGATAAGGCGACAAATAACAAGCAAAGGTCCAAATTTTGCCTTGACTTGAGCTTAAAACTCCTCTACAAAAGTAAACACAAATTTACACCTGAGTGTCAACACACCTTCTTAGCATCGTTAGTTTGAGAAACAGTGGCTTTAGAAATATCGCGATATAATAAAAGAGAGATCGTCATCAAATAGTGTAGTTGAAGCAAGTCTCTAAAGAAACTGCTCTATAGCTTTGTGAAATAACGAAAAGCGCATTAAGATTAAATAACAACCATTAGTATGACATAAAGACATATCAAACAGTGAGAGAAAACTTGATCTTTAAGATACGCACAGTTACTAACAAAACAGTGATGAGATACAAAGAAGTCAACTAACAGTGCGGTTAATTTTGCGCGATTATAATTGACAAGACTAGAACACAAATATGTAGATGAAAGGAATAATAATGGGGAAGAAACATATTTTTTGTAGGTTAATTATCATTTATATGGGGGATTATTTATTTGTTTAATTTATAACAAAAGAATATTTTATTGTGGATTGAATCATTATAGAATAAGATTTATTGAAATTAAATTCTTGTATTTTATAGAAATAACTAGAATTTAGTTACGTAGAAAATTCAGAAACTTGGATAGAATAGAAATATAATAGATGGAACGTATATGAGATAAGAGATAGGGAAATTTTGAATTCTATACACAACAACAACAACAACAACAACAACAACAAAAGTAAGAGAGAGAAACTTACGGGCATATTAATATTTTTTGGGTAGAAGATAAATTGCCGCATTCTATCGTTTGGTTGCATTTTGAATATCAAATTGCTTGTATATACCATTTTTTTTTCCATTTTTCTCTATTCTATTGTTGGCAACATTTTATCACATTTGTGCTTCTTCTTTTCAACAATACCCAACGACAGTATCTAGCAGGTGTGAGAGATGTCTTTTTTCCTCCGCGGAGTATAACAAAATGACAATAAAATCATTTTTAAACTGTTGATAACTTAATAGTATCATCATCACTCCTATTGTTTGTTTGTTTGTGTGTGTTTTTCCCCCTCACGTTTATCTTTTTGATATTTTTTAATTTAGTCTGGTGCCTGAAATATAGGTATATAAACTTCATTGGAATCCTGTCAGAGCGATTTCCTTCCGACCATACCAAATCAGTTTTGTCGCTTTAACCGAGCACATAATTTCGGTATTCTTTCATCAAACAAACATTAATGAGCAGTCACGTATACACACACACACACACACACACACACAGACACATAAAATCTTTGAATAAAAACTAAAGATGAACGACTTTATATATGTTATTTTATAATATACCTGGGTCAACATTTTATAATATTTAAGTGGGCTCATCTAAAATGCATGAATTCAACCAGCGTCTGTCCCGTCCATCAACGACCTCAACCGCCCCCAAGACCTGTAGCAACAGTAGAGTGTCCCGCTGTTTTTGTAAATAATCATTTTCCAGTCGTATTAATGTTTGTTTGACTAGTTGGAATCTTTGTAATAAGACGATTCGAATTCATATAGCCTCAGGATGGTTTCATGGAAGAGAAAAAAAAAATTAATTAGTTCTATATGGATGGATGTAGATGTGTATGTGAATATGGTACAGCAGCGTGTTTATTCTTCGTCTTCTTTATTTGATGGATAAAGTTCGACGAGTTGGAAGATTTTCTTATTTCCCACAGGGGCGTGTCGTGTTCAATATTCAAATATGCGTTCAATGTAAAGGAGATTCAAACTTCAAATGTTTAGCAGTGTCGATATATATGTATACACATATTTGAATAGGGCTATTCTTATGCAAAGACAGGGACAAAATGGTCGCCATCGCCTTTAAGAAGGTTGTTTGAATACAAGTCTTGTTTTTCTTCAACTCCCAATGCGACCTATAAAATCTAATGCAATATTCGATGCCATTAAATACAGTTTTTTCTCGCCTCGTCGTTATGAATTTTATTATCGATAAACCTAGTAGACGACAATGATAATAATCGGTAATATTGCTATCCTGCCTGGGTGATTCTATAATAGTAGTAATACTGAATTTTGATATAAAACAAACGGAAAGGAAACGCCATCGTCGTTTTGATGCTTTATTAAAAGTCGTTGACGATGACGACGACAAAAGACAACAAAGGCCAAGTCTCTCTTTGCATGTACACAAAGGAACCTCTTCGTTTTATAGAAATAATCTAGCGTGTTGTTATTCCTGGCACATTTTTAAGTTGATGCATCAACGGATAATCTAAAATAGAGACTAACCTATTACATACATACTGGCTATAATGTAATACCTCATTTGCCATCAACGAGACGAAGATGACAAAGAAAAACGGGACAAAAACTGGTAATGTTAATCTATAGTCGAAATGTTGTTGAAAATTGTACGCAGGTAGAAGGTGTTTTGTCGTCCTGTCTATTATAAGTAAAAACAAAACCGACAAGAATTCAAAACGTACCCCGATTAGGTATATATTTGTGTTTGAATATTAATTTCGTGCTTATCGTGGTCACATCGGTGTCTGTTTAACTTTAAACAATTTATCGAGGGATGTTTGAAATGTGCCGACTGAATTGATATTTTTGAATGACTCATTCTTTTTTTTAAATATATTGGTATTCTGCGAAACAACAGAGGTCACTCACAATCATTAATTAAAGCTATATTTATATTAAATAAGATTTCCTCAATCTGGTCCTTTAAAAGGATAACTAATTTGAATACAGATCGTTCATTGTTGCGAGTGTAATTAGATTAGCAGTAAAGCTTTTCTTAAAGTTGAAAGTTTCTAAAGCTTCATTGTGGTACACAACTCTTCCCTTTTATCCTTTGATTCCCATCAAAGATCCAAATTTTGTTGTATATTAGGCGTTTATTGTCCATAATATTTAAATGAGTACTTCCTAAGCAGCAGCTTTCATTCAACAACGCAACTTTTCAATTATTATTATTATTATTTTCCATGTCGTATTAAGTTAAAGTTAATGAAATCATGTTGGACGTAATTTTAAAAAATTTCAGCTTGATTCAATACCCATCTATTATATAAAATCAACACATCGTGCGAAAGCACAACTGAGCGTCAGATGGTGCAGGAATATAATATGCCGGTTTGAACGCTAACGGCTACATTGTAGCATTTTCAAAATAAATTACAATTTCAGAATCTGTTCATATGACGACGACCATATCCGTTTCAATATTTGCAGCCCACCCCAAAAAAATAAAAATAAAAAAATAAAAAAAAAACTACACAAAACCGTCGTAATCGTTTCAATATATTTTCATCTAAGCAATAGGTATAGAAGTAGAACAAAACAAATATTTCGTGTAAGAGAAAAAGTTTTTGCCATATTTTTATTATTTTTCCCAACAAAAACAACAGTTATGGTAAAGAAAGTAATCTAAATAGAGTAGGCGGATTGCAATATGAAGCCGATGAAAATACAACAGCACACAACACACAGGGTCGGCTGAAATAATGAGGTTCATGAATGAGGGGCGCGAAATACACTAAGATACAAGTTAATTGAGAATCGTAAAGCTCCCATAGCATAGCACAACACAATTACGTTCTTTTGAGCCATTTCGGCGAGATAGAAACTTACCCTCTTCCACCTACTCATGATAGATGTACGTAATGTGCCGAGGAGCTATATACTCTCTGTTTCATTCTTCCAATAAATTTATGACCGTCGGTGAGTTTATATCATCAAATTGAGGGTGGCGAGGTGAATTTACTCATCTATATATAGGTATATATGTATATAAATATAAGGGTGTGTGTTAGTTCCACTATGATCATACTGTTGTAAGCCTGCGGCCAAGAAAGCAATTATAAAACATGGACGGGACACAGCTTCGGCGCGTTTAAGCGAATATTCACTATTCTGGATGAGCAAATACATCAGAAGGATCAAAAGATGTTTCAAACACAAAGGGGTCCTTATTCAAACGCGAAACCCGATTTCGGGTTATCTACGCCAGCCATGCTTGAGCTTTATATACGAGCAAAGGGGTTTAAAGGGTGGATACACACATACTCAAATACAAATCGTTAAACTAACAACTGAACTACACAAGACACATTCATCTCAATTCAATTGAAGAAAATTTATTCAACAATCAATTATTATTAAAAATTAGACATCTCTCAACTCAATACGAGATTATTATTTGATTCATTCATTAATTCCAAATTCTACAATTAAACATTGAATGTATTGAATGGCATCATGTTCAGTGTGGTTGTGTATTTTTTTGTCATCCAATTTGCAGTTTATTAAAAGTTAGCAGCCGCATACCAATTCCTATAAAATTAATTGGAATTGAATGAATATCATTAATTAAATAATCCATCTAGTTAGACTTGTTTAAAACCATATTGGAATTTTTGAACGATATTACCAACGGTATCGATAAAACAAAAACAACAAAATAAACGACCACTTTTCAATTATCTTTTACTAATTAACAATAAATAAACGAAAACAAAAGTGCACGCCAATAATCGCTTTAGTATAAGCCAAAAAAAAACAACACAAAACAAAGCAAAAAAAAAGACAAACAAGAACGATAAATTTTATTTTTATCCTTAGTTTTCCTCTTTTTTCCCATCTAACCGACAAAAACCCCTTTGATTGATATTTATGTTATTTCAACCCTCTAAGTAAAAGCACGAAAACGTATATAAATAAAACTGTGCAATGTTTAGTTTCTCCCTAGTTTTACTCTTAAAATGCATCAACTACAAAGCGAAATATCCCCCGGATAAAGAACACCAAAGGTCATCTATTCCGGATATCCTTATATACTACTGTCTTTCTGTCTCTTTTTCGTTCGCCTCCACCACCCCTCTAGCTTGGAAACCTTAAAAATCTCAAAATACGACACATACCTACCCTGCAGCATTCGTTTGTTATTTATGAATAATGTCGAAATGTCGCATATGGTAGTTTTACATTTACAAACACCAACACCACCACCCTCCCCTTTCCGTTGATGAAACACAAGATAATTAACATTTCAAGACAGATAGATCTCTTTACGTATTCAGTTTGAGATTTCGCCAGGTAGTTTAATGATGTTTCACATAAATTATAATCAAGTGAAGATGATGCTTTGAATTACGAAAGCTTCCTAAATCCTGTCTTCATTCTGTAGATGGTCTTAGAATTTCGAACAACTTTTGTTGAATCCATCTTACACATATTAGTAGATGGGGTATACGTAATCACATAGTTTCTGTTGTTCCTGAGGTATTTATTTAAAACAAGTTTTTTTTTTTGTTATTATTATTGTTAAGAAACAATTAAAGTATAGGTGCTTTTATCAAAAAACCGGTAATGGCCTCACTTGTAGATTTCATTATTATAAACACATTAAATTGTAATTTAAATTTTCGTTCAAGTTTTCTTCGTCAAAGATGATGATAATAATAATAGATGTAGTTTAAAATCGTTTAAGTCGAGATTTTAGAAATTATGTTTGATGTCTAATATCACGGATGTTGAACAAAACTGACTTTCCATTTATAATGAATCATACAAATTGTAGGTTGTTATATAGGCGCAATTTAACCAACGAGAACGACTACTATTTTCATAAGGAAAATGTAACTTTCATACGAGTAAATTGTTTTACAACAAAACGTTCATTAGTTTCTTATTAAACCGATAAAGTGATTGTTGAAAAATTAATTTTAAAACTTTATAGAACTTTTCTATACAACAACGTAATAGTAACTTTATAGTTTTTGTTGTTGTTGGTGTTGTTGTTGTTGTTGTTGTCGTTATTATTCCTTTCACTCAACAAACTAATCCATCTTTCACAGCCCCCCATCCTGTTGTCTGTTTGTATTTTGGTGGCGATCTATCATGTTTTCGTCAAGGCGCCATGTCTCACTATCATCTTCGGACAAATTAGTTCGTTCTATTTTTCCACAATTCGTTTGCTACTTCAATTTCCGTCACTATACAACCTCTCACATACCAAGACAACAACTGACCTAATTGTATGATTGCATCATCCAATCCTCTATGATTAGTAGTAAACTAACCACCCTATACCGCCCCCTTCATTTCCGTGATGTTATCTGGAATTTGCACCGGACATTGCTGATGGTGTACACACACACACACACAAACACAAACATATACACTGTTATTTCTATATAGGTATATACATATGTTGTTGTATTAATGAAGAGAGAAGTTGAAAGATTAACAGGCGAATATGCTGCCATATGAGGGTCGACAATCATATATTGCCGTAAAACACAGGACGTGCTTGTCAAAATAGAATCGTTGGATGAGGAAATGAGTGAATTATTAATGAATTTTTCAAATTACTTTAAAATTCTAATTGATAAAATCGTGAATAGAAATGGATTCCTTGTAGTAGTAGCAATAGTAGTAGTAGTAGTAATAGAAATGGTTGGAGACGATTGCAGCCGTTCAACGATGACAAAGAGTCAAATTAAAAAGCGATCAAGTTAGAATTTTAAGTGAATTCTAATGTAAAACATTTTTCAAAGAGTTTCAGACATAGTCGTATTATAATAATAATAAAAAAAAAAGAAAAGAATAAGGGGGGAAAAAAGAAAGAACACACCGACGAGAAAGGAACAAACAGAGAGACATATATGTAGGTATAAGTATACCGACATAATACACATGGAACGACGAACGGTCGGTCGAATGGAGGATGGATGGATGGTGGAGAATTCCATTTGTTGTCGTTCGGACATTAATCCCGATTTAAATTTATAATGAACGAGATTATTTATTCAAGAAATTAATGAAATTTCTCATTGGCATCCTATTGATTTTCAAAATTCATAATTCAAATATTATTGAACAGTGCGGCGCGGCGGCGTCTCTTTCAATCAATTATAAGATGTAAAAGTATTATTACACAATGTTTCAAACTTGTCATAAATTTAATTGGTCTCTATAAGATTGACAATGTCGATAAGTGAACCACTTCGTCATCGATCCATGTTTTTGCCCCTCACTCATATACATATACATATGTATGTATAGAATGATCCAACTATAAGATTACACAGCCGTTATTACATATGATGACTTCTCTCTTACAACTAATACCATTAATTAGTTAAATCAATTACAAGAAGACCGCACCGCCATATTGCGGCAATTACACGGTTCACAATGGACGTAGTATTGAATGTGTGTGTGTGTGTGTGAGAGAGAGAGACTTGGGGAAAAAAATGAGCGCTTATCGCTACCACTATCGCCGAACTAATTAATCTACACACATTTACTATAAATGGATCATTAGAAACCAAGTGCGTGTGTGTGTGTGTGTGTGTGTTTGCCGCCCTCGCTTCAAAAGACAACCGAAATTGAAAGTTTAAGTTTTCATCAAGTCACGAAACTAACGTGTATTTTAAACATATGGAAGGAAAATTATTAAATAAACTACAGATACTCCTCCGCTGTAGTGGAGAGAAGAGGAGACGAAAAAAAAAGATAAATTATTCATATGGCATGGAGAAAATATGCGTCTAGTCGAGCAATAAATAAACAAAGCAATTAAGAAAGCAAACAAGCTTTCGAACAGCATCCATCTATACCTATATAGGTAGTACCAACCAGGTGATCAAGTTTATTCGCTAATAAAAATTAATCAACCCACCTATTCCAGTTTTAAATTGAAATAATAATATCAACCCCGTTAAAAGTCCGAGGGCATGATTTCCAACAACCAACAGAGAAAAATATTTCTATATTGTTGTTAAAGTTTTTATTTTGTATCGTAATTTATGTTGTCAATTAATTTTATAATGGCAAAGTGACTTATAAACGAATCATTAATCTTGAGTCGCCCGACCGATCGACCAAGTTGAAACGTTTAAAACAAACATTTAGGGTGGAACGCGAGTGTAGGGAGGAATGGATACGTACGTTTTATTACCTTTAACAGTTCATAGTCAATTTATTTGTATTATTCTATAATTGAGTCGTTTCAATTAAATAAACATCAAAGTTGATTGGAAATTTATAGATTTTCAAATGAGATACAACAACGTTTTAATTAGCAATAGAGAAATACTAAAATTTTAATTGTAGAGTTTCTAATTGGTGCATCAACAATTCCAATCTATATCTTTATAAAAAATAGAAAAACGACGACAACTCTTCGTCGACATACGACAACAACAACTAGAAGATCAAATCCAGATTAAAGATTTCAATCGGGAATATGTGAACCACAAATAAATCTACGAGTATATATAGCAAGAGGGCTTTGTCTTAACGGGAAATAATGAACGATTCAGATGCCTTCGACGACTCTCCAACTATCTGACACCTTGAGATTGAAGAGTAGAGATAATTTGCGGATACGATCGCTTCGGGAAATCGCAATAATCATTCTGTACTAGTTGTAGTTGTTGTTGTTGTAGTGGTAGCAGGTAGCTTTTCACTATCACAAAAACCGTACATCTAAAAACTGATCATCACAATTCAACTTCAATTTAATCGCATTTGAAATCAGCAATTGCTTTATTTTTAGTTGTTTTCATAAAGTGCTTGTACGCGCAATTTCACGTTTATTTAAGTTTAGTGTGGCATTTTCCATTATTTTTTTTTTTTTTGTCTTCTGTTGTTGCTATTTTATCGTCGACTTTTCCGCAATGTTTAACACAAGTAGACTAACTTCCATTCCAAATGCTACTGCTTATGCTGTTGTTGTTGTGGTTGGTTACAATGGTGGGTATATTTTAATTTTTATTAAGGGCTAGTTCCTTTGTAATGCTCAGGGGATGTAGCGTATTGACGTCACTAGCACAAGGGATCAAAAATCATCTCTAGGGATTAACGTCGTGGTGGTGTGATGCCAGATGCGCTCACCAATCTTTTCTTCATCTATATACTATATCCCCTTTTCCACGTCAGGGGTAATACGATATAACTTTAGTAGACGTGACGAAACTTTGGTTGGAGTTTCACTACCCTTTTCTCCACATAGATTGCAGTTTGCACTTTCTGGACTTGTATAACGACAGTTGAAGATTTATTAGAATTGCTTGTCAATTGAGATTGGAATAAAAATAGGTATATATCTGTGATTGTTATTGACGAATCTATGAATTTGATCTAAATAGGGTGAAAAGAACACAAATATTCGTGTACATTATGTTGTCCTTTTAATATTGTGGCACCTTTTCGGCGACACCGGTAAAGCTAGAGATTCAATCTAAATTCTTATTACCATAGCGTGGAATATTCTCCATTTTACGGAAATGGTAACTATACACGTAAGACATGTATATGTATGTATATTGTTTATATTCACATATTTAACAACTCAATCTAAAAGAGTAGATATCCAACACATACATATACAGATAATATCGAAATATTCTCTCTCTATCTTTGTCGCACCAATATCATTATTTTCGTGTAATTTGAATTGTTACATAACGTATGTATGTATATGTGAGTTTATATGGAAATCAAGCCATTAAAACATAGAGACCATCTTGATTTATTATAACAACCAGTAACGCCAGCCAGCCAGCTTCATTTACCTTGATTAAAAGCAAGTATTTTTACATTGTTTATGTTTGCACAGTAGTATCTTGTTGTCTGTACTGTATATTTAAATTAGGTAGCCTATCATTGATATGATAACAATACCATATTTCTGCTACGGTTTGGTAAATGGTAAATGTTCAACAACCGCCTCTTCATATATACAGCACGTCCGCTAACTGCCGTATTCAATGTACGTTTTAAAAGTGAAATTACTCTTGATATCTTTTGAATTAGAAAAAAACAAGCATCGATTCGTACTCTACTGTTCACGCAGTATCAATTTGGTTGTGCAGTCTAATTTGCACTGTATGGTGCGCCAGTAAGTTTGCACCAACGTAGCTCCTACGGGAGAGGCTTTATGTACGTCGTCCACACCACACATACAAGCTTTACCGCGGAAATTGCTTTAACAGTGCAATGTTGATTGTGGACGACGTATTGGGGGCGTTAGTTGAATAAAAATTGTCAAAATTTAACCGAAACGTTAATAAAACACAGATAAACTAATGCATTCATGAACAAACGAATGCTGATGCACAATTTGTAAGATGTCCAGACCTTATTATTATACTGCATCACTATTTCCTCAAATAGATAATCTAGGTACGCTAATCATCGGCCAATCTGTATAAGTGGATTAAATTTAATTTAGAAACCGTGGATCAGGTGGTCACGAAACGAGTTTTGTAAAGAACAAGAGTCTGTTTGTATCGTGCCTGTTAATTATTTCAATTAGAACATGAACAAAACTACTTACTGTCTTAAGTAGTAAATTTTAAGTCAACGTTTAAAACTATAATGATCTAAACAATCAAAATTAAAGCTTCCTCCCCACAATGGGGATTTTAACGAAAAACTAAACAGATATTTGGAATTGTTGTAATAAAATCTTGTTTATGTCAAATTTGTGATTTTATGACAGTCATTTCCTTTCTATTATTTTATATTACCTACACACACACACACATGCATGCATGTATACATACATATACAAATTTCAATGTATATAAAGAAAAGTTAAATAAAACACAACAGTCCACTGATGATAATAATTATAATAATTATTAAATTATTTACATTTTAGCCATGGAACTGACTGAGACCATGATTTTAATAGAAAAATAACTTATATGTTGATGATGATATATAATAGATAATTATAATACAATAAAGTATTTACAACGAAATTAATTTAATAATCGGTTTTAAGACGCGCGGACATCGTTGTGTGCCCGAGAATCAAGAACAACTCGAACGAGAAATTTATTCATGGAATTATAATTTTATGGTGGATCAATTAAGAGAGCCGGACCAAAAAGGAGAACAGACACACAACACATACACCGTTCTAAAATTTGTTGTTGCTCATCTTCGTCTTCTTCTACTTCTTCGTCTTCTTTTTTTGTGTTGTTGACTTTTTAATTTAAAATAACCACAGCCCTTTCTTTACAAAAATTTAAAAAAAAAATAATAATAATAAAAATACAAATAAACTCGAGCAGTTCGAGTCCGTTCGTCATAAAATTAACAAGACAAAGAGCACATTTTTGATGTAGGTGTTTGTAAGAAGAGAAGCTAACTATAACCAACAATATAATAACTACTACTACTACTGTCCAAATATTGACAAATACATTTTTGCTTTAGGTTTAGTTTAGATCAGTTAGATTTTACAATAAATATTTGATTTGTATGAATTGGACGTTCTAAAAAAGTCATCGTTTTTGCTCTGTTACAAATGTTTCTTTTTATTTTATTTACATTATATACGATAGAAATCTAAGTGAATTTAATAATAATAAATTAAAAACAAAAAAAAAAATTAAAATTAATAATAACACAGTCAACATTTTGCCTCTTGTCCTCTCTTCCACATCTTCTTTCTATTCGTACAACAATAAAAAGAAGAATGAAACCGATAGGAAAACAGTCCGAAAACGTAAAGCGAATGTCCTTGCCTTAAATCTTGATAAGCGATGATAACTTATGTTGGCATACAATTCTTTTTTTTTTAAAAAAAAAGTTCGATTGTTTAATTCTTCCTCCATTTTAGACTAGTTTTTTTTTTATCTTTTATACACACATATACATACATGTAATAATGATTTGATTTAAAAGTCACTCGCGTTTTATACAACACTAGTCCTCTTCACTCACATTATTATTATTGTTATTATTTTTATTATTATTATTATAATGATTATTATTACTATTATTATTATAATTATTATTAATATTAATAAAAGACACAAATGATAGATAAAAGGAAAACTTAAAAATTCTTTCTCTTCAACTTAGGAACTTTTCTCTTTTTTTTTTGTTTCTGTGTGAATTAGATTTTTAAAAAAACAAACAAAAAAACGAAAAACAAACCGAATTAATTTTGTTTGGCGCGAGCAGTTTTGATTGCATCACAACTATGACGTCACACTTGGACTTCCTGTCGTGCAGTCTTATCGTTATCACTGAAAAATTTGCTAGTATTATGGGCACCTTGGAAAGTTACTTCCGGTGTTGTTGTTTCTTCATTATTATCATCATAATATTTGGTCTCATTGCTTGACATCACAGATATAATTGGTTGGAAGCCTGTAAGAAAATCCTTTAAATCAATTATTTAAAACAAAAACAACACCAATAGATAGATAGTGATCGATCGTTAAAATATGACAAATAAGTAAGTAGTAATTACTGATGATCAACAATATCAAATCAAACAGTTACCACCCTCTTAGTAGTGTTGTAAAGGACCAAATGTCGGATATTGTGTTTACGTACACGTGGTTTGACCTCAACAATAAGCAACTCAATCAATTAACGCCATAGTGTAGTTAGTGTGTGTATAGCTTGAACAACAAGTGTAATTAACTCGACGCTGCACAAAATTATATTATTTTCATCAAAATGATTATAATTAACAACCCAGTCACTATAAATTTCAATTAAACAACTAATAATTATCTTCAATTGTTTTTAACACATGTACCGTTCTCGTTTTTTTTTCTCTAAAAATAGATTGTTTGCGTCACAAACAACGTTAACGTAATATTACAAAATCAATAGAAGCGGTTGCTACATTATAAACGCTACTAATTAAAGAGGTTCACGTATCTGTGTGTTTCGTTGTGCCTACTGTACGCATAATGTGTGTTTGCGGAAGAACCATACGTAATTGTTTAAGCGTAAAATTACTATATATCCAATGAATTGAAAATTATGTTGCAACTGTACTATACCGACTAGAAAATAATAAAATAAGTTATCCCCCCATAATTTATCAAATCGCGTGAACTAAACCGAATGAAGAAATAAAGACAGTGAAACGAACGAACGAACGAACGAATGAAGAGGGTGACATGCATTGTCGCGTGTTAAATACGACCAAAATTACCTATAGACAAAAATTAATTGAGATTTCTATACCTGTATATCCTGTAAAGTCTTCGACAAGTTTCTGGCTACGGATCGATGTTGATCCAGTTATGATATTATCAAATGCCATACCATGCCTTCTACGACATCTCCATAACATTAATGAGAATAATATAGCAAAAACTAAAATTGCCGCACAACTACCTAATACCAATTCAATATTATACCATTTATGTCTAGTATTTTCACCACGTACAGCACTAACTAACACTGATAATAATGGTGAATTGAAATCAACATCTTTTGGTACATCACCAACACCACCACCACCACCACCACCATCACCAGGTAGAATATTCAAATCTTCTTGACTTTCAGTGGATACTTTTTGTGCACGACCAGTATCCAAATCCATCATTTCAGATTTTAAATTTTCAACACCAGGTATACGTGAGACTAATTCCACTTGAATATGATAGATTGTATCAGGCCATAAAGATAATGTAACACACGTTGAATCAGTAAAGAGATTGCCTTTCAATCCACCACCATCAACTTCCCATGTTACTAAATAAACACCACGACTCGCTTTCGGTTCCCATGCAATTTCACCAATTACCAAAACTTTCTGATGTATCAATGACACCTCCCTCAATATCCATGGTGAATCAATTGATGTACTTTTACTAGTTGTTGCTCGAATTTCTGTATTAATTGTCTTTTTACGTTTTTTATTCTCTTTTAAACTGGCCTCATCTGGACTATAGATTGTAATTAAACCTTGTGGATCAACAACAAGTACTCTCAACATTGTACCACGTTTATCAGAACTTAATGGTACCCGTGTTGTTAAATCTAATGTTTGTATAATCTGACGCCAAACACCACCTTGTGATTTAATCATAACAACATAAACCAATGGTGTTTTTGGATCAACTGATGATGGTCGTGGCCAACGTGCAAATCCACCAGATACTTGAATAACACCCTCACCTTTTGTATGGATAACCGGTTGGGTTTGTTGTATTTGTGTCGATGCTTCAGCATGGAAACGACATGATTCTTGGCAGCCAGGAAACTGAAACGAATTAAAAAAAAAACAACATCAAAATAAAAATTCACGTATTGATTCTGTCTGTAGTTTAAAATTGAAATTCCGCAATGCTCATCGATCGCATATACATATATGTATAAAGTCTGTGATTATTCAAATCACCGTTTGATCCTGTCCTTGTACAGATTCGAGACGTTTTCTAGAGATCATCGCACAAGTTTAATTGCGGCTTGATTTATCTGACGGATTTCAAACTCGTTCATTTCTACTATGATAGTACTTGACTTGACTTAACTTGACTTGGCATGACATCATTTCATTAAAGAAAAATAGAGAAAATACACTTTATTTGATTAAAATACAAGCGAGGAAAGCATTTTGTATACACGGAATGAAAAGAAGAAAAATTACCAACAATGCGGCTAACACAACAAGCGTTTTAAATATGTTGGCTGAAGGAAAACTATAGACGTATTCGCATTTTTATGTGCTCTCTCTTAATTAAAAACAGATAATGAATCAAGCCACACCTCGACCATTGCATACATGCAATGTGAAAACTACTTAACATACTTACCTAACTGTTTATGCACACTTATCCGCGTAATTTTCGATATTGTGAATCCGGGAGATTAACATAAACTACTGTTCAAAAATAATGATTAAAATAAGTAGTTCATAATAGATAATTAAAGAAATCAGAAAGTGAACTAATTCTACAATGGAGACCACAATTTTCCGTTCTTGTGGTTTACGGACTATAGCTTTATTTAAATTGTTCCAAATGAGTTGATATACAATAGACAGACATTTTGTTTACGCTTCATTATAATAGTCTGTATAACAATAATTTTTCCAATCTTTTATTTGAACCTTTCAACCTTAAGCGTAAAAATTCAATCTACAAAATGCCATTTCCTAGAATTCTTCTTTGAAAATGTTTCAAAGCTTTTATACAGCATTACAAATAGTAACTACCTTAAAGTTTAAATTTAATTATCTACCCTCTATGGAAGGGGCAATTCGAAGCGAGGACGATCATTCAAGGACAACGATTCAAAAGATTCGCCATACCGAATAATCAAATCAGTTGCTGGACGTTATTTCCATTGAAAGCTCTTGGAGACACTATCACAAGAATATAAAATAATAGAAACATGGATGTGTTATGTAAACAAATAGCCTTATTTAAATCAAGACTAAGCTTCTATTAACTGATAAAAGGTATTATGTGAATGAAGACAGAGTTTAGGAAGCGTAAATTTTGCCATGAATCGCATTTACTACCGTTTCACCCATTCGGATTAAAACTAAAAGCGACCAAATCTGTTTAAACCCTTAGATACTCTTCTACAGAACAATAAAACATGTTGAAATTTCTTCTATCACTTTCCGTTCGATCGAAGAAAAGGGTAAACTTGAATTATATAAAATTAAGAAGAAAAAAAAGATCTTACTGTACGCTTAACAATTTTGACCTGTGTATAACTTGTTTGACTGTGAAAACCGCACTGTCAGTTTAATCATCCCCGGGCGGTTGCTAAACCTGTCTGAAATAAAAACAATGGTTTTGCTCTTCTATATTTCGTATTGTATTTATTTCTTGATGACGAATTATGACATTAGCCAATAGTAATATAACTAATAATGTATTAAAGAATAGAATGGAACAACATCTCATTTCAAGTTTATCAGAAGTAATGAGCTAGAAATGTTGAGCTACTGCCGCCGCCGCGTTATATGTATGCTGCTGCAAGAGCCCCTTCTTCTATCATATCTCTCTTCATCTTTAAAATGAGAAAGATACAAAGTAGTAAATGTCAGTAAGTGTATATATGGATGGGTTCTAGTAGTAGGTGGCAGTTGTATTTGCATATTCAATTGTCATTGTTTCGACGCCAGTTGAATACAAACAACAATGTTTGAGCATTTCAAAAGAAAAGATTAATAGATTTAATTTAATATCGTCGAAAGTTTGAGATGAATGGTTGAGGGTGGTAGTGGTGGTAGTAGTTGAGTTTTATTAACTTGGTTCTAAACAATAGTTGTAAGTATTGGAATTTTAAAAGGATACTACACCGGATATTCTACTTCCGAAATAAACAACAAATATTTACGTTCGTTTATAATTAAAGTTTCATTATCTCTAAGGATTTTGTATATGATGCTGATGATAAGAGTTGAAACTCATGGGAGGTCATTTGGAAGGCTTTTAATCTGCACGGATTAATCAATAATTCACCAAAAAAAAAAA
>JAZBGY010000006.1:0-122940 GCA_037414755.1 Lydus trimaculatus
ACCACCACCACCACCACCATCATCATTGCCGTTGGAAGATTGGTCTTTCGAATTCAAAGACGAAGCAATATTGATCGACATTCTACAAGTTTTATTGCAAGTCCTTTAATTATTTTAATTTGAAATCGTAATTTACTTGGAGAGTTAAGTTCAAAGAAAATGAACTAGTCATTACTTCAATAATAGGGTGCAAAATTTCCTGTAATAATATTTGTAAATAAATAATTCGTTCCTAAGGTTATCGTAAATATTACAAAGCATTGATAATGATGCTTGTTGAAATTTAATCAAAAATCAAATATTTCCTTCTTTTGTGAAAAATAACTATAACGACCACAGATTCATTTTAAAAAAAAAATTGATTTCTATAGAATGCCCGTTTAGAAGAAAAATGGGATTTAAGAAGCGAGAATTGTTGGAAAAAATTCATTGGCGACAAAAAATGATTTCTCTAGAGAGAATCTTGGTTTTTATTATGAAAGTACTCACTTTTTTGCGTTCGAATATTTCTCGTTATAATTTATGGGACAGACGGTAGACACAAGAATATTTTGCGTTTCAAACTCTCTTTACTGTATAGTCGTTTTTAAAACATCATCAGAGACGAAATTTTGACGTTTTTCTCAAAATGAAAACTTTTCATTAGAAAGTAATTGTAACGAAATCATCATATAAGTTGAAATAACTTGTCATTTTCTACAATAGACTAATATATGATAGAATTTGCCCTCGGTCAAAGAAGCTCAAATAATGAAAAAGGTCTTTGTACATACATAATGTTTCAACAAAAGTTTAATTAAATTCTTTCTATTTGAAGTTTTTGGGTGAATGTAAACAATTACTAGAGAATTCAAAGTTGTGGGTTTATCCCGGATTTCTATAAAATGGCCATGAATAAAAGTAATGTTTTCGATTCACTCAATTGCACATGGAACGAACACATTCTAGAGGAAGTTATCATAAAAAAAAAAAACAAAAAACAAACCACCGGACAGCAATGTTACACTGTGTTCAGAATGACTGCAGACGAAGCTATTATCTGCAGAGCAATCGATTCTAATATTACAGAACTGATTTCTTTCCAAAAAAAAAGTTCCAATTAAAATTTCAATAATTCATTTCCATTAAATATTTATAAATCTACGGTAATTGTGGAAAAATGGTCAACCTTTAAAACGCCAAAAATCCACTGAAAAAGTTTAAATTTTTATTAAAGCTGGAACTGCTACAATTTTCTAGAGACCGGTCATCAACGCTTCTTTCAAATATCACACCAAGCTTTTGATAGGAAAAATATTTTAAATGTTAAAACATTTTGTATGCATGTGAGAAAATTATTTTTATTATCAGCATCAGCATCATCATCATCATAGTGCACAATTGCAGTGAATGCAACTCAGTTCAAATTTATTCAAAAAATGATAACATAATGGTGGAGAGTTTTTTTTTTGTAGTAAAAAAGCGATAACAGACATATTATAACGATGTGACAACTGCATTAAAATTTGAATTTTCACCCTCCTCTTGTCAATTTCGCTGTGTAATTGGAAAATATAGGAAACAGAAATGGTGTTTTACGTTAAATGAAGTGATTGTTAGAAGAACACACCATATATGAACAGTAAATTTGCATATTCCTTTTCTTCTTTATTCCGTCATAAAAAGATGTATCATGTTTTATTTGCGTGTGATATTAAAAGAGTTGTAGACTGGATAAAATAGGATGTGAGATGTTCTACTTCTCTATGTGTAAATATGAAAAATGCGTTGTTATAGTTGTTAGTTACAGTTTGTTAAAATACACTGAACTCACTCTCAAGAACTCAGAAACATTCTCTTGTACAAGTATTTTACACTAATGTTTCCGTATCCGGTCTCTCATTAAAATGCGTCGATTCACATTTTGCCTATGGGACTACATCTACAACGAACTAAACTTGAGTAAAGAATAAACTTACATATAACTAAAGAAGAACAGAGGCAAACAAAATACCTGCATTCTCTAGGGCATACAGTACAGTAAAGGTAATAGTGTCTTCAACGTACATACGTTTCTATACGTTGTCTTGCTACATTATAACCTGCATATAAGGATATTATCACTGTTCGTATGGTGGTCGTTAAATGAAACGGTTTTGTTCTGTTAAGATTGCATATTATACTGCTGTTCAAATATATAAGGATCAAAGTAGATTGCATGGAAAATCATTTCTTCTCATCGTCAGATAATTTTCACAAATTCTTGAGAATAACGATACAATTTACACATTATTTCATTTTATATGATTCTCCTAAAATTTGTTTATACTAGGCGTTTGCTGATCAAGGTATCTTGAAGCATGTTTTTATCTACCAACCACCAACAGTCCCTTTCATTTGAATCATACACTGAATCCTTTCTAATGAACATTGTATGTCTTGTGAATTAAATAAATTGCTGCAGTAACGAACAATTATATTCGCAAAACCCATGTGTGAAAACTAAACAAATCACTGATGAACTGAATTTTGAAGAAAACAACAAAAATTCGGGGCGGCTCCCCAGCCAGTGGACGTCTATTATAAACAAGTAAGACTATCACAAATCGTTATCTAACACGATGATCAGTTTTACGAGCCAATGCCTTTTTTTATCGATTGAGGAAATCGAGCGAATTTAATTGTGTTCGATTATTGTCAAGTAAAGCATTTCAAAAACTTTTATAGTAATTCTTTTGTCAGCTGAAGAATTCGTCCAAGCTTTAAATAATTGTTCCTTATTAACCATCCAACAATCGTATTTTATTTCAACAACAATACGTATTAACAAATCTGTGATAACATTGTTTAACTTTAGTTTTTTTATTTTGATGTTCACAGTACCAAAAGGATCCTTTGTGTGTTTGTGGTTGCTTTCGCCTTCCAACTGTTATCGTACACACACATTGTGTTTCAATTAGTATTGAAATCTTTGATTTGATCACATTTGTGGTAATGTTGGTATTATGTTTTAGTTTGTGTTAATAATAGTTTTATAATAATAGGTTATTGTTATATCGGACAGAAAATCATAATTGATCATCATTGTGGTATTTTTCAATAAATGAACGTTCACGAATATTATGACGGAACACAGTCTGGTTAGCTGGAGGATGTGAAATGTAGATGGAGATCATGGCCAATTATATGAGAAGTCTTTTGCTTTATTTTGAGATCTATGTCGATATTGGGTTTGTTGAAGTCAAAATTGATTCGTTTTTTATTTAATAAGAGACTAAAGGTTTTTTGTTTGTTGCATCTTTTACGATTTTCTTCACTCTCCTTTTATCAGCTATAAATGCAACTACTGCGATATGTAATTTGGTATGTTTTCAACCAATCTTCTTGGCATTGAATATAATGAATGCTTTAGCATCAAGATTATTAAGTTTTTTTTAAAAAAAAAGAAACAATTACATGTTCGTGTAAGTGTGTCTTAAAACATATGACAATAAAGATAATATCGCAATTATTATAATTATTACCCTGTATTTTATTAAATTTAATTAATCTGATGAGAGAAAAATGACATTTTTCCTTTATTCATTGTTTATGCGTTACACAATATAAGTGAAAAATTCTGATTATAATATTCTAAACACGTAACCATATTTTTGCTGTTGACAGATTATTCTTGGAGGGTTGTCCTTTATTAAAATAATTTCCGCAAAAACTGTTCACCGAAAACCTTCAACATTAACAATGCTTAACTAAATTGTTAGAAAACTGGCAGAAATGTGGTAGATTTTTGTTATTTTCCTTTATTTTTTTCATTACAACGTATATAGAACATCATTTTTTTTCGGTTGTGGTCGTTGTTGTTTGCACTATAGCCAAGCTCATAACAATAAAAGCTGGATGACAGCTTTTGATTAGCCGTAACAACAATACTTCAGACTAAGCCAAATATGGCTTAATCTTAGCATAAATCACCTGATCCTGAGTCAGGTTGACCAAATTAGACTTGATCGATTATGTGTTGTTATTGAAAAGCTTTCAATCTATTAAATAAAAAATTAGATGTGATTTGACTTGTTATCAATCGAATCGCTTGTAATCTACAAATATTTACCGACCTTAAATTCACTATGAATGTAGAGAGTTCAGTCTGCCTTGCCGCTGGCTTGTTGAATATTCGACATCTCAATTTTATAATAAAATCTTTATCGTAATTTTTCGATAAAATATAACGAATTTCTTCAATACATGAGAAACTGATTGTTGATACCTGGAGATGTAGAGAGACGGAAAAAAAATGTATAACTGGTATTTCTTGTGATTGTATACGGAAACAGGAAACAACTCTATTTTGTCACGTTCCGTATTCTCGATTTATTCACAAGAGCCCAATTCCCCGGATAAATTGGAATTTTTGAGATATTCCCTTGTTGGTACTGTTATTATTATTATTGTTGTTGTTGTTGTTGTTACTAACATGACAGGCAAAACTGTTGAACCATTATCGGATTATTATTGTTGGTCGTCCTCTAAACAGTTTTCATCCACGCATTCTTTTTTGCTTTTCATTACTTGTGTTGGCAATTTAATTCGAATTGATTGTTTATACAACGAACAAATCTACCATGAAACGTGCCTGAAATGACTTCGTTATCATCGTCAATTCCTCTTTTTGTCTAACAATATCAAAATGATATATTTGGAATAATTACGTAGTGAATATCTCTCGTTCACTATCTCTCTATATATATATACTTTGTGGTTCAGTAGCAGAAGAGAAGGCATTTCCCTTTGAACATCTAGATAACAAGGCAGGATTTCGTAGTGGAGTATAATCAACAATATTTCCATAGGTGGTTGGCACTTTGAATTTACATACTCTTCCACCTCTAATTATAGCAATGAATAAAACCGTCCAACTAGACGAACAACTTTATATACGTATGTGTCTGTTCAAATGTTCGTTATTTGTGAGGAAGCACAGAAAAATGATTACCAACTTCCTGAATTAAATGGAAATATTATTTATACCCCCCTGTTAATTTTGACGTGTTTTTTAAACGAAACAATTAGTAATTTTCGAGAATAATGAAGTTATCAATGCAGGCTTTGTGAACCAGTTTTCAGGCAATCGATGATTGATTTTTAAAATTCAAATATCCGTTACTATAGCAATTTGCAAACGAAATTTCTAAATCTATAGTCTGCTAAAAGAAAGGCAATAAATATTAATCAGCTTTCGTTATTTACACATATAACTGAAGAAATCCCTCTGTAGTACACCGGTCAGTATAATACTGAAAGTACGCTGAAGCAGAGTGTTAAAAAAAGCACAGATAATTTCGACAATACTCCCCCAGCATATGTCTCGTTACTGTAACAGATCCGACTGTCTCAGTCCACATGGTGCTATGAGAATACCGATCGTTCCTTCAAACACTTTGGGAATGTAAGACTATTGAAAGATGTTCTGTAAGTTTCGATTTATCTCAAATTCTGATATCTTCATATTAATGCTAGAATCACATGATCGCAATTCAGTGAACATATGATAAATGTTCAGATGCATTAAGTGATTATTCACAAATTCAATTTAAGCTTGATTGAAATCATAGATCTTCAACCTCATATAAAACTGCTATGCCGGCTTATAATTGTTGTGTGGTATTATGAGTACTGTAGTATAGTGGCAATAAATTGTGTGCATTTTTAACAAGATAACGTTAATCTTTGCAATACAGATGCCTTCATGTTTGTACAGGCATAGTGAATTTACATGAATTAACATAATAACAAGTAGGTGGGGTGCGGTCGTTGGACTCGACCCTAAATAAAAGAAGAATACGTATTTGGCTGAAATTCAACTTTTACGTCTACATTACACCCGTATATGTAGATGCAACCGGATAATATAGAATAGAGGATGGATAAATAAAACATCTACTGGTTGTGTGTTAGTAATATTCTGTCAGATTATGATTTATGCGCTTCATTCAATTCAATCAACAAATTAAGATTAAAATGAGGCTTCGACTAAATTCCTGATCGTAGTGATTGCCAATAAATTCCGGTATGGTTTTTAGTTTAATGCATCTATATAGTGTTTCAGGTGTGGTTGAATAAATTACACTTTTGTTATTGTATATACTAAATGCATAATAAACGTGTAATTATGCGGTTCGTGTAGTGTAATATTTGTTGTAGTTGTCTCCCTCTTGTTCTTACTATGTGAAAAGTGATGTGCTATGTAGTAGAAATAGTAGACATGAGAATTTGCCATTAAGAATCCAGCAAGAAGCACGACATTTGATTAAAACAGCACTCTTGTACAAGAGTAACATCCATTACAAGACCTATATAACTGTAATCTTTATTCGAAATTAGACACCATAGAATGGAGTTTGTATTAGATCTTACTATTACTGCTACCACCACTACTACTACTACTACTACTACTACTAGTGGAAGAACAATAAGAAGAAAACGAACATGATGGCGAAAGGGGTTTATAATGAGCGCCTCATAAATTATTACTAAAATCTAATTTCTAAACTGTACCATAAATAACTCTAATCTAGTACAATATTGGTAATGTTACATCTTTACCTATGTTGTAATGATCTTCATTAAACCACGATAATCGAATAAGACAGCGTATCGATTTTTGTAGTATTAACAGCTTAAATTGACAACAAATATTTATTGAGACAAAACAATAAAATCCGTGATTGAGATAGAATGAAATCGAAGACTTATATCATGTTTGTTTGACATTGAGAATAATGAAAGCTTCAATTAAAGTTGTTATTTTTTTTCTCTATTGTTTTTGTTCCTTACTAACATTACAAATTGTTAATGTTCGTTATCACGCCATTCTGTAGTTAGTAGATTTGGTAATAATAATTTGTTATAAGTAGCTTAATTAATTATTAAAATTATTGTGTGTCTATTTACGATTGTCTTTCATTTACTTGATTATATTCATAACAAAAAAAAAATGGAGTAATCAAATATTGTTGCGAGTATATAAATGAAATAGTCTGTTTTGCTGCTATTTTTTTTTTGATACGATTAGATTTTTTCTTACAGTAAATTTAAAAAGATTAAATTATGAAAGCGGGAAGCTGACAGTTGAAGAATTTTCCTTAGAAAAAAAAACAGCACAAAAAATGATGAAAATGGAAAAATTATTACTTCACAAAGGAAAAAGCTAACTGAGAAAAATAAGTTGCCAGCTATCAACATGTAATTTGTGAATTGAAAAGTAGGAAGAACCTCTTCATCGTAATGATGATCGGAAGTTTTGAATAAAACGTATTTTTTCTGTGAGTTAATAAGCCATATTTTTATGTTAGCTTTGTAAATGTGGATGTTTTTACCTAATTTCCATTGCTACATTAAGAAATTTGATTGAATTAAAACATTGAAGCTGTTCGTGCTTTTAAAGTTTGAAATTTGACAAGGATGATGGTTTCTATAGTAAGGCTCTCTATGGTTCTTCCCTTTTGTTTTGCGTGTCTTCATATGTTCACATAAGGCGTTACACGGTTCATCAGTGGTACCAAATTTTCAAACGTGGCCCACAGACGATAAAGTTGCCTTGGAAGCCAGAAAAACAATTACACTTTATCTAACAAAACTAACTGCCCTAAGCAGTCATATGTGGACGTTAATGGTTACAAATGATATTATTGACGACAAACATGAAGAAATAGAGGAGCCCCTATTCCTTTAATCTCCGTTTTGTTACGCACCTAGTCGCGTGTGAAAAGTTACGATTATAAAAATTACGCGCGGTTGTTAGGCTTAAGATAGATGTTTATCCTTTGATATGAACTTTTACCTTGTACTCTATGTTTACAGTTCAGATGAATAACGATTTTTCTTGCTGTTTCTAGTTTCCAAAGCGAAGTCCTGTACTTCATTTACTCCTTCTTTATCATTTTCCCACTTTATGCTTTTAGACTCACAATCAGTACACATTTTGTAGAGGAAAAAAAATGAAACAAGATGATGTAGAAACTAAATGTTGTCCCAGAAAACACCCTATCCTTTAGAATATAACTCAATTGGAAGCCTTAATAAAATTAATGATATACCTACATAAAAGTCGTTATTGGAGGCTATCGGTGTGCCTGAAATATGCACATAAAAACATATAGGCTGAGGGGTGGGTAATTTTACACACCTTCCATCAGCCATCTCTTTTCAACCCAGATGACGGCTATAAGACTCTCCCGGTTCTTGTAGTTTTTGTTATGTTCCTATATGATTCGTCTCAACCTGTTATTTGAGATGAAGATGTGGATTTGTAAGTGGAACTTTCTTCTCATAAAAGCATTAAAAACTTTTTGTTTGTCTAATCATTAAGTAAACTAGGAGTCGGTATCTGTTAGATGTTGGTATTTGTAGAAATACCATTAAATAAATTATTGTGCATATGTTCAATGAGTTAGTGGGCCAATAACCGACTCCCTGGCGCTTCTATTTCTTATTAACAGAGTTCTGTTAATAACATTACTTTTATATACTTCAAACTGTTTAATTGAAGTCATATGCTGATTTTATATTAGAAATTTCGCTTCATTTTCGTTAAAAATGAATAAACAATTAGGGTGTACCATCAACACTTTTCGTCTAGAGTTATAATCAAATTGTTAACATAAAATATGCATTAGCACCATTAAAACTAGATTTCACAAATACCTTTCTAAGACAAACGAAATAATGAAATAACCGAAAATTTCAAAATAATTACGACTCTACTTATTATTTCTCGATTATAAAATTTATCATTTTTGTATTCGTTGAAGAAAAATATGAAATAACCTCATTAGTAGATTAGAGGAATCCAATAACCAGTTTGTGTATGTGTGGGGTCGTAGATCAGATCCGAGTAAAAGAAATCTCGGTATATTTACAATTTATAAATAATAAATCAAAGTATATTTCATGGTGGTATAGTGGGGTGTTTGCGTGGCTGCCCAAAAATACCAACCGACAATGCATATAAACCAGTTAATTTACGATTTGTATATTTTTTTATTGTATTTATATTTTTAAACATTAAATACAGGTCACACTACTACTATAGTAGAATACTGAAAGAACTACATCGGTCGGAAACTGCGTCACTGCCCCCACTTCTACAACTCATATGCTATTTACATGTAGTTATGGAACCCCCACCATTTCAACCTGTCAACTGATTGTGTATTTCTAATGGAATAGTAGTATAGTTGTAGTAATAGTAATAATTTGACGTGTTATATAGCATCTAACAAGATATACCTGCATATGATTATTTTAGGCAGGTTAATAAATCTTTAACTGGTCGTTATTTTCTAGTAATAACAATGAAAATCAAGCTGAAATTGTCGATAAACGTACGTGTAAATATTTTGTTATCGTCAAGTTTTCGGCACACATAAAATTTGAAATAAAAGAGGAAATTTTTTTCCTGTTCTGGTTCATAGGGTTGGATTATTTATGTTTTAGTTGGAATAATAACATTCCTGAGATGAGGGTGTAGTTAATGTAGGTCTGTCGAGAGGAATTGTACGGAAATAAACTAAATATTTAGATTAGAAGATACTTTACAGTCGGAAAAGCAACAGCAGTCCTAATTTCTTACAATTTTTTAATAATAATCGTTAATTTCGTGTTAATTGCTGTTTTACCGTTAATTCAACAGTTTTTCTAGTTATTACACATATTTCTCTATATTTCCACAAAAAGAAACATTATGGGTTTTTTGGTTTCTATTTTTTAATCAAACAGTAGTTCTAGAGGGAGCATTTATTGAAACGGATTATACTGTACTGTAGAATCGAGAGAACAATTTTCTATATTTCTATATAGTGGAATAACAGAATTTTGTAGACTTTAATATGCAATATGAAATCACAAATTTACATTAGAACGCTCCACTTCCAACTATTATCTTACTAGTATGAAACGTATACATTCTGCTCTGAATGACTTGACTACCGTGATGTAGTGAATTATTTAACATATTTAAAGCAGTTACTGTAGTCAAACGACAGATTCACCTTCAAAATATGTTATAGTTTATTCATATTTAATTACCCATCCTCTCTATTTCAAAATAAACGTAGAAAGAGACAAATAAAGAGAGAGAGAGAGAGAGTATTAATATTGAATATGGAAAGAACAAAAAACTTTATTGCCAAGACTAAATAGAATTTGATTTTCTTCTTTTGTTTAAACGAGAAAGCATTTCGGCTACATTCTCCAATATTACGAAGTATATAATAGTTGAAGCTTCCAAGATACCTACCTATATCAATAGAATCTTAGGAAATATTAGATCTAACCATAAACTATCGATTTGGACTCGGACAATAGTTTAATCGGTTACGAATTATTCAACAGTAACTTAATTAAAAAATCATGAACTTAAATGGTAGTGAAATTGTTTGCATTGTTCAATAAAGTCCAGTAGTTGGATGATCAAAAATTTAGTGTATTTGTACTATAATCCATTGGTCATTCTAAAATGTTTATCAGTCATTCATGAGCATTATCATTATCAGTTACATTTGTTCGTAAAAGGAGCCCAACTGACATGTTCTAAACAAGCATTAATATTTAAGAAGATTGTGTGCTTCATTGCATAGTTCATCATGTAATGAAAGTGACTCACTTTGGAATTCCCAATGGTCAATTTAAATGGAAACAGAGATTAGGAAAGATTGAATGGATTTATTCACGATTTTACTATAGCTTTTATAAATCAAACGTTCGTATTTAACGGATTTGATACTTGATTTTTCACAATTTTATTTCAATATATTGATTTATGATGCAACGACAGGAGGCATTTATGAACCTATACTTTGTCTATTCCATTTTACCGCTATTGAGACATCAAGAACGACAATAATAGGGTAATTTGTTTTTATGTTGAAAGAATTGTTAGGTGCAAATTACTGTAGCTAACTGAAAACTAATGTATTTATGAATGTATGACCATATGGGGAGACAAGAACTTGAACCTGTACCATTTAGTGTTGAGTATGGAATGAATAAAGTGATTGTTTTCATCTTCAATAATGTACGCCACTCTTGTTGTTTTGACTGCTTCTAAATCAGACAAATTGAATTTGAATCGACCATGGATTTCTACTTTAGGTTCTGTACAAGTTTACCAGCATACAATTAGAATATCAAAATCGTTTATTATTATAGAAGTAAGACAAAAATACAGTAGGTTGTTCTGGAAGTACGATCTCTTTCAGGATACCTCTCAGAAAAATGTTACAAGGTGTTAGGTCACATCATCTTGGTAGCCAGTCGAGAACCAATCCATACAATGAAAGCATGTCCAAGACTGTACACATAGCTTTCACCAGTAAGATTGTGTTCAGAACAATACCGGCAATACGGCAATGCCAGATTAAGAAGTGATGAGCACTACAGCTGACCTAAGTCTTGGATCCTTGGTGCCCCCTTTTTAGATCTTAAGAAAATTAGGAGTACTATCAGAGTTGTCAGTCAATGATAGGCGGTGTAAATTTTTTATATGTTTTATGTCATAATCTAGGCCTTGGGCGCCTGTTCTAACCGGGTCCTGGAGCATATGTTCTTTAGCTATGATCCAGCCTCGCTAAACGGGGACCGCTGTATTTTAGAATTCCATACCAATAGATGAAACCTAAAATAACTGCGTTTGGTGAATATTCTCTTCTATATGAAACATTGTTTCTTATTATGTTGAATTTATGTACGTTGTAGTTGTTTTCAATGCTACTTCCACGATTGCATTCAAGAAATAAACTTTTATAGAGACTCTAACGAAGCTATAAAAACAAGTTAGCAACATTGACGATGGTTTAATTAACAACATATTGCTAAATATTTGCAATAATTCGCGATTTCCATTAACAAGAACACACGAAACTATTACAAAAATGTTGTTTAGAATAATTAACGATCATAATTCGTCGAACTGATAAAGCCGGATCATTTACCAATGATCGTAACAATAAAATTAATTTTTATTTACTTACAATAGAATTATATTATAACGCTCGTTTTTTTTATTAATTTAATTAAATTATTTTGCCTCTTAGTTTCCTCTTTATACATTTTCAACCTTAATGGTTTTCCAATGTTTCACCATTCTAGTCACATCATTCAGCCAATTCGATTACGTTTCATTTGGTAATAAATTTTCGACAGAATTGTAGGGGGATATAGTACCGAGACCATGATGTCTACACCCGTAAATTTTCCAATGAAATCGGTTCAGAGCATAACCAAAATTCTACTATCTGCTGCCTATTAACTTTCCAATGGTAGTGTTAGTTAGTAATAAACGATGAGAAGATATAGAAACATAGATGTGGTCAATGGGTTTAATAGTACCTTGAGATTAAATCATCAATAAATAGAAGTGGGTGGTAATGGTGGAGTTGGAAATTTTGTTGACAACAAGAGAGGAATTCGTATCGAATTTGAACATTCCACTGACTTCATTTTGGGTAAGTGTTTATGTTTAAATTGTTTTTGTTTGTTTTCTGTAGTTCTAATCTAATTAGAGTTTTACTCTATTAACTGATAGAAGATGTATTAAATGGAATTTTTTTTAATTTATTTGTCTCGTCAGAAATAAGTGTAGCATCAAAAGTTTTACGATTGAGTATTGACCCAACTTACTCTGTTGACGGTTCTTGTATGTTTAGTCTGGTAAATTTGACATGTTTATGTCACAGCAGGATAATCTATAAATTATTGTTTATAGACCAGTGTTAATTTATTAATACAGGCTAGTATAGTTTATGTACCGCTGATCTGAAGCTATCTAAGGATAACTGATAGTGCCATTAAATAATTTTGGATAATTAATAAGGATCTTCGTGCATGTATATCGAATCTTAATAATTTATACGAAATTGTTACAACAAATCAGATAGAATGCATTTTGTTGTTGTTTCAAGTTTATAGTTCTGTTTATTACCAGTGGTAAGAGACAGTTTACGTTTAAATCTGGTGAGGACATACCTATTAAATTGCAAAGGACAGTAATGCAGAATTTCGTAACTACAGATTGTAGGTTTTGGATAATGTAATATGACCGACAATGGAGTTGGATAATTACTTTAAAACTAATTAATGTCGCTTGGATGTTTAGTCTTGTTGTTAAATAAAATTAAATGTATGTTCAAACTTGTAGTAATACTAACAGGCTCGTTTTTTTTTTGGTGAAATTCACGCTAATGTCTCTACTACTAATGTCTTCTGTTGGTCATATGTATGTAACATTAAAATCGCTTATTTGTTTATGAAATAATAATATTGCATCCATTTAATAATGAGAGTCTATTTATTTAGACGTCAACATTATTGACATTTATTTGTTAACAATATTGAAAATTACAATAGAAAACGTAATATTAGTGTATTGCTTGCCATATTAATGATATATTAGAACAATAAAAGTCAATTTATGACTTTGTATAGAGTTGGTAATTCATATAAAACTGATGTATTAATGTAAAATTCATTAAAAGTGAATCGATACGATTGAACGATTAATACGATTTGATTAAGATAACAATAATTAATTTTCATAAGTGACTGTATAGTTGAATTTTATCATTCTGATAACATCAGTTCATTATTCAAAAACTACAACAACAATAATATGAAAATAGTGCACAGTGTGTACTCAAATGCACACTGAAATAATTTCCGGCAGTAAAATGGTAAACTACAAGTAAGTCTTGTAACAATCCAGAAATGCCAAAATGTTGATTTGTAAAAACAGAAAAGTAACGACTTTTGAACAGAATAATAAATACAAAGTTGCATTTCATAGAGAGAAATATATATGAAAGATAGAAGTGAAATATTAGAAATTTCGAGAAGTCTAGCCTCTATTATACAGCCCGAAAAATTAACCGGGACTTGAACCCAGGGCTCTCAGTGTCTAGCCGAGCGTCTTGAACAACCACAGCACCAGAAGACTTCTGGAAATTTCTAATATTTCATTTATTTCTTTCATATATATTTCCCTCTATGAAATACAGCTGTATTTATAATTGCATAGTCTGCAAAAGTATTTCAAAAAATCTTCATAAGGCGGTGTTCAAAATCGCTTGCCCCCCAAACATCTAGTATAGAAAAATGCAGCCTGGAGATTGGCCTTCTGGTGGTCAACACGCTCGGCTAGACACTGAGGGCCCCGGGTTCAATTCCCAACTTGTATAATAGCGGCTAGACTTCTCAAAATTTCTAATATTTCACTTATTTCTTTCAGAATAATAAATGGTTTTCAAGATTTTTGATTTAGTCAGTGTAGAGTTTACATAAACAGAAACTGTTATTACTCAATAGTTAGTTTAACTCCATCTAGATTTGACTTACAATTACCTAACCAGATGTTCCGCAAGCAAAACTTATTTAATCGACGAAATTCACAAAAATTCAGCTACATTTATATAAGCTGTCCAATGTGGATTGTATTCACTGTGCAATTAGTGTCACTGCCAATCTTAGCGGTGCCCATTCAAAATATGTCACTAGCAATAACTGCAATAATTTGTATGACATACGGATGTGAAACATGGGTCCTAACACAATAGATGGCAAATCACATTAATGCTTGTGATAGGAAACTCTTTAAATGTGGGTGTATGGCCCGAAACACGAAAACAGAACCTGTAGAGTTAGAACATAATAACGAGCTATACGAAACATATAAAATGAATCACCCATATCCAAATTTGACAGGGATACAAAGACGTTAGTGGAGAGACCACAATGGAGGAGCAAAAGGATGCTTGAGTCCCAAAATGGATGTAAGAAGACCAGTCGAAGGATCCCAAAAAATCTGCAAGGAAACTATTAGGGACGTGAAACTAGAAGAGAGAGGCGACAGATAGACGACACGTATGGAGAGGAAAACTGAACAGGGCAACGGCTCTTAGAATTTGGTCTATCCTTTTAAAGAATTTCGTAATAGTTTCTGGTCTTATTGTTAGTTAGTAAGAGGTAACTCCACAGTTATATAAATAAACTACGTGTACGTTGTTAAGTACACACATGACATAGTTTACCTTTTCTCATTTCTCCTCTGAAAATGTTTAATCTAACAATAAGAATATAACATATATCGCTCGGTTACAGAGTAATGTATGACTACACCATTCAACCGTCGTTTATCCTCCGGGACTGCATTGTTGCACAATGCAGGCAAAATTCAACCTCCATCGTTATATTTACCATTTATTACAAGTCTTACAGATACAGTAATGTTATATATGTAGGTATATATAAAGAAAAACTAGTTCCTTGGAAAACTTATTATCAAATATAACATTTCAAAATAGCTAAATATACAAGATATATTTCGTTAGAGATAGAAATACTCACAAACGATTCCCGACTTTATCACAACATGCCGCAGGTGATTAAGCAACCTGGAACGGAATCTAAACTGGTAGGAGAGACTAATCATGTTCGGAAATTCTAAACATTTATCTGTTTATCTGAAAAATACGATAATGTCCGTTTCCCTATTAGTTTTATAAATATTTCTATTCGTTTGTATCACGTATATAACAATAGTCTTTCTATTGTTGCCTTTATTTCACTTTGATCTCAAACATATGTTATACAGAAAAAACAACAAATAATTCGATACATTGATTTTATTTCCAACAATGACGTGTTATTGTGGGAAATGAGACAACAAAGGATGAAAAATGCAAATATTTGCCATTTGAAAAAACCTTCTATATTATTAGCTGTTGAATTTTTCAATATCATCAACCACAGGTAATTAAATATTTCATTAATTTAGCCGCAAGTGAAAAAACATGAAAAAACATTATTACCGCAATATGCTCATGAATAAAATAGAAAAATTGATTATTATTATTATTGGACAGATTGATAAAAATTGCAAAAATACAATACAAAGCTGGAATTTTTGTGTTAATAGTGGATAGGTTTTTCTTTCATATATGTGGGTGTTTATTTTTTATTATTCCTGTATGCCATGGATAAATCCGTTTCAAATAATTCTAATTAATTTATGCATGGAATTTTTGTTTGTTCTATAGGCAGACAAAAATCCACCAAAAAAATCCTGTATTGAATGAAAACTATGATGTAACATTTGCTGTTTGTTTGTACGTTTTTAAAACATCGATCATAAAAATATTCACGATAGTGTTAAGCAATCAATCACCTTTAAACTTTTACGTCTTACACAAGTAATTTTCTCAAGATTACTTCATAAATATGGCAAGACTACCTGCTTGAGTGAGTTATCAATGAGTATAGGTATAATATTGTGTCTTGAAGATGCTTGCCTGTTTCTCCAGTTTGTCTCAATGATTCATCACACATAATTGTTTATTTGCTTGACAGTCACACAGTAAGCTTATAAACTTGTCGGTATAAAAAAATATCCAGCACCTCTTATAGCGAAACATGTGTCGCTCTATGTCTGTACCCTTAGACAATCGTGTGGAAACAATTGCTTTTTTCTCTGCTCTTTGTGCCGAGCTTTTCAAATAAAAGAAAATTGTAATAACGTATAGATGTAATTTATGAGCAGCTACATAAATTCCAATATAGTTTCAACATAATGAACATTTATTAAGTGAATTTAAATGAAAAATGGTCAATATGTTACAACTGCTACTTTACTCAACATTTAATTTAAATTCAGTGAAAAATATCGAATAATTGATTAAGTCATAGAAATTATTGATAAAAAAATGCCTTGAAGACGATACAAGAAAACATTCTTTGATGACATCGGCAAATGAAAGTCTATACAATCTCTTATGATTAACCATAATTTATTCAAATGTTGGAGGAACTATTATCTAGAGGTGTTTTGCTAGTTTTCTAGAACCTTTAGAGTTCATTTACTTCATCTCTTCCAGGTTTGTTATTTTATTTTGACACTTGACCTTTCTAAAAATGATTTTGCAAATTATCTATTTCGTAAACTTCAAGAATTGCGTTTCTGTTGTTTGCAGACATATCATATGCCGGCTTTCACTGCTGTTGCTAATCCTAGACTAGAGGTCTTTCTGGAACAAACATACACAGGTGGAGACACGCCCACATCCTCAAATCGTCCGCCGTGAATACTCAGGTATAACGACATGTGAACTCTATTGGTTGATGTTAAACCACCTCCGACTAACCAGACATCGACAAAAGTCGGACATATTACCAGTCTGTGTATTTTTGTTCCAAAAAGAACCCTAACACTATTCCTGATTCTCGGTTACTTTAACCCAGGGATACCGTTAACACGAGGTTAGCGATATAGCGGTGACAGCGGGCATCGTGGTTAGGCTACAATGACCTATCGTATATTTATAAAGATAGAGAAAGAGTTAATAAACTACGATAAATATTCTAGATAGATTGAAGGTATTCTTGGTTAATCTGTTGTGGCTCATTGTAGCCGCCGAGAAGGCATTCCATATTGTCAATCGAAATTTTAAACAAAAGGTGTTTTTGGTAGTTTGCTACATGTTGTTGGATTTAATTAGTACTCAATTCTAAAGCATCCTACAATAACAACACACGTCAATTCAATGGAATGAGGTAATTATGATCAAATAAATCGGTGAATCGGATGATGTTATACAAATATTGACAAAACATGTAATATTTGTGTTTGTTTGTATTATTGGCAAAAATGATTGTTTCACTTCCATTTTCAAAAGGAAGTCGAAATACATATATCGTTTCTATATCGGATATATCCCAAAAAAATAATCAAAATTTGAATTTGTTTGTCCAATTTAGTTATACTTTGAATAATTTGTATGGAATGAGTGAGTGGCAGTAGAAGAGGTGAAAATCAATTTGAATGAAAAAGCAAAATATTTACCAACATAGAAAAGTTATCGCGTGAATGAATCACAATCGGGTTAAATTATATTTTATTCATTGTGTGTAATTCATTTTGTGTATTACAGGGGGGGTGATATGATTTAAGGACATTGCGTGGAATTTGAGTAAACACCAGAATTGTGTACCTGAATGAAAAGCTCATTATATTTTAATTTGGAATTTAGAAATAGTTTAAGTATAATTATATTAGCGTTGGTTCTAGATTTTTCGATATATAATTAAAAACTATGTAGTGATTTAGTGAAAAATTTGAATTTTATAAATTAATTAGTTGTTAATGGTAGGGAAACTGAAGTGCTCCTGTTAGATTCATGTTTAATAAAGGGGCAACGAAAATTATGTTTTTCCTTAATGGTTTTTTTGTAGAGAAACATTCATTCATCATTTCCAATTTCCAAATAATGCACCCACACACACACACACTTTACAAGCCCTGTGTTATTGTTATTTGGTTTCAACAAGAAGAAACTAAAAAGCGAGAGAGAGAGAAAAAACAAAAAAGAAGTAATTGCCCTAATCGGATTATATTCATAGTTTATGGACGTTTTGGAGTCAGTTTATCTTCTCTAATACAATTTTAAACAAGCCTTATGCTTTCGCTAATCAAAATTTGTGTAATTTATTGGTCATCGGTGCCTACTTCACTCAATTACCTGATATAAAAACAGATTAATCCTTATCATTCCTATCATCGAATTTTTCTTATATTATGCTTTTATTAAATTTTCATGAAGAAAAGAAGTCATTTTAACGATAACGGCACGCAATTTCCGTAATAATTTTTCTTCTATTATTGTTAATAAAATTGAGTTAATTATAACGGGTTTTTTTGTAAAGTTGTGTAACTTTTTTTTTGTTCAAAATTGTACAAATGTGGTGCTTAATTTGAACATAAACCATATTCCACTTTATCTCGTTATATTAGAGATGAAATATTATATAGAATGAAAAACAGTTTTGTTCTATTTAACACACAATTTTCGTTTAGTTTAAAGTGGACAAAATATTATTCAAACAACTCAACGTTTATAGTTTTTATAATCAAAAAATATAATCTCTCTTATTAAATTGTTCTATACAATTCACAATTACCGGCAATTGTAACATTTATTCTAGTTTATCGTTTTACTGTTTGTTTTAAAACAAAAATTTAGATGGAATTATTTGACAAAATAACAAATTGAATTTGTATTAACTGAAAATCGATTCAAACATTTTCAATTCTATTAGAAATCTATGAAAATACAGTTGTTGTATTTGTTGAATTATGAGATTGTCGCTCTTTGTTGGTTGAATTCCTACAATTCTGTGCTTTTACAATTATGCTAATTTAATGGCCATATTATTCGATGTTTGCTATGTTTAAATAGATTCCGACATTTTATTCACATGTTAACTTATATTAATCTACTGTAATATTGAAAAAATAAATTATTCAGATTCTTAACAGATTACATAATTAGAGAATATCATGCAAATTTGCGATTAATTTACTAAAAACGAAAGAAGAATCATTTTGTTCACAAAACTATAATTGAATAAATTTGACAATTATTCGTTTTCTACGTAAATAAAATGGAACGATAATTAATTGATCATATTCACGCCCTAGCTCTTTGGGTATTGGAAACAGCCCCGGAAGTTAGAGGCCAAGCGCTCGGTCAGATAACAATATTGCCAAACATGCCCTTTATCTGTAAATTATAAACAAATATAGGGTGTCTCATACGACCAAAACACACATTAAGTTTGTTAGTTTTCAAATAACCGTACAGATATTATAACTGTTCACCTCAATATAAAAACAAAATGTAGCAACATTAGAGAATCTTGATGCTGAACGTTGTGAAAACCGATAAGATTTGAGAAAATTTCCTCATTTACATATGAATATTTCAAATTGCATCATAGATGTCAGCGGGTAAGCGTAGTTATTTCACAGAATCTGCACTTATAGAAGAGTTGCCGTTTATGTACAATATAAGTGTACATTTCCAATGTATGGACAATATGATCGTTGAACACGCAATGTAAAATAACACATTTTATGCTACAATACGAATAAAGAATATTAATTCTTCCTTCATGTAGAATTACAATTTTTCTTCGTTTTTTCCACCCTTTGTTATTTCAATGAAATCATAAACGATGAGGTAAAAGTATAAGGATATCGCAAAAAATCAAGAAATTTTTTGATAGATTGGTTTTTCATGATGGCCAAATAGCTTAGTAGTTGCGTGTGCTACCGTAACACACTTAATACAATCTACATTAAAGAAACATGCGTCAAATGTTGAGAGTTTCAACGATATAGAAGAAATTAAATAATAATCAACGTCTCCAGTTGAGCACGCTATTTATATAGAAGGGAACTATGTACAAAAGAAAAAAAAAATTGTCGGAAAATTTTGCATGATTGTTTTATTTATGAGACAACTTATTAGTTATTTGCAAGATACAAAAATAGGAATTACATCATGTAAATTGCTTGCCATATCCTTCTCTATTTTGCTTTAGGCAAATAATCGAGCAAAAAGTGGATAGCAATTGAACAGTTCCTTTTACAAGCAAAAATCTGTAGTGTTCAAACGATAAGAAACTGTTGTGTTGCCAACATAAGAGGTAATTAAGGAACATAACACTCTAGGGATTTGTTAAAAGGTGGAATTGTTTGTGACGTTGTACGTTTAATACATTAACATTTAGCAAATTATAGGAGTAGACTTGGTGGGTTTATAATTAGTCTCTTTATTGTTAAATTAAATACTTTGCAAAAAATAATTTACCATTCTATGATTGATAGGTTGATTAAACAACAACCAATCACAAGTTTAACAGAAGTTTGATAACATATTAATCTACGTTTACAGGTATGTGTTAAACTAGGGTCAGGTTACGTCAATAAATACCATTATAGGTTGTCGTCTAATTATGCTTTGTGGGTGATACGTGTGTAGGCGAAAATTGCTGTAATTGTACTATCCCTAAATAGGGAATCTATCAACTCTTTACTTGATGAAAAGATTTCTACAAATTGGTACTATTTTTGATTTTCTAGATAACAGATATATGGGGAAAATATTGTTTGTATTATTTACAACTTCTCTGAATCTCTCTTCAAATTCTAGTAGCGTTTCATCTACAATTCAGTCGTTGTTCAGTTTTCATCGGTAATCATCATTATATAAAATTTATACATTGACGTACCGGAATTCCAACATGAAACCAGTTTTACCGTACGATCAAGACGCAAATCTATGGATTTATGATAACATTTTTCACATATATAAAAAAATGAACAATCTATGGAATTCTTATAGTATACGCTATTTACATTTTGCAAATGTAACCGTTATGACATTTCAAAATAGTAAATATTCAAATCTGAATTCCAGTGAGTAACCAAATTTGCAATAATTTACACTAATATAAACATATTCCCAAATTTCAATATAATTAATCGTATTTTCATGTTAGTTTGTGGTTTAAAGTGAATCAATTTGTGTGTCTATTGATGGTTTTTTAATCATCCAGCAGAATTTCATTATAAATTTCTAACTGTATTATTTCGAATGCGGTAGTTTTCAAACCTGCCCGTATCTTTAGATGTTTGTCGCTTATAGCGAGTATAAAAAGAAGCAAAAGTTTGGTCTTATATCGTTTACTTTTTTAGAACAAAAAAAAACAAAGTAGTGGAGCTTTCAAGAAGTGTTTTATTCAACGTATTTGTAGAACATGTTTACAGATTGTTGACTATTATGTACACTGGTCATTTTGTGATAGTTTCGAACAAGTGTTTTAACGATATTTCACAACTAGCATCAATTGAAAGAATTTTCTATTATTGAATCATTCAAATTGGGATAAAATCCTTCAACTACTTCACAATAGTTTCAAGCTTTGGATATCATTATAATGGTTTCAAGGAAACTCGTGTACTACACTCAACCAATACCAGTAGATTTTTGTAAACTTTAAGATATTTGGTTGTTAAGACACTTGTAGTAGAACTTGTAGTTTTTGTCAAATTAACTCCTCTTTACTACCCAACTTGGGTGGTTGTTTTGTTATTGTTGAATTTTCTGAAGCGCTATTTTTTAATTACAAATCCTCAATTTTTTATCGGACTATTTGTAGTTTTGCTAATTTATCTCCAGCTGTTTAGAATGTCTTTATAGTTGTGGTGCAAATAGAGAGACTGATAACAAACACAGCATCTGTCAAAACATTGAAAATACACAAGAGACTCATTTGCTAAGTCTCTGTCGATTGTGGTGTATACATTCAAGGATTTCGTCTAGATTTATCCCACAAAAAAATAACATGACTTATCTTGACATGTGTAATCCACAACACTAAACTTCGATTGTAATATGAGTTCACTGACAGGATTCTGCCGTGTTTTTTTCTTCTTCTTTAAAAGCGAAATCATCTGCTAAAACCTTTCTCAATCGTCTCGTTATTAGTAGATTTCTACAGAAAATTGTTATAAAATAACGGTCTCGTTGTGAAATATTTTACGGGAAATTTGATATTGTTTTCTAATAATAACAATTAAGAGTAAAATTACGGTTGGTTATATTTCAAACTTGTGTTTACCACGACAACAACAACAACAACAACAACAAAAAAAAGTAATTAAAACCCTTAGCTAAGCTTTTATTAATTGCTGTTGATTGTTCGCTTTATTGCGGTTGTTAATTTTCGTATCCAATTTTTAACAGCTATTAAACATGAATTTTGGTCCTTTTTTTAATTTGATATAAAACACGAATAAATTTCTTATTAATTCTGTTTATCTCAATGTAATTATAATTATTATATGTTACAATTATAATAAATGTCATATACATACTGTAATACCAAATCAAATTTACATCAACAGAATAATTTAAATTTACATTCGAATTTTGAGATAAATTCACCATTTAATTATATCGATCAAAATAGAAATATAAATTAGAATGAGTGAAAGAGATATATACAGGGCTGTTTGGCCAAAATTAAACACCTCAGCATTAATTTACGTCAAGGGACTTTTCGTGTGCGATGTCTTCAAAAGGGCCTAACAAACCTTTACTATGCCATAACTAAAAATTCGTATTCAGCGACACGAATTACGTATGATTGTCATGCTTGTTTTGGAAAATTGCCCATAGTTTTTGAGATTTTTTCGTGTTTTAACTGCATGTTTTCGACGGATAATGAACGCCACTTCAGAAATTTTGGAACATAGGGATAGGTAGACGATAGCAAATGATTGTTATCATAAATAATGACTGAAATATCAATAAATGTGACTTTTTTATGAATATTTTCCAATGTTCTCCAGGATTTGGTGCTTTTTTTAAAATGAAAATTCACAAAAATAAAGATGACAGTCATACGTAATTCGTGTCGCTGAACACGAATTCCGCAGTTACGGCATAGGGTCATTCTACAAATACCAAAGTGAATGTTCGTTTAGTCCTTTTGCAGACGAAAAGCCCCTTTAGGTAAATTAATGCTGAGGTGTTCTTATGTAAAGCTGGACATTAATTTCGTTCGAAAACGCCCGTCTTCTGGTTGTTTAGTTTTGGCCGAACAGCCTGTATATAATGTGAATTACGTATGGGAGTGAAATTAACGATTAGCTTCCCCAAAACAGTCAAAGCTATTATTTTATGTTATTACACAGTTTCCTCATATCGATTGTTTGCTATAATGACAGTGGCTTATACAATTAGTGGGTGGTCTCTTTTATCCTTTATACAATTCAAACCGCCCCTACTACCCCAATTTCTAACTAAACTTTACACTAATTTAGTTCCGTTTCATGTATATAATCCAATCAACTACGGTCTAAGATTTTTATCCAGTTTTTCCTTCGTAATTCTCCTACTACTACCACTACTACTACTACTACCTTTAACAATAAACCTACAAAGCTTACAACTACAATTTGATTTTAATCACTTGACGAAAATCCTAGTCAGTTCGATTACGAAACTTTCATCTTAAAAGAATTAGATTTTGTCGGACAGATAGAGATGATCAAAAGTAATTTTTCACAAAAATTCAATTGTGTTCAAGACCATCAATAATCGATTTTATACTATTTTTAAAAACAATAACAATCAATAACTTTATTATTACCAACGCTTTATCAAACTTACCATAATATATCAAGCTTTTAAAATATTAATTGGTAAACTAGCTATTTCTAAATTGAATTGAATTGAACAAAATTGTCAAATAAATAATTAAAAACAATTTGTATTTCATAAAAAGCAGATTTGTATGCATATTGATCATCATTAAACCAACAAATATTTTAGCGTAGGTTTTGATTCATTATAACCAACTATTCGTTATAAAACAACGTGTTATATAACAGAAAAAAATGAAGTTAAATCGTCAATAAAACTCTAAAATTACCTACATCTAAGAATTATAAATAATTTCAACTTTAACAATAATATAAACAAATCCGTTATGATTTATAATACTTTGAATTATTATTCAAGTTTTTAAACAGTTTTAATGTCCAATTATCATTCGTTATTGTAAAACTATTTAGAATATTTTAATAACTTAAGCTTTCGTGTTTTGAGTTCAACATATAAAGTTTAAATCTAACATTATACACGAATATTTGTATTATAATCTATTTTTATTCGATATAAACCTCAATAAATCAGTTATAAATAATAAAATTGTTTTGTTATTCAATTTCTCAAGAACGGCACACCTAAAGCTACATCCACATATACTTTGGAATATCATCAATTCAGAGAGTTTGCTGATTTGTCAAATTCTTCATCTTTATCATTATTCCAGTGCTTTATTAGCCAAAACAGATTAATCGAATTGGTGACAAATAGTGTAAATGATGAATTAGAGGTGACCACATTTGGATTGTTTTTCTTGGTTATTGCTGTAAAATTGTGACACTTTCCACGCTTCATCAAAATGGTTTTATTGCTACCTTAGGTAAAGCTTCGTCGTTTTGCACCAAAGCTGTGGTAATCTTTGATGAAGATAAGGAATATGCAGAGTCCCACGTTTACTTGAATTGTCAAAGGTAAAGTGAATACCGCAAAACCATCAACTGTTACTAAACTACGGAAAGCTGTTGAAGCAAAGTATGTAGCGATATTAAGGGTGTATTAGACCTGTATGTGTGTCAGTTTCACGACAATGTCATTTATGATTTGTTGAGAATATTGGACGATTACGTTAATGCAATTACAGTATGTGTAATGTTTTTTTGGGTGTATTATAGGTATTTTTGATTGCTTACAAAGCTTGACGTCGTTCTTATCAAAGTATTTCAGTGTAGACGCGTTCTAAAAATAACATTTAAAATCGATAATAACGAAATAACAATTTGGGTATAAGACAAACTTTAATCGATTCTAACAGACGTTGTTGATGAAAATTGAAGGAAATTCGTTGGGGGCGACTGGGTATTTATCAAAAATTCAATAAATTTCATAAGAAATCATCACTAATTTGTAGAAATCTCCAAATATCGGCTAATCTACATTTGTTTTTGTTTTGTAACACTACAATGTTGCATTTGAAGTTGCATTGTTTTAGTTTCTTCAAATTGGTTCTAGTTTCTATTCGTTAACATAAAATTGTATTGATTGTCAGTTAATTTCTTTACATTTACAACAAACTGTAATCGTTGTTAAGTATTATAGTTGTATGTACGAGTTCTCAGAACTTCAACGTAAATTTCTCGTGTAATTACTCTTCGAATCTTCTACATTCCTCACATTTTCAATTAAATAAAATTACGACTTTAAAGAACATCAAGACGCATTCTTACATACAAATGTGCAATTCATTTTATTTTCCGACAGTGTTTCATTCTGCATATTCCACCTCAATCGAATATATAATTTTCAATATTACCAGTTCTCTCTATATTGTTCCTTTCAATAACGGAAATAATTTCCACTAATTTAAAATGAACAAATAGAATCGTTCTTTACAGTTTAAAATTAGAAATATCGACGATTTCTAATAAAGACACGCGATATTGATTTCGCTTCGAGTTGGTTGTATTTACAGATATATTGATGTTCTTCTATTTTTTTTTGTTCTTCATTATATATTATTTAAACTGTCCTAGCTTCATTTCCATAAATTCATACTACTCTTTTATTAGAATACAATCGTTTGGAAAACGGACCGTCATCCATTCTATCCTCACTTCATTAACAAAACTCTGAACAAAAACTCTTCACATTCTACGAGATGGTTTTTCGTGCAATTATCAATCCCTGTAAATGGCTGATGTATTTATGACTGGCTGTTGTTTTAACGAATGATGATTAATTCGTAAAACTGCTGTATTATAATTAAATTTGTCTTGTCGCTTGATTTCTATAGGAAAACAAACAATACAGAATAATGGTTCTGTTCTAACATGTCTCATCATATATATATATTTTTTTTCGTTTTCACTCTTCTCACAATCCTTTCAGTTTTCAGTGTCGCGAAAAATTAATTAAAATCCCTAACGAATTCCGTGTCTGTATTAAACTTCTTTTGTGCATATTTTCTGATGTTGTTACTACTATTCCCCACATACACACATTGTCCATCTTTATCCAATGGAATTTGTATAAATAATGAAAGTGGCTTAGTAAATGTTGGCAAATTTTCCACCAGGATATTAAGGGTTTTTGCCTGGAAGGCTCACGACAATCAGTGCGTATATTAGATATATGGGGGTGTATTTATATTGTAGGTGTATGTGTGTGTTTGTGTGTTGGTTTAATGTTTAAGGGCAATAGTGAAGATATAGTGGTGCTCAGTCCGTTGCAGTCCACTTCGTTGATAGTAGTAATTAGTAGTTGGTCACTGTTTCACATAGCCTCTTACTTTAATTAATCACGTAAATCCCTACTTAGTAAATGATATAGGGAGAAGTCTCATAGTCCCTTTATAATCTTCAAGTGCCTGTTACGGGACGATGCAAATAAGGGATGAAATACTCAATTTACAGATGGGAATTCTACCACTACTAATTGTTAAAATTTTGTTAAAATCATTTATTAAACAACATTCACTGCTGCAACTACCATCATCCAGTAAACTAATTAAGAAAATGTATTTAAAAGTGCATTACTGAAAATCTTTGAGAAGCATTTTCAATTTAAAACAGGATATAATGCTTCATGTCTGTATTATACATGACATGATAATAATTATTAGTATTTTTATCATTTTATATAGAAATGCATGTTTTATTTAGTAATTTCAAACTATTTCAAGGGAATTATTTGATTTACTGTAAAAACATCATCAACTATACAAATTGTGGTTATTATATCATCATATGCACGGTCACATCCTGTACCAATCTTTAAATTAACTATTACCGCACCCTTTTATATGATTTTTCCCAAATTAATTCCAAACGATTGATTAGAATGATTCAGACTTTTTACAGACTCTGAATTACTGGTTACAAAGATACTGATTCATCTTTTGACTGTTATAAACTGGAATGAATCTGAAGGTTATATGTAATTATATTTGCGTAATTTCCTTCTTTCAACTTTTCGTCTTGTTTTATTTTGTAACGTGTCCTACATAATTCTTTATAATCGAAGAAATATTGCTGCGTTGTCTTTAATTTGCGACAGGCCATGGACCATAACATTGCTTATCGCTAGATCTACTAATAGTCAAAGGTGCATTGGCAGAAATCGTAGATTTACTTAACAAGCATTGTTAACAATTTGCAGTAAGAAATTTTTGTTAAATTATATAACTATGCAGTATTTAACTAGATCTAATAATTATTGTTAATACAACACAACAATAATTAAATCAGATGCAATTATATTTGATTTTACAAAACAGCTTAATAAGCATAACTAATTAACACAGAAATTAACGCTTTCCAACTACAAACAGATGCAGAAGCTTTGTATTTACGTTAGATAGTTTTGTACTGCTTTTTGGGTTCAGGCGATTTTTGTGCTTTTGTGTTGTTCTCTGCAACTTCTGTCTGTTTCAAGCAAAAAGGTAAATTGTCAGTTACTTGAATATAGTCGGTCTATTCTTACATAGTCAGCTTCAACACCCACCTTCTGATACCAAATTTTATTGTTCTACTGGAAGATTGTAAACAAACTGCTGTAGATTAAACATATTTTTAGGCCGGATGAGGCAGTAACTCCTCGAATTTGGCGATTAGATTGCTAAAATGAACCTAATTATGACAGTTATATGACTATTATTGTTGAGTCAATTGAGTCAAAACAGATGGGGCAACAGGTGAATTATTTTGCCAGGTCCAACTATAAACTGTTTCTGTTTCGTAAAACTGGATTCGCCCGCACTTTAATACATTCAATTCAATTAATTTATTTTAATGTTGTCGTTAATACTCTTTGAAACAAAGGTGGACTTTATTGCGTAGCATATGCTTTTGATTTTAATTATTTTCAGTTTGTCATAAAATTCAATTGGTTCATGAACGGATTATATTATTACGTTTATTGAAATTCAATTTACAAAATTTTTAATTATAGTTTACACTTTATAACAAATACGTTTTAATTGAATATTGCTGCATAAATACACTAGATCAGTTAATCAATTTTTCTGACATAATTACCGTTTGAATTTGACTTTACTGCAGTCAGGGGCGTCGAAAAACATCACTGAGTCCAGGAGGAGAATTTAGGTGGGCCTCCAACTAAAAACAGTATTTCATAATTCATTTGGAGTGTTCTTTGTTAATAAAATAAAGGGCAGTAGTTATTTTTAAGCATTTCATATCACAATAGTGTTTTTCTAGCTTTTGTATTAGCAAAAATACAAATTATGCCATGATGTCGGGGTCTCTATGATTACCAGATCCGGAAAAATTTACCTCAGCATGTAGTGCCTTGTAGAACTCGTAAATCCGGTTTATAATCTTCTAAAGAAAACGACTTGATACGTTCCATATGAACAATTAAATAAATCACAGAAACAGCTGTTGTAAAGGCAGAGTAGTCTACCTATATTGAATAAATAGTATGCTGATTGCATGAATTTTAAACTAATCTGGTCAATTTAGAAGAGAAATGACATCAACATTTAAATGCTATAGTGCGTATTATTCGCAACCTATACAGTGGTAGGTTTTTAGGATACCTTAACATAGTTTTGAGAGTTTCGGTGGAGTCGGAGCGAATTTCACAATCGCCAGTAGTGCAACTATGGAGTCGAAGAAGACATTCATTAGGGTGGTTGGAATATTTTACACCAAAATAAATATAAGCTGATGCTTACAAGAAGCACGGACGACACTGGATATGTTCCTATTGCCGCTCTGGAGCAACGACAAATTTATAGTTATAGGTGGGGCGAGTAGGAACATCGGGCACATCTTCTACGTTATAGTCAAATTTTGTGGACCATAGTTTATTATCATTTTTGATAACTTAAACTTAAATTGACGGATAGACAAAGTAAATACCTGCAATTCTAAATCTATTATTGTCGTTTTATTTGTTTCAAAGTCATGCCAGTGTGTTAAATGGATACAACAAACAAACAAATACAATAAATGAACAAATTTTCAATTATTTACTTCAATACATCGCGCGAGAGAGAAAAGTGAGTGTTTTATTTTTTTATTTTTAAAAGCAGTCTTTGTAAATTTAATAACATTTTTCTGATAAATTGTATTTTTACATGAACTTCTCTCAGCGTGTGGTTAAAATAATCGTTTCAGATTGTGTAAGCTAGCGATATACTCCAAACAATAATATTAATCAATTTGTAATTATAACAGTCATTTTTACATCATTAATATAATTTGATATTACTAACAAATAAGGAATAATGAAGTTATAGTTATTGTTGTAATTATTACATTTTTAAACAAAATAGTAGTTTTTTTTTTTGGTTTCTTATAAAATTGTCAGACATTATCTGATATCGATTTTATAATTATATCGCTCATTACTTGTAAATATAGCCATAATCGTTACATTTGGATATTCCATCTAATTACAAATAAGCTGTAAATATAGTAATGAAACGAAAAAAGAATGTTTCTATTAATGAAAAACAATTAATAGATTCTTCCTCTATTCAGAGTCGGATTGAAATATGGATAATTTGCATCTCGGCCAAATTTTTTCTATGTAAAACGAAACAATAAGTCATTCATGTTGAACTGCAACTTTGAAAGATGCAGTTACCTGAAAATGTGTGCATGGCAACCTGATTTTATTAATTAGCAACTACGGCACAGATTGGACATGTTATGGTAATTATGGCATACATTGGTAATTCAACGTTTAAAACAGAGAGTTAAACTCGCTTATTTTGAGTTTCAATTGTCTGCCAAAGTATGGTTTCCTGTGCAATCATCCGAAAATGAAAGACACCTTAATCCATCACTATTTCTTATTGTTTGTTGTTATAGCATCTAAGTGTATATAACTGGGAATTACTACAACAATTCAAGTTATAATCCAATTTTCAACACTATTTTCAGTGGATAATAATTTGTATCATCAAAGCTTGCGTGTTGGTAAATTATAATAGGAGAAAATATAATAAATTTCTATATTTCTTTGTCAACTTAACTTTGTATGTATTTCTATGTGGATATTATATAAAACATATAATCAAACACTATAAAATCATAATGACTTATTTATGAAACATTGAAAACTTAATATTATTAAAAATATCGATTGTAATTCCAATATGATTTTATCAGTACATAGGAATATTTATATTTTTGTTTGTTTGGTTGTTTGTTCGTTTGTTTTGTTTGTTTGGTTGGTGATATTATGGAAAGAGGATTTTATTTTATAGAAACTTTTTCTGTTTCCTTTATATTTGGTACATATTTCCACTGTTTAAATATTGCACGGCCATGTTCAAATATTGATATAAACAAGAAATAATGAACAAAAATTAGACCAGTTACAAATATTATTGTCAGGAAAATGTTTTAATTATGGTAGATTTCATCTTTTTCAATTGAAAACTTGAAACTAATGAACTGACTTTTTTAACGGACACAAATATTTTAGTCTTTATCTTTGACAATAATGTTGTATAGAAACAAACACTAACAAAATCTTAATATTTGCTAAATAGTAAATAAAGGTGATGAGACCTTGGCTCTGAATACCAGTTTGTTTAATTATAATCGGTAAAAATAAGACAACAACTAATCAAGATCGGGTCACTATGTCCCGGTTGTGTGATTATATTTCAATTTATTTCATTTCAACTTTGATGTTATCATCCAAGAAAGGAATGATAAATTGAATAACATAAAAGTAAATGGTTAATAATCCAATTTTCAACATCTACTACTATCAATTACTCATTTAATATTGAACCGTTGTATCTGATGATACAATTCCAAACAATGCAAACTAGACTACCTGAGGGCAATTTACAAATATTAAACTACCGAATAACAATATGCATTGTTGAAAGATTCTTTAAATCTATACATTTCGATAATTTCACTTATTAGAGACGGAATATGGGCTACTATATAGATAGAGATCTTATCAAGATTAGACAGGGCTTTGAATTGAACAAGTTTACGTTATAATACAACAGAGATTATGATAGCAATCACAATTCGAAATTATTACAATAAATTAAGAAATTAATGTCGAGTTCATCAACACTTTAATTACAGTACAATTGTAGATGACGTTGTTCTACAAATATGAATTTAGACGATTAAATTGGAATGGGGAAGAATATATCAGAAGAAGAAATAGACTGACTGTAATTTTATTATAGGGTAGATAGATGGAAGAAGAAGAAAAAAAATAAAATAAGGAAAAGCAATTTTATTATGTCAATATTTTTTCTTTAAATTAAAACGGATGATAAAAATCAAACTGTAATTGATTCTGACTCTTTAAATGGATAGGTCAAGATAGAATCTTTTGATAGTTGAAATATACAAGCAATCTATTGTAGTCCTCTTCAACTATACTAGCCACAGTCTGTACGATCGTTATCTTACGGATGTCGTCCTCTTTTATGTAAGAATTTCAGGTAGAATTATCATAAGAATTACTTGTTAACGATTCTAATTTTAATTATTCCAATTCTTTTGTTAACAAACAATAACAAGTCGACTGTCTATAAAAAAAACGTATAAATACTCCTAATAATTTACAGTATGACATCTACAACGTAATTGACCGTTGGAAATGAGCTCACAGCTAATTCGGAAATGGGTAAAAAATTCTATCAACTTTCAGCGATGTTTGGACATTTGATGAAAAACCTACTGATTTGGGTTGTTCAGTAAAGGGCTATCTCTGACGGACAGGAGGATTCGAAAAAATACCCCATAAAAAGTATTAACGACTTCTAGATTTTTTTCCATTCGATCGTTGTCAAAATGTGGGCCACTGGTAGACGATTTTTCCACTGTTTAATCACAATATCTCATCCAAAAATAAACTCAAAATTGGAAGACATATCAATTTGGTGGAATCTGTATAGTTGTCCTTCCGTGACAGAAATTGTCTTTTGTTAAGAAAGATTAATTACCGTCTAATGTTTGTGCAGAAATTCAAAGATTTCCCATCGCCTTATACTATTGTTGCTTTTTATGTCTTAATGCCTGCGTCTGTCAAAAAAGATGGTTAATGATCGTCAAATATCAGAACAGAAATTCATCGGGTGATTGATGTTAATTTTTATCTCATTACTCTCTTCTTGTTAGTGTTACTGTTTCAAAGTCTGTCCGACGCTATTCTCTTGGGACGACTATAAATTCTCTACCTGTTGTAATTTACTTGCTGTTCTCATCTACAAGGTAGTTTTCAAGTTTGCAAACTTATTGTCTTAAATTCAACTACCGAAAAGAAAATCGTATACAAAAGACAATAAGTTGAATAGGAATTGAATCAATAAGACGGAAACAACAATAAAACGCCTAATTGTTTGTTGTTAAGGCGTGGTGTTGTTTTGAAGAAATCATTTTCTTTATTTAATGAAAAGAATGTAACAGGACAACTTTCTCGCTTCATCATCATAGTGTTAAAGTCGATTATTTATTATATCAAGTTTGTTGACGTTTATTATTCGAAAATTATAATTTATAACGTGACCTAAAATTATGTTGATTTTATAGAAATTCAACAAGATGTTTGAATCGTATAATAGCATCTTGAAACAGGGAATTACTCAAGACTTGATAGCTAGAAAATGAACTTACAATTCACTCTGTTATAATCATATAAGCCCGTTGGCGAGAAACTTACGATCTTATCTATACAATGCAAGTTTAGCATCCACTAAGAATTCAGAAATGCTTTTGGAAATTTCATTAAATGAATTATTTCAAAAAAGAGCCCATTTCACAATTATATATTTTTTGAACATTCCGTGCAACACTTTAAAAAACACACTTTTTGAAAAATTTGACAAATTTAAAATGGGAATTGTTGAAATTCCATTTAAATTGTTTTCATTCAATGTAAACGTGAATTTAAGTATTTGCAGAAGAAAAACGACTGGGAAACGGTCAGCACTTTCAATCGAGCTCGGTTTTTCATTAATTAATTTTAATTAATAACCATCCAGAACAGCTAATAATTACTCAAGTAATTAAGTTTGTGCACGTTTTTTCTTTTACAATAAAAAATCGAACAGCATCTATCCGGCGTTTGGATGTTTAATTTTTTTTGTTTGTATGTTGTTGGCCTCTCTCTATGTCTTTGAATACTCGCATAAGTTTGGTTTCATTGGTTTCGATCATAATTTAAATATTTGTTTTTCTTCTATATATCGGCATAATCAATTAATTATAAAGCGTTTCGTTCATTTTCAATTGAATACACAATAAATATTTTAATTAAATTCTGATCGGTTTCCATTAATTAAGTAGCATCATCTTAATATTTTGTTGATGATACACCACCCAAGACGACCGAAAATTGTGTTAATAGTAAATATTGACGTATTTTTTCCGATGATTCAATTATCATTTGCATATTGTTTGTTTGGAGAAGACTTTTAAAACAAACTAACAAATTAAATAAAAGATCGGTTTTAATTAAAACTCGAGACCTACGCCAGGTATCGATCAATGAAGATCTATCTGATATTAGATAGGCGGTAATCCATCCACCTGCCGTAATAAATTATTTATAAATAACAATTTTGAATTTTTATTGGACTATAAAAGGATACTTGACACTGTATACGTAGATATTTGGATCGTTCTAATAATAAATAAAAACATTAGAATTTTATAAAATTAATTATCGTCATAAATTTGTTTATTAAAAAAAAATTTAATTTTCGTAAATATCTTTCTTTCACAGTAAAATTTGATCACACATTCGAATTCCTTATTATGTTAATACAGACACTAGTACGTCGAGAGTTGTTGAATAAATTTGCATAAATTCTGGTAAATTAGCTTACAAATAAACATCATTTGGCTTTTGTATTTTGGAAAAAGAGTAAACTTTCACTGATCATCTACTATTACTATATGTTGTGTTGTAATAGAAGTTGATGTTAATTCAAATATTCAAATTATAGAGGAAATAACAAAAATAACATCTCCATCAATCTAAATAATTTTATTACATTTTAAAGCTTATGTATATGACACACGGTTAGAAACAAAAAAAAATTGTAAATTATCGTTTGAGCACTACGGTGTGTAGGTGAGCTGTTGTGGTTAACCAGCATGACGAAAAACACTTTAAACAAAATATGATCCTTAAGTAGTCAACCATATTTATTAAAGATTGTTTTAAATTAATAGTCGACAACAACCTGATGGTACATATACTCATCTAAGCACCCAGAGAGTTTAACACAACTAATGGTAGCACGAAACAAAGCTAGTTGCGGAAATCTGCTTTAGCATCCAGCCATTTCAACCAGGTGGATGATCAAAGAGAGGCAAGACAAATCGTATCCGAATTACAAGTGGCACACTGATCGTTTCGACCTGTCAAGTTAGTGCTCACCTTGTGGACCTAGAATAAAGGTTTAAATATCCGTACTCACTATTAAATCGACTCAGAATCAATTCCACTTTCGTAAACTTTAATATGAGTTGATGATATAAAACCCTTAGGCTTAAAATAGATTATCTTGACTTTATCTTTACAACCAGCACTAGTATCCTTTGAAAGAACTGTTTAGTTTTCTTTAAGAAGGTTTTCTTTGTAGAATACCGGAGTATCTACAAATTTTCTGAACAAACAATAAAAACCAAAAGTATAATTGTGTAAAAAGTTAACGTTTCCACTCAAAACTCTTCTATACATTTGGACTAAACGATGTATTAATTTGAGACGTAAGTGACATTATTTGACAATAAATATTGTAGCATTGTTATGGTATAGTTCAGAACTTTACAGTTTGCGAATTGAATTAATCCTAGACAATTCAAGTCTTTATAATTTACAATATTACAAATAACCATCTGAAATGGGACATTTTAGAACAATAATCACGTCCAAACTCAAGCTTACCATTCTGATATTTGATTAGATGTAAGTATATCACACAAACACCTATTAGAATGATGTATGAAAAATCAATTGAACTTTTAGTTTGATTTATTTCCACTCGTTGTGAATGTTGTAAAAATAGAAGATGTAAACGACACAAGGGAAAGCGTAAAACAAACGGAAATAGAATTCGATCGTAAGGTAGATATTACACGAAAATCTATACGTATAAAAGAGGATAAGAGTAATGGAGAAGATGGGTGAACTAACGAAATACAAATCGAACGATACACTAATATAATCCAGATTTTTCAACAAACTACCCTTTGGAAAAAAAGCTAACGGTTTTTTTTTTGAAATCGACAAAAACGCTGAGACACAATATTTCACCGACGATCGATAATAATTTTAATGATTTTTTCGTGTTATTACTGCTATAATTGTTTCGCAATACGACAATTTTATTATGGATTTTTTGTTTTTTTTATTTGGATATACGTGCACGTCTCGTTGCCAATTATTGGATCGATTTCGTCTCCTATATGCCATAAAAACTTTATTATTATGGAAATGTATACGTATATTATAGAAAAAAATGTGAATAAAGAGAGTTTTTTATAAAATATCGAACTTTGTCGTGAAAGTTCAACAGCTGAGATATTCTCATTCTAATGATTTTTGATAGAGATGTTCAATTATTATCAACACCCATCAACATGTTGTTTGCTATACATATATGGTAGTTGGAAAGTTTGTGTTACTTATATGGTAGTAAGGGCTTTCAATTACCGTCCAATGTATAACCACAACAGTTTCTATAGGGATATTGTTAGATAGAAACATTCCTTTTAATGTTAACTTCCCACTTCATGTTCAAGTTTGATTTAGGATCAGATTTAACCAACAAATATAAACTCTGAAATGGTGTTTGTTAATTTTTTTTTCCAATATTTATTTGATATAGTTTTATAAACAACAATAATCCAGACATTTATTGCATTGGAAATCTGAATTCAGCAGAGAATCTGTATAATTGAAGGATTTAATATTTCCAACTATTACAGCTGCAAGATGAAATGACAACGAGAATTCAATGAAGCAGAATAGAAATGAATTGAATCTTCTTCGATGCCGTAACTGGGTAGAACGAAAAAACAAGCCCTAAAATATTCATTAATTCGAAAACTTCAATAATTCTTCCCTTTATCGTATGTAAACTTCGTTTCTCTACCTACTTATAGTGGATGTTTTTGTATTCTTGTGAATTTCATAAAGTTAATCGTGGAATGTTGTAAAAGATTCTGTTAACATCTTAAAAGCTTTACTAAAAAGATTTTAATAACTCCGAAAAGATTTGTAAAGTTTCTTAAAAGTTTTCACTTTCATTTTTAATTTATAGAAAAATTTTTATTATTGTAAAACAACAAATAGTTTTTTCAACAACTAATTAAACAAAACAAGAAAAAAAACGAGAGGAAGTGAAGAATTGCCGTCAGTTGTATACCTTTAAATTGCTCATTAGTTTCTTTAATTACCTGCAAAACATTTGTAAATTTGCTCATTTAACAGTTTAACTCAAACTGCTTGTTTAAGTGTCTTGGATAATCGCTAAATTAATTAGATTTTTTTTCAGTTACTCTCAAATGTTCGGATTTTTTGTTTTGAGAGTCTTTCCGAAAATTTGAAGAATGTCGATCCCTAACACACCTTCAATTCGATTGGATGACATATGAATAACAGTAAACGTAGTATTCTACTAAATAAACGATTTTTATGGTTTTTTTGCGTTTGTTTGAATTATTCGGGTTTAATCCAGAAAAATCGTTATATTACAATGGGTGGTATCACTTACTAGGCTTATCGAGCTCGTTGGGGGCGGAACTATCCTCCAAACCGTTGAAGATTGGGGACACCTGCGGCGCGATAACCAAATATATGGCCAAAAATCGCCAAATCAACCCCATGAACACTGTCATGTCACGCTTTATGCCTTACTACATTTCAACCGAACACACAATTCTTAAAATTAACAAAAATATTCACAAATGAAAACAAATTGAAGACACTGACACACAACAACAATTGATTAATTTTAGGCCGCCACATTCACAATCGAATTGGAATTGGAAATCGAATTCTCAGATATCCCCGTTAATGATGTGGTAATAATAACAACAATAATAACACCAACATTATATTATTAACGATTAATATGGAATAGGTTTAATTTTTTTTTGTTATCATTTTTATTTGAATAGAAGTTCGAAATCTCTAACTATACACACGTAAACTTTGCATTTTGTACAATTCAAAAAATTTTAAAACTTTTGCTCCAATTAACTAACTGCCAGTCAAGATCAACGATAGTTTAATTAGTTTCAACACTTATAAAAGGATTAATGTTTGAAAATTTCCCCTATTCTTCACTTTAATTGGCAAAAATAATTTAGTTCCTTTTTCCAAAAAAAAAAAAAAACAGAGAGTCAATCAAATAATACAACAATCACAACGTTAACTTTTTTTTTTGTAATTCAACTTAATTAGATTTAGAATTTAAAATTCATTTTTGTGGAAAACGTACATGCGTTATCCTTGCGGATTGCGGCTTTCCGGTAAAAGGAGACAACCATACCGCTGTTCGAAACAGGCTCTATCGCGGTCATCGCTGTACTGAATATCGGTATCAGAGTTTGGGGTTCGGTGTCTGCGCTGCTGTTGCTGCTTCTGCTACTAGAACACACTCTCTCCCTGTATACCACCTTTTGCTTATATTCGATAATCTACCGGATTCGTGTATCTTTCGATGTATCTGTATTGTGTTGTGTGTTTTTAACTTTGAAATTCCCGGACAAATCCATGTTTTTTTTTATTTCTTCTTCTTCGTCGTCATAATCATCTTCTTCTTCTTCTTCGATTACATAAATTTGAATATTTGGAAGATAAATCGATCTATCAACAAATTTTACTGTTTGTAAAAAAACAATATAGAAAGAAATCAGCCGTTGGCAATTTTCTGTTGGAATATTCGATTAAAATCCGGAATATTTCCTTGTTGGTAATTTGAAACTTTTACTCATTGGACTTATTGATGATGACGAGAATCAATGATATAACGATCATTCCTTTATTTTTTCAATATTTAATTATAAAATAATCAATCTTATGAATTTTGATGATTGAATAGAAATCCATTTATTTTCTTAATGAAAATTTGATAATAGAAAAGTGAAAGAGTGAACCTTCTGGCGAACACACAGGACTAACTAAATTTATACAATTAGATTGAAAGACACCTCCAACACCAAGCTCTCTATAAATGGGGGCAATAAACATTTGAAATTAATTCAGGATTTTATCAATTCTTTATCTATTAGAAGTCGTTATTTTTTCCCCATTCAATAAAACTCAACTTTTCAATAGAAAACTGAAGTCTCGACAGCTCATTATCGATAAACATTTTTTTTCTCCGGCTAATCTTTAAAATTAGTTCCAAGATGTTTGATGATAAATTCAACATATACCCTCACCCTATATTTATCTAAATAATTCCATTATTTCTAAATAAAGAAAAATGATGGCTCCTCCTATCTGGTTACATTTAAATGAAGCGATAACGAAGAGAATTTTGGAGGTAAAGAGGAAAAATATCTTCCAATCTCATGTTCCACAGTATTACATTTTAATCTTGAACACATGAATGAATTTTCATAGGGATAACTGATATGAAAATAATCAATGAATAAATTTTAAATTGAATAGACGTCCGTGTTTCGTTTTTTTTTCGTTTCATTTTTTTTAAAGAGATTTTTCATGAAACTATCATGACGTTAAATATGTTTTAAAATAACGGAAATTGATCTTTAGATTGAATGGAATAAAAATGTGTATTGTCGAGAGATAGAAAGAATTACATTTAAGAAAGTGTTGTAGAAAAAAATGTTGATTTAATAATCTAATTTCCTGTTAGGCATGTAATTTTATTAAACCATTACAATAAAATTGGATTTGGTTTAAAGGCTTGTTTTTTTAGGGGGTAACCTTCATGGTTATTCTCTACAGTCATTGTACGATCTATCAGTAATTGAGATACAATCCGAACACACAAAAAATTCTTTGATGTGTAATTTTTTGTGGTAGTCTCATAGTGACGTCAAAAGCTGATTTTAGCATACTAAAACTAACAACACAAAGATATAGAGGTGAAGGTGAGGCGGTCATTGCTCAGAATCACTTTTGTCACTGACAATGAGAAACAACAATAATAAATTTTTCTCTATTAAAAACTTAGCGAAAATATCCATAATTCTATTGAAAATACACACTTGAAATTCGTTATGAATAGAGTCTTTTTTTTCTATGTTAAGTGTCTTCTTGAATCAACAATTATTATTGTTGTCTTGTTGTGCCATTCACCGGACAAATAAAGAAACTTCGCCTTGTCAAGTGTTGATCATTAGAATTACTGTTTTCTAAAGTAATATTTTTGTTTTTGTCGTTGTTCAATAATATGAGACAAAATCCAATTTTTAGGTCCCGATCCATAGGCAAAAATAAAGCCTACACTAAGCGTTCTTGATATTTCATTTTGATAAAAGAATTTTCAATATTAAGCCTCTTCTCGACCTACTCCAATATTGGAGTAGAATGAAAATACCAAAACTGTCGTCTTTATTACTATTATTATTATTATTATTATTATTATTATTATTTTTATATTGTTTCAATTTAATCATTGAAATAGAGACGAAATTGGTGCTTTAAACACAGCTTAAACTACTTGCAAACTACCAATAGAATTAAAATTTATGAAACAAAGTAAATGAAGAATTTTACAGAAAAATGGTTGCATAAAATTTTGTCAATATTGAATTCGGTAGATTGAAGTCTTTTCAGCATTTGATCAACAGATTTCTAATGAAAGGACTAGAACATGAAAATGACCTGCTGAATTGTGAAAAAGTTGAATTTTTTATTCCATTTCAAGTATTGAAAATATTAAAATGTACCCTACAGACGTTGTAGTAGCTAACATCTTCATGTTTATGTCTTTATAACCACCGAATCTCTTCTTCTCCAATACTGGGGCACGGTAGCCTTCATCAACACCTCATCTGAATACCGATAAAATAGCTATAAAAATTTCATCAAAATTTTTCCGTTAAAGAGAAAGTTATCGACCGTTTTTTCTTTTTTATTTTATTTTATTTTTTTGTGTAATTATGATAGATCTTTTTTATTTACTCGTAAAAAAGTTACTAATATTATTAAAATAACGTAACGCAAACTATAAAATTTTATTTCAAACTGTTTCCACCATCATGGTTGTTATAAAAATTCTGAAACTTTAAAAATGTGCACGTTGATGAATAAAGCTATAAAATAAATTTTTGTAGATCAGCCATCGGCAAACCATAGCAATTGAATTTTTTATTGGAAGGCTCAGACGATGTTAATATTTTCTACAGTAATGTTGGATTTTTTTTTTTTGTTTTGTTTTATTTCGACTATCATATAGTTGTCATTTTATTGGTAACACTTTCAACACAACAGTCCATTATTCTTGACACATTTTTCAACAATACCGTTCCTCAACTTTGAATCATTAATGTAACTTGACCCTTTCTCATACATGTTGTATGGATCGTGATGTTTAGGGTTATTCTGTTATAGGAATAATGTAACTCGTCGTTGGTGTATTTTATCTTAGTATGACAACATCTCAACCATTGTGTATTTTGGATCAAGTTGGGTATTAAGCGGGTTTAGACGAATTAAAGTATGAAAACAATGGTGTAGGTATGGCATCCGCAAAATTCGCACCTACATTTGATCGGCGTTCTTCCTGTAATCTCAGAGTGACAACATAAAAAGCAGTAGCTGTGGTATTTTTCGAAGAATTATAGATAAAAGTTTACAATTCACTTATCAACATATGTTCATATTTACAAATGTTACCACAAAGTTGTGTATACGATGAATGATGATTGAAGATAGACAAAAACTTTTTGACAAATTAATTAATTACACCGACTAAACAGAAAAATATGTAGGAAAACATGAAGGATGCCACTCGAAAAACGAATAAACAAATAAAGTAGGAGAAATGTGGGTGTAATTTTTTTTTAAGGAATCTTCCAAATGTATACTAGATGAAAAATTAATTGATTCAAACAAAGTGTGTGTGTAAAGTTTGAAATTTATTTTCCATATTCCCATGAGAATCAAATGTCATAATTTGCATTTGAAGGTTACTTTATAGCCTTCACCTGTTGACCTATCAGAGATAACCCGAAATAATATAAAATGAATAAATCGATGTTTCATTAATTAAAATTTTATTGGACTTGACTGTCGACAGATTAATTTGTTGTAATTACATCTGTTTTTTTTGTCTTATGTTAACTATAAAAATATTTCCACTATTGGTGAAGGATAAACTATAAAACATACAGGGCGGACACTAAAATTTTATTACGTAAAGTCTTGAGAATTAAGTATCTGATTACAGAGACTAATTACATGGCCCACTTCAACTTAGTCTACCATTATCGTTAAGAATTATTTATGCAACGTAATTGCTAGATTATAAAATAAAATATTGTTGTAGTATTATTAAAATAATAATTTTTTTTGATCATATATTCACTAAAAAATTTATAATTTGACACTAGCTACCAGTGAACTAATAAAAATTAAAAAAAGTAGGTGGTTTACATCAAAGACCTCTTATATTTTTAAATATTCACATTTGAAATCCTTGATCATCAATCAACGTATATTGACAGTTGTAATTAATTTCCTGCTACTTTTGTAAGGTGTTTTGTGTGGAGAAAATCGTGTACGTTTCCATTTTTAGTACAAACAGAAAATTTCAAAAAAACGAATCTTTGAAATCTGTTCCATTATTCGACAAAGATAAGAAGATGAACATTTAAAAAATGTTGGTACATTAATCAGTGTTTTTATAAGGAAATGTATAATTTATTTTCAAGAACCTCATTAACATATTGACCAAATTCTCTATTTCATATAGCATCTATGAATTTTTCCCATTGTTCACTTGTACAATTTCATAAAATTATTATTGTTTACCTGAATTTTTTATTGGTGCTTAATGAATAAGATAATCGTTAATTGGATGCCAGAACTAATTGTGCACTCGTTTAATTATATCCGTGAGGCATTATTTTATTAGATTTTTTTCGTTTACTATTTCTTATAAACAAAAAAAAAAAAAAACTCTGCTTAATAATGTTGCCGATCTTGAGTTGTTTATGTTGCCTTATAAGGATTTTTCTTAATTTTATTCGGCTTCGACTCTTCACACTCCGATTATCTACAACGTAATTTTTCAATTTCATTAGAAGAAGCTTGAAGTATCGGTGTCTTTATGGCTGGTTCATTTATTCGTTGATGAGGAAACAATTTATTGGTCTTTAGATAACTATGCATATTCCAGATCAGCATTTAGCAAAGTGAAAAAATCTTCAGAGTATGCTGTGAATTGTAACAGGGGCTACAATTTTGTTGTTTGATACTCGATTGTTAAATGGATGGATGTTTCTCCAAAATTGGACGAATAGCAGATAATTTCGAAGTGAATCGGCGTCATAAAATTCCATATAGTTTTGCTACATGTACACTCGTGGTAGCATCTCTGGTATTTTGCAAAACATTTGAAGATTCTCCAAATCTTGTAGATTGTAGCAACACTACGTGCTAACGACACATGAGCAAATAGAAAGCAAGATTCGAGAAAGTAGGTTCAACAAGGTACAAGTTCAAAACAAAAAGAGTTAGTTGAATAAAACTATTAGAAATAGCTTATTTTCAACAAATCTTACATAACAGAGCCATAATTAATAGATGACACGCTTTTTTTGTGTATGTGTATGAATTCTTCATCAATTATCTACACAGTTCATACTTTCACATGTTGACAAAGATCTATTAAAGAGAATTGTATAAGCGTCGAGACTTGGGGATATTTTTCGTCGAACAGAAGAGTAATTAATTTAGGCACTACCCCTATTAACTATAGAATTAATGTCCGTCTAGAAACTACAACTGTTTTCCTTCCAAATAAATATATAGAAGTATAAAAAGTTGGGAAGAAAAAGTCGGTATTCATCCGATATTCACATGTAAACACATTAACAAAGAGTAAAATTTCCATTAGAAGACAATATCATAAGTGGATTGTAGTTAAGTTTATAATATTGTTGGTTCGTTGGTCAACTACTATGGGAATAAATAAATCCAACACAATATATGTATAGTGTTGAAACTCTGTAAAAGTATACATTTAAGTGTACACACGTATTTTCTGATGATATTTCGAAAATGTATTTGCATGCCAAGTGTTGGTTGGTTAGTCCGCTACCACCACGCAAATACATAATCTGTCACAGTGGTAGACATGAAATAAGCTAAGCGTGTGAGTATGAGTGTTTCTGTGATATTTTGCCTAATTGTATTCTTTGTATTTTTATCAACGTCCCAAGCATTAGTTACACGTAATTTACATTTTCGTTAGTAATATTTCCAAATTACATCCATACATTTATTTAACTTTTAGAAATAAACCATTAAAAAATTAACAAAAAAAAATCCCTTAACGAACATCAAAATTAGATATTCTTGCCATCTAAACAAGCACACACACACACACACACACAGATAACAAGGATAGAAAAATTAATAATAATAATAATGTTGTTGGTGGAAACAGTAGAGCGTGATGAAATAGAATTAAATCAAAGTCAAATTAATTCTTCTTTTGAATCTTTTTAAATAAAAATGTTCATAAATTACAAAACACTTGAGGCTACAGTCATTTAAACGTCAGTTTTTAGACTAATTAATGTGAACAGAAGGTTAAGGCAAAATATTCTGTATTTCAGTAGATTTTTTACCACTTTCTAATTAAAAAGGGAATAAATATTTAGATTTGTTCATTTGGATACGTATTTTTACGATAACTGAAACGTGGTTAGTTGAAGACAAGAGAGGAGCCAGCAGAAATCAAACTCAGATTAGGTCAAATTTTCGAAAGTTAAGCAACGAACTAAGATTGAATTCACATGTAAATGTAGATTTGTTAGAATTACAGATGTTTTTCCATTATCGAAATCATGAATCAAGAATTTGTCTCGTGCCGCTCATTGAATAAACTTCGTCGAATAGTACAAACACCCACAGTCGACTATTTATGCTACTCTATTGTACTTCATTGTCACGTTTATGTGCGTTCACATGTGTATCCGGCATAACATGTTACTGAAAAAATTCATTCTAGTTGTGTCGCAGAGACTCACTATACCAGCCAAATGAAAGAACTTCCATTTTTCCTTTGTACTCCGATTCCTAGATACCGTTAAACATTACAGTGATGCTATTTTAAAATCAATACTTTATGTGTGTTTTGCAATAATTTTTGTTTAATTTTTATGAGAAGTTATTGGGAAATTTCTCAAATTTTTTCTATAAAATAGGTAATGAAATGTATTGTTTGAGGAGCATTCTTCAACTGTTATTAAAAAGTTTGTTATTATTTTATTCATGTATGTGTACCCATTGCTTATGTGGGTGTAGTGGAACAAAGAAGAATATTATTCTTGGAAAATGATCAATTTATAAAAATTTTATGAGAGAGCCTATTTTATATTGATAAGTTCCAGCATACAGACTCATATAGCACCGTTTATTCTTTCTCTCGTAACGCAATATTTTGTTTTTACAATATAGAGTTTTTCAAACAAGTTGTAGACTAACAACGATCAGTAACAAAGATGCGTTATTTTAAGGTTGAATTCAGGTGTTAATAGCCGGTCTTAATTTTCTTTTTCTAATTAATTATGGACCAAACCTACCATGAAATATTTGTTTATGTTTTCATTAAATTTATACAGGAATTGGTTGTAAAATTCGCAGTTGGGTAGAAGAAAAAAAAATACATCGACTGGAATTAATTAATGAGTTCATTAAGAATTTATAGTGGCTACCAAATAAGGGTATGGCGATAAATTTGATACAAGTCTATATCTGTCAGCAGGAGTGCAAGTAATAAAATAAGTAAGAGATTGATGCCGCCACTTTAGTATACGCAAACAATTCAATTTTCAATGATTTTTTGAAAGATTTGTCGCTTTTTTTATAGTTGTCGGGAAAAAAATCATGGTTGATGTATTTTGATATAATTCACAGATCAGAAAACATGAGAAATTATCGAAAAATTGGTTTATTGTTAATTGGGTTTTAGTGGCAAAATGTTGATCATTGTAGTTCATATGCTCGACTGAGTGTGAAAACCGACATTTTCTGTTTATTATTTCCGATTTATAATCACAATGGAATTTTTTTTTTTTGTAAAATCAATTACCACTTCGCCCCGATAAAAATTCAGTTTTATTAAACTTTGAAAATTTCCTTCGAAATATGTTCAAACCATTTACAGAGTCATTTAGGCCACCGAAATTGGTAAATCTCAGATCGGTCTGCTTTTAAAGTGGACGTTCTGGTAGATTTAGACGAAGGGTAGTAGAATAGTTACAGATTTCTAACACCATGTGTATATACATATATATCCGTGAAGTGAACTCTTTATTGAAAGTCCATTCACGATTTGACCTAGCCGAAATGAAGATAAATAGTTACACAAATTTCGATAGCTTGCTAGAAATTGCCTAGTCATTTATACGTTTTGCTATCAGTTCAAGAATTTCGGGTAGTTTCCCTTAAGAGCGAGTGTAGGTTAATAATTCTAATGTTAACCTTAGCGTCAATCAAAAAAAAAAGGAAAAGTTCTAACATTTAGATATTGTTGATTGATGGTGAATTTAACAATATTTCGACACCACGATAATACACATAAAGTAATGTTTAAATTATAATTATAGTATACTACGTGTCCAACCAACCCTGTACCTTGAACATAATAAATGCTGTTATTAACAATAGGTCAAGTGAAATAAGGCAATTAATTAATTAATATTCGAGACAACAAAGCACGGCTTTAGCCGTAATCCGACCAAGAACTCTACTACTTGCTGAGCAGACGTGTTCCTATTTACACTACTTTTTCAGGCAATTATGCAGGATACAAATTAGAAATGTAACATTACCTAAAAGCAATGTAACATGTTGGGACTTAGGGGAATCGTTTTCGCTAATGTCATGTCTGATAGATAAGTAAGCTTCTTTGTGGTATAAAGGCGCATCTCCACACGGACACATTTAGACGGCAACATAATGCAAGCGTTGCCAGCAGCGTTTGCAACACTGTTTGCGGAAAACACCAAGAATTATAAGTTTTTTACAATTATTCTCCAAACAACAAACTAACTAACCATAAAACACGTCTACACGGGACAGACATTGCTTGCAATATTCCTTTGATGTTTATTCATTCACCGCTCTCGTATGGAACACGAAAAATTTGATACAGGAGCATGTTGCCGGCGAAATCTGTCCGTGTGGAGACGCGCCTTGAGAGGCAACATGCTTGTCCGGCAAGCAAAAATTCTCGTTTAATGAGCTGAACAATTTTAAAGTTTTACGGACTATTTTACTCTGCTCTACTACTACTTTATCTCTATTTTTAATTAATAAGCAAAGTTTAACACCAATAATGGTACTCTCTACTGCTGGGATGCGTTGCTAAAGCATTCGATGTTCTCCCTAAAATGTACACGTATTTGTCTAATTCAGTTCCACTAGTATCTTACTGTAACAATGTAATTCTTACTTATTACAAGTATTAATGTATTATACAATCCAGATCCAGTTTTGCATACATGATACTACTGTTTACTGTTAAATTATCACATAACTAATAATGGAAGGTGATAGAATGGTACATCTGGTTGATTCTAAGATCGACTATTCTATTCTATTCCACATAATTCTAAAACTTGACAAACACCAATGCTGATGGTACATTGTTGAATAAACACATAGTATAACTTACAATTTCAGATAATCTATAGAATAAGGAAGTGGGACGTGAATTGCGGTTATACATGTATAAAACCATGTAAAATTCTTTCTTAGAATTCCCCGTTGTTCTCCTTCAACGTTATGCAAAGAAATAGGATGAAATATTATAGTCATGTATTTAATCAATAGAATACGTAGGTGGACAGCCTCAGGTGGATTTGTGTCAGGTAACTTATTGTTAATATGTATAATAACAACAAAAACAATAATAACAACAACAACAACAACAACTAGATATATCAGAATTAATAAAGTCGAGATCCTAAATTTATTATAATTAATGATAGCAATTACCAATCTAAAACTTATCATAGTAGAAATATTATTGTAGATGATCAGTTTTATGACTCGTATTAATTTGTGTCCACTATAGGATTTTCGGTGATTTAATAAGTTGACATTCCTAAACTCGCCTTTATTTCCCAATTTAATTTATTGTATATAATTGTCTATTATTACGAACTAGAATTTTGGTTAATCTGTATATCGATCGATATAATAGGAACGTTCACCACTTGTCTATTAAACGTAAATAGGATATTCATGTTGGGATTGTCGATATTGTTGTCAATGTCAAGTCAATTACTTGTTACTTGCTAAATATACATATTTGTTCCTATTCATACATATACATATATTTAGAAATGTATAATCTCTCTTTGTCGCTCAATTATCCACTACATGTTTTAACAATTTAACCGTTTAATAATGATGGAAATTATTATTTTGTAACTACGTGTATATGACATGCTCCTAGTATTTAATAAAATGCCTATCGGCTGTTTAATTTTGCTAGTCAATAGAGACGGTGGGTGAGTGTTAAATAAGCGATTATTGTTAATTGCTTCAGATTGTTGTTGCTGTTATAATTCCAGCCTATTTTGTCACGTATTAATTAATAGCCCGTGCAGATCTATATATACAGCAAAAGGATTAGTTTATAACAAGACTAAATATTTTATGTTATTTGCATATTTATCTATGTTAGTAATCTACACCATGGAAAAATCTAATAATAACCAACCATAAGATTGCTTCTCTTTCTCCTTTGGTAATTTAGAAAATCACTATTAAAGCTAGAAAATTACAGAGAACACTGAGGTCCGAAATTAGGCTTGCGTGTCTCAAATCGACGATAGTATGAGCGAGTTAGAGATATTTGGACGGCAGTTAGTTGGAAAAAGTCAATAATATTAAGACTTGTAACTCTCTTGTCTAATGTTGTTACAATCCAAACAATAACGACCTATAGTGATGATGGTTATTAACGTCTCACCTAGATACTTATATTATGTCCGTCACTAAATTATGTTTCATTATAATAAATTTTTGGTTTATTAATGGTGTTGTTGTGGTATAGAAAAAAAAAACTAACAACATCTACCTGAGGCAAACAACAATAAAATTTTATTAATACAAAAAATATTGGGTGTTTTCTAGAATCATCGACCACTTACGCAATTGTACTTCATTTAAACATAAGATTTATCGATTTAACTCATCGATAACGTGGCACAAGGGGATTGTTTTTAAATATTGAAATCTATTTATTCTGAACCCAATCATTAATAATATTCAAAAATTTATAATGATATTTCTGACCCTGTTAGAAACTTTTCTCGTATTCGACCACACCTCTCCAAGTGCCTCTTTCTATATAAGGACTATACTTTTGATAAATTCTCATTTTTCTATCGAATAATTTGACTATTGTCCAGAGAAGAGTTATTTTTCTAAAGTTTTGTGTGTTTGAATCTTAAAACTACAAATTCTAAAACTATTTATTTCACTCCAGTTTTCTGTCAAGTACCAAGTAGGAAGTTGTTCAGTATTTTAAGATATCTCGAAAGGTTTTTAGCATCGCCTTCCACTACAGGAGAATTCAGTTTTCAATACAAGTCGCCACTTGAATTCTTTTTAATTTTGTTAACAGAATAAAGTAACAATTTTCCAATGATTTATATATTTTAATAAGCCATAAAGGTTAATGATTACAGACAGCTTCTTTTATAAACCAATCATTAGTGGAATTATTATTATTACGAAAATGTCTAGAAAATAGTTGCTTTCAAGGTAAATGTTAATTGAATATCCCAAAGCTGAAGGATCGAAAAAACATATAAGTGATGTTTTCTTGGATAATTAACAATAATTAAAGTTAGAAGAAAACAATCTGATAAATATTCAAATATTCTGCAATTATTATGGCATTCTCTTCTATTAACAATAAAATAGCAATCCTTTTTATGATTACTCATATATTTTTCTTCTCTCGAATAAATCATTTTGACAGTATCAAAGTAAAATCGTCATTAAGGGTAAAAAGTAAATTATAGGTTGACATAACAGGAGAAATAATAATCATTGCTTTGTTTTGTGATTATGATATATTCTAATACGATATGTAAATCGAATTTATCAACAATCCAACAAATGGGATATTTACTTTAATTGTATTCCATTGAAAAAACCTGAAGTATCATTTAAATTGAGTACTAGAACTATAAGTTGAGCATTTTGCAATAACTAGAGTGGTTTCAGTACAAAATGATGTGACCTATATATAATGTATTCATAGGTATTAGCGTTAATTTCGGATATAACGACACATCGTTTCTTAACCAACAAAACAGTGAGCGAACATTTTCAATTTTCACATTATGTAGACATTATTCTGAAATAAAGACACTTATATAAGGATAATGTCGTTGTATCGGCGATTTTTCAAAAGATCTAATAACCAAATTTTACTATAAAGGGAACAAATAGAAAGAAAAAGAGGCAACGCAATTTGCAAATGTCACAATAAAGAACAAAATCAGTAATCTTGAAATATGGATAACGGTAGCTTCTATCAAGGAAGTGCAAATGTCGTCTAAACTTGCAATTCTGCTTAATCTAAATTTTTCCTAAATTGAACAGACTTCTTCATCAGCTGAAATCCAAGAAAAAAAGCAAAAATATTACTTAAGCTAATTGTAAGTCTAAATAAGTGACTGACCACGAAATGAAAACTGCTGCTTCCGGTTAGAGAAATTGAAGAATTTAATAAATTAAACTTCTTGGATTTCACATTATTCAAAGGTAACAATAATATCATACAGTTTGAAATATACATAGCGGGCAAAGCGTGTAGACCCTTAGCAGAGAAATACGCCAATACACCGCCTTAAGGCCCGGTTGCGCCAACCCGGCTTAAATGACCGGTTCAATTGAGACCGATTTGAATTTTAAGCCGGTTCAAATTTGATCGGGTTGCATCAACCCGATTTAAGACCAAGCAATACAAGTTCAACTAAAACGGTGTTATTCCGAGTTGAGCCGTCCAGGGATTTTTATACATGGGTTAGCATGAAAAACTAGTTATATTTCTGAAATTTAAAAACTATAAAAAATTGGATTTAATATTCGAAAAATATTATTTACAGATTCTGAAAATTACTATACTTAAAAAAAACAAATAAAATTGTACCAAAATGCTGACAATAGTATAGTAGAAACTATTGTATTTGATAAAGGCTGAAATCTGATAGCACATGTAATTATCACGAGGTACGAATCAGAATAAGTTTTAGTACATTTGGGCATGTTTCGACTTCAACCATCTCCCTAGTAGTCCCTAGATGGTTTAACTTCAGCCCGGTTCAAACGAAAATTGAACTCGTGTTGGATCAACTAAGACCGGTTCAAAATTTGAACTCGTCTTACATTTTAAAACCGGTCTCTAATACTTAAGCTAGGTAGCACACACTTGTTCGACTTAAGAGTGCGAGCCCTTAGGCTCTAATTTCTCTTATCTGTACAGTACGGACACCACATTGGGCGTGAAGCCGCAAGGACAGAACGTCAACTGACGAACGTCAAATGAACTACCTTGGTGTACTGCACACATCGGCTTCTGAGTTGCGAAGAAATTATACAGTACACCGTTAGGATACATGCATGCATAAATATCAGTGGAATAAATTTAATAAATTTTACTACCTGTTTACCTGTACCTGGATAATCTTCGCTGGCCTCATCCGGTGGTAATCTGTGCTTAAGCTAAGCTAGGTTGGCACAACCGGGCCTAAATATGCGGACACAGTGAAGACAGGTTACCTGCTTACTGGTTACCAGCGCCGATCCGCACACACAGTGGAAACCGGTAAGAGCAGATACTTGTTTAGAAATTCAGTTGCTTTTAAGAAATTTTGTTTAAAAACTTCCGAAATTAAAACTTCTATATCCATGTTGAAGCCAGTTACCGGCAACCAGCGCCGACTCCCAGCGCCGATAAGCCTCAGTCTGCGTTCACTGTGTTACATCTGGTTTAAATACATGTGTTGATTCTCAAAGCTTATAAGCGCTGGTAACCAGTAAGCAGGTAACCTGTCTTCACTGTGTCCGCATACTAACAATAAGGCATTTATAGAAGTTAAAGCGAGATAGAATAAATAGGGCGTTGAATTGGGCGAATATTTTGCATCAAGACTGTCCCACTCTAATTACCACTACTAACAATAACCCCGTCTCTAGATCCACAAAATCCTCCTTCTATGCATGCTAGATAAACAAATCCATGATAACAACATTCGATATCTCCGTTTGATTCATGTCGACGATGGTGAAACAAGTACTAACCCCATAGCGTTTTTCAATAGATCAGACAAAGACTGCTTCAATTATGATAGAATTAAAATAATACACCTAGAGTAATGATTGTTATACAAATAAAACAAACCCTTTTTTGGTTATACAGATAGCACTGTTGGTTAGGATTAGATTCGTACCATCGAAATTCGTGCATGGTTCCGATACCTGTTCCAGACAATTGCACTTTTGTTAATTTACTATTTGTCGTTTTTTATTTCTATTTTTCATCAATGAAATTTGCGTTGATGCTTTTTTAATTAACAATTAACAACAGTACTATGTTTGAAATACCCAAGCAGTTGACAAGCTCGGTGTTCGTTTGAGGTGGTGGGGGTTCCATAATAACACGTAAATGGCATATGAGTCGTAGAAGTGGGGACTGTGAAGCAGTTTTCGATCGATGTATTTCTTTCAGAAATCCACTCTATCTAGAAATAAATTATAATTTTCCTTTTCACATTATCAACAAACTATTTCATAGAATTAAGATTAAATTCGATCCGTTATACATTCACAGAAAATTCACATACAATCATAAAATTCAAAATATATATTTACTACTTAGGAAGTATGGTTTAAAACCAGATTTTTAATACAATAATAAAATAACCAATTTTCTTCCTAATGGTATTCAAGCTAATCATAACAAGAAATTTCATAATCGTAGATTATAACTATATTAAATATGATGATGATCAAACAGGAAGATCAATTAAGGTTAGAATTGCAGAACAGAAAAAGAAGGGAATCGTCCTTCAAACAACATCTATACAACGAAAATCATAATAGCGTAATTGATGAGAATGCAACAATTCTACATAAATTAGAAAAAAGTGCTAAGATAAATATATGATTCATAATTAATAATCAAATTGATTTTGGCTTTGAACCATTGTTTAAATTATTAAAAAAAAAAAACATTGATATAGGTCTAACTATGTACCTCTATGAACTTAATTCATGATTGTCTTTGTTTCTTCAATACGCATGACTCATAAAAAACAAGAAAATTTTCACATAATTTTTTTTAGAATCGCCATTTTAATTTTTTTTTCTTGCAAGAATGCAATTTTCAGTTATCTAACATTAAATTTTCCTCATTTTCCTTAGTTTTTCTTGTTTTTTATAGTGAGTTTGTAGATCTGTATATCAAAAATCATAAAAATCGGGAGTTGTAGAGTTTACTCGTAAGTCCGTAAAAGTATCCAGAAATATAAATGTAAACATGAAAAACAACACTACGTTAAAACAAAAAAATGGTAATAAATCCTCTACGTTAATCGTTTATTTCTTATTTGCGCTATTGTGTGGAATTAATTCATATCCAATTGAAAAAGATACAAAATACGAGATAAATATTATTGCTCGTATAAAATATCGGATTTTGGTTTTATTTGCTTTTTTTTTTTGTTTAAAAAAGAACCCAATTTTTTCCTTTACATTTTTAGAGTTTGTTATTGGAAATCTATGGTAACGGTATCGAAAAATTGGTTTGAAAGAGATCAAGATAAAACCTTGTACAGAGGCAATAGCCCGTCATTCATTGCTGTTCTCGTTAATGTTGATAGAATGGTGGTGGAGGTGGTGGTGGTGGTGTTGGCGGAGGCGATAGACTAGGCGACCGTGCTGGAGGTGGTAGATTGAAATCTGTAAAAAATACCACGTCATATTGGATTAAGTTGGACATACACCTATCAATATGGCTAATACAATTATTTTTCTAGTCTTTTATTTTATAATAAGGATCTTTTATGTGGAAAAAAAGCAATACTATAAAACTGTATGTATGGATATGTATGTTGTAGGTGTATGAACAACAACAATTCCATATATTACGGTCTGATCAAAGATTTAATACTGAAATAACAGCGACATACACCACCTGCCCTTTTAATAAATTCTTGCATAATGAATCAGCATATATTCCCTATTGTAGCATTTGCATTGGTGATTTGCATAAATAATATTTATTGTCATTTAGTAATAAAAACCGTACCTATATCGATTACCATTTAAAATAAAATACGATTTTTTTCATGCGTTGAAACAACTTATCACAACTTAAACAAACGATTCAAACATTTCTCGACGAGAACTTATCATTATAATCTCATTAAATTTAATTATATTTGATTATTTGGATTCCATTCTAATAAAACAATAGTTTTGTGTTACAATTCATAAAATATTCAATTAATTTTATGGTTTATTTATTTATTTATTAGTGGTGGGATATTAACCATAATTTAGCATGATCGTAATAGCAAACACAATTATGATTGATTCAAATAAATTTCTTCAAAATTGATTAGTTCTAATTAATAACAATAATAATAATAATAATAATAATGATAATTGTAGCTTATCCAAACCTATGTGAAATTGAAAATTAAATGTATGCAAAGAATGTTAAGAAAATGATTAATGTTGGTATTTCGTGTTAGGACATTTGAAATCGGGCTATCAAAAAATAATAACGGTAACTGATGTCTTAGATGAAAAAACTTAAGTTAAATTCATGCCGAATATTTTTCTAACTTGATTACAATTTTGTATGCATTTTAATGGTACCGAAACAGCTCAAAAAGTTTGACCCAACCGACGGGATTTGGGTGTTGTCCGGCATGTAGAACTTTCAAGTTCAACTCCTGATAGTTAAGTCTTACTTTTTTTCACTGTCATAAAACCTTACTTGCTTATCTTTCTTATGTATAGTCTGTACAGTGACCTAAGAGATCCAGTAAAATAATTAATGATAATTTAAAAAGTACAATAGTGGTTACTGCAGTGTAGTGCTAGTGTTAGTGTTAGTGTTCTAGGAATCGTTTGCAGATCAACCCATGATGAATAAGGGCAATAGTTTTAATTTGATGGTAAGTTCAAAAACATTTCAACGAATAATTTATCTTCAATTTTTTGAATCTTCATTATTTTTTTTACAGTGAGTATATATATAATTCATCGTCGCGTTAATCGAAGAGGATTCGCCATTATAAAGGTAGGGTTTGTTAATTCGTCCATGGAAAATTATACATGGACTAGTTAGAAAACAAAAATTATTTATTATCATCTATTAGGACCTCCCCCCGACATATTAGGGCTCATTGTTGGAACCCCACTAGAACACCCGATTAGGGCTTAGGTTTGTTGGTATAGGAAAGTCAGGATCCAACATCGAACCAAATATGTCGCAATAATTTGTTTCGTAATCGGAAAAAAGCGTGATAGTGTGGTGAAATGAGCAGTATCCACACCACAGATCGTGAAAAACGTGTAATTTTTCGGTACTTTGTCGTTACACGATTTGATAAAAAAACAAGATTTAGTGTAAAAGTGTTTATTGTGTAAGTGTTTTGTTAAGAAGTGCAAAATTGAGCAGGTCAGTATTACATAATTACATTTGTAATTAAATCAAAGTTTGAGCATAATTTAATGTTTGATTTGTTCATAATGTAGGTAATTTTTGTAAGTATTCTCGCATGTATATTTTAGCCCTAGGATATCATCGTTGATTCGTTTACCTGTTTTGTGTTTTAAAAAAACTTGTATTTCAGGTATCAATGATGATTTTAAAAGTGCAATAGTGGTTAGTGTAGTGCAGTACAGTGCAATGTAGTGTAGTGCAGTGTAGTGCAGTGTAGTGTTAGTGTAGTGAATGGTTTGCAGCTCAACCCACGATGAATAATTGCAACAGTTTTAATTTAATGGTAAGTTCAAAAACATTTCAACGAATAATTTATCTACAATTATTTGAATTTCCATTATTTTATTTACAGTGAGTATATAATTAATCATCGCGGGATTGGAAGAGGATTCGCCGTTATAAAGGTAGGGTTTGTTAATTCGTCCATGGAACATTACATGGACTAGTTAGCAAATAAAAATCATTTATGATCACTTGTTAGAACACCCCCTCCCCACATGTTAGGGATCATTGTAGGGACACCATAAGAACACACTGTTTCAAATATGTCGCAATTATTTGTTTCGTAATTGAAAAAGCGTCATGGTGTGGTGAAATCAGTAGTAACTACTCCACAGATTGTGAAAAACGTGTGATTTTCTTTGCATTTGTCGTGCATTATTTGGGAAAGACTGACATTTTCGTGTATTTTTAAAGACATATCTGGACCGTCTGTTGTCATGACAAATTTTAAATATTATCTATAATGGCAATAGTTCACCATTTCCATCAAGTCCTTTGTTAGTGTATCTATTGTAAACTAATTTTCATTATTTTCCTGGATCTCTTAAGTCACTCCATTAACTTGAATTCGGTTATTGCAGTATTGCAGTTACACTGTAGATTGGCTTCGGTTGTATGACGAAATTAAACCGTAAAAGTTACACAAACTCAAAATTTCATTGCATATCGCCGTCCTGTTCTATCGAGTAGAAACATTCTGTATATGTTATTAAAACATAGCGGGAGTGAAATAAGAAGGGCAGGGGATCGCTCCCCGTGCCTGCACCTTTCTAAACCTTATTTTTTTCTTGGGATTTTGTTCAAGAACTTTGGTTATTTCAATTTTGGTTGTCCAGATGGAAGTTTTTCTTACTTTTTTGCTCTTTTGTTTAATTATGTTTATGTGTACTTACCTCTCAGTGTCCCACTTAGGTCAGCTAACGTTCCATCTTTGCAGTATGAATCTACTGAGCTACCACTGTGTTGAACTGTAGGTGAGATTGTTGGATGAAACTTGACCGTATTAGTATTGCAGTATGCATATCGTGTTCAAATGAGGAAAATGTTTACACCATTTATCATACTTACACTATAGATCGCCTTATACGTTAAAGAAATATTTATCGGTAATATTAGCAAAATTAAATCAGAAATATCTAGATTAGTTTGCTGTTCAAGATATCTAGTTTTATTCGTTCGAGTACGCTGTTCGTTTGATAACACTATAAATCTAAAGCTAATGGATTATATGATGCACGTATATAGTAGCCAAAATGCAATTCCGTTGTTGTTGATGTTGTTTTAGTTGTTGTTGTTGTTATGTTGTTGGATTAGAGCGGATAGTGGCCAGCTGTATAACAACTACTGATAGTGATTCAAAAATTAATAGTCTTGTTTGAGACAACATGAAGGTTTTTTAACGATACAATTTATCAATGTAACCTTTATGTTCATGTGAAATTTTTTATTAAAGAAAAATTCACCGATTTTTTCTTTTTTTGTTGGTTCTAAAATTCTAACTGTAAAATAATAAATTAACAACAATTCGCCCGTTTTACAGATAGGAAGAGAATTAATGGAGAAAATCTTCATAGTAATGGGAATTTTTACTGTCGACAGATAAAGATCTTTTTCCACTTCTATAGTAATGTCAATATATCTTGAAATTGCCGTAACATAGACTTCTTTGAAGTTTAAATAATTACTTTGAATGTTTTCGGATCGTAAAAAAAAAACTTAATAAAGATTCTCGAAAAATTTAGTTTGGTTTTGTGGGTTTCTAGTAATTTTAGCAAAACCTTTTTCAATCAAAAGGGTGTTAGATATTGTAACAATTCTGCTTGAAGCGATCTACATCAGAGGCTTATTTAATTTGGTGGGTTTGCATGGTCGCATGCATTGCATGGTTTCCGGGTTGTAACAGCATCTGGATCTGAATACTGTTTGTTGTTAGTTCATCCATTCTTTAATGTTCTAATTGAGAACATAGAAGTTTAAGAGTTTTATCTCCAAAACTCTCTCTTTCTAATGAAAACTAATGTATCGTATGAATGTCATAAATCAAATACAGCAATATTTCAACCAAGTAATAACAAGTTTATTCGTTTCAATTATTAATTCTTGTCATTCTTTTGTTCTGTTTGCATTAATCATCCATACCATATGTATATAGAATCTACAAATACTTGTACAATAAGCCAATTTCAACTTGACTTACTTGATTTTAAATGGGCGTTAGTCAAGTTAATTTTGTTTTTCTATACACATATTATAAGAATATCCTTTGTTCCTTTTTTGACTTCATCATCAAGAATATGTTGTCATTATAACACAAACACGATCATTACTTAGCACTTATTTCGATCAGAGATACCACATTATCAACTATTGTTAACGTCATTTTTAATTCTCATTCTTCTATAATCATTTCGGATTTATTTTAAACACAAGATTTTTTAGTTTATCATGCAGTGTCTAGATGAAACGAACAATGAAAAGTCATTGTATTACTTTTAGAAATTTCTCTTAACAAAGTTTTCCATTTTTTGTTCAAAAATCCCATGTTTTATGTTCCATCTACATGTATCTGTTATATATTGGTATATAAATATGGGATACACATACACATTTATCCAAAATAATTATTAGAGAGGAGATCCGCCTCTATTACATTAGGCCAATATTTACATCCAATATTTACTATTTGTTCTCGTCTTGTCTGTTGTTAATAGGGCAATAAATTGCTGTATTCATCGCTGATTTATCGAGTGATATTATCACACACACACACAGACACAAATATCATATACACACATATACGTACACATATATATATATTACCATCTCTATATAGTATATAGAGATGATAATGAAAGCAGTGCTTTGCTATTCCAAAAGCTCAAGTTCAGGATATCCTACATAAAGCTGATTTTACGTCGCTATTGTCGGTTTCGCTACATTACTCTTCTACGTTTATAATTGTTCTACAGACAAAATCTTATACAAGTAGGATAGACTGGAGAGTGAGTTGCATATAAATGATTTATTTACATCTTATTCGTTATTAAAGGTGAGTTATAGAATAATTGAATAAACAAAGCGACCGACATTTGCAAATTTCACAAACATAAAAGCTTTATTATTTACATAACTGAGATTTCTATTATTATTACTGAATAATAATAATAATAATAATAATAATAATAAACGAAAATATGATTATTAATGTATTACATTATTGATAATGTTTGGTTCAATAGAGATATGGAGTTTCATTAAAAATTCAATACAAGATTGCAAATCCTTTAAACTAAACTTGGGTAAAGATCTCAACCATTTTGGGAGATGCATCTAAACATTTTAGATGTTACTCGAGAGTAACATATTCTGCTAGATCTCATAAAGAGTTTCTTATTTATTCAAAAACCATCAAGAATAGGATATTTTCTCATAAATATTAGCTAATATTCTTTTATTTAGCAACCATAACACACAAAAGCTTTCTTCTAACTATAGACAATAACTATTGCAAGTTTTTTTTTGTTTTTTTTATTATTCTATTGACCGTCTTTATGTCTAGCACAATGACCTGTCGACATCCATTCTACAACAAATAAACCACATACATTCTATGATATTTGATACTTTTGTTTGTTGATGTATCTAGATGGTTTTTCGTTTGCTTTTCTCTACCATCAATTGTTGATGGTGTCGTTGTGTTTGCTCAAGGGTTATATTCTTCTAATTCAAGCAACAATAACATTAAAGTTCTGATTCTATCGATTTGTTTGACAATGGACAAATTGGAAGAGGATTCGCCGTTATAAAGGTAGGTTTTGTTAATTCGTCCATGGAACACTACATGGACTAGTTAGCAAATAAAAATCATTTATGATCACTTGCTGATGGTGTCGTTGTGTTTGCTCAAGGGTTATATTCTTCTAATTCAAGCAACAATAACATTAAAGTTCTGATTCTATCGATTTGTTTGACAATGGACAAATCATTTTTCAAATTTATATATTGTCAAACAATTATATGGTAAACGAATTTATAGAAACTATAGGTGTACTTTTTATCAATATATGTGCATACATATAGCGTTGGCTAAAAAAGTATTAGGCACCCCATGAATTTCGAGTTTTTGTTCGTGTATCCCATTTATCTGAAAAAATTGCGGATTATAAGGGTTGAATGTATATTTATGGATTCTTGTGTTATATGAATTCCCTTAGTTGCATAATTCAAGTAGTCTGTTCTATATCGTGTGTTTGTCTCGTCTTCGATTTTTGATAGAAATTCATAGAATATTTGTCTGAATTGCAAAATACTGAAGTGTTTAATTACAATTAATTATACGTGTAGTTAAGTACTAGATCGAGGTTCAGATTAGAAAGCAGGATAGATTATTGAATATTCTTTAAGGGCTAGACCCCAATAGGCAATCGTGTATTTCTCTTTCAGGTTATTAGAACGTATTTTTGATTTGGCATCTACATAATATTAGTTGCTTCTTTACCGGAGAGCTGTAGACTGCAGTTCTGATATCGGGTTACGCTCAAAGCATTTTAAGCATTACTTTAGTTAACCTTAAAAGAAGCATAACATATGAACAAGATACAAGATGGATAAGTGAAGTGCAACTTTCTTGCTGATACGTCAGTGTGTGAAAATCTACAATCAGCTTGATCATGATCGACTTTCAACGTCTGTTTTAATTATTTAGAATAATAGAACATGCCACAATGTGAGAAGCTCCCTAAATGGATGTGTTACTCCTGCTGTTTTAACATAACAGATAATACCTTTAGATTTAAATTCAGTGGGAATTTTGTAGCAACTACAAGTCTAACTAACAAAAAATAGTAGGTGTGTTGAAATTATACTTAAGCTGTTAAACATACTATGAATTTCGTATAATAATGAAGTTAGTATTAGGTTTCAATAATTTTTAACTAACTTTTCTCTTATTAGTAGAAAAACTCATAATTAACAGAAAATTCAACTTAAAGATAAACTTTAAATAAAGTTTAATCAATTAAACATAAGTTAACTGCAGTATAAATAAGCTTCAGAGTTTCTATATTTCTTAAAATTCAAGAACTGCATTTTCTCTTCACAAAAAAAAGTAAGTCTTTGTCATGATGTAATCTAAGCTTGTTAGCTACATGTTGATTCATTAAATATAAAGATTTCACACGGATTTTATATGATTAAGGATCAACTATAAATCATTAGTAATGCGAAGAAATAATGGACAATTTTTTAATATTACAACAGTAATCATATGACATCCAACACCATTGTTGTGTCACGTTGACAATAATTCTCTTCAAATCATTTGATGCATTATCCTTTAACTATAAAGAGGTTTAATTTTTTTTCTGTTGCTTTCTAACATTATTGTCATCAACATCGTATAATCGTACAAACATAAGGATTTGGGCGGGTTATTAGTATAAAAAATTTGATAAATGGCTTAGAAAAAAAATGAGAGACAAATGATAGAGGTAGTTAGTTGAGAGTAGAAAATGGATGAAATTAAATAAATAATGAAGAGACGGAAAAAACAAAGATTCCAATCTATAGTGTTGGATCAATTTGACGATTGAGTGATTTAAAACTAAACAATTTCAGTTTAGACAGAATTATTTTCTGTTATTTATATATATATGTGTGTCTGTGTGTGTTTGTGAAAGAGATTGTTGATAATGTTTTTAATATAACATCGCTGTCAATACACTAGTGTCAATTAGATCTGTTACGGGTGTGGTAAAATTTGTATATATAGGTACATGTTTTATTGTATACGTATGTGGAAAGCACTAATTGAAAACATCTGGTCAAAGTTTTGATATCGAAAAGTGACACGGATTGATTAGTTTCCAATCGAAAAGGTGTCAATTTACAATTATTCAGATTAAAATGTCAACATTGTATAGACGAAAATTTTAGATAATGATAACTCATTTTTAAAATCGTCTTCACATACCATATTGCAAGAACGATAATTATCTATTGAAGTATTGTACCTTAACTTGTTAGTACGGTTTCATTGTAATGAGAACTGAAAGAGAACGTATTCAGCCGATAAAGTGACAATGGACCACCAGGCAGGTCTTGGTTATATAGTTGACGTAAATTTGCATCTGTACCTGATTTGCAAGTCATATCCAATCAATAGCACGCATTTAAACATCTTGTACACTAATGAGTCGCTTTATACTCAAAACATATATCTCAATCTACTAAATACAGATTTGTTTTCATCTATGATGAGTTGCCAACCTGTTGTCATGATATACCCATTAGTTAACATGTGTCCGTCAACAAGACAACATTCTGCTTAAATATGTAGACAGATAGATATGTTGTTTCTACCATCTATTTTGTTGATAGAAAACTTTCTTCGTATTGAACGTTGGCAATCAAATCTGTATTGTGTGGGTAAGTGACATTTTGAAAGATTACCCCAACTGACTACATCTTGTAAATTTTGAAAAATACGACAGACTAACATTGTCACAACAATAACAGTATTAGTTTTCACATCATCAACAAAGTACTAAGGCGTCAACGTACGTAATATCTCTCTAGAGACATTTGCGAAAAAGCTAAGAACTGTCTGTAGTATCTCTTACTTTATCATTTGTTAGTTTAATGTGTCTGTGCTGTTTTTATTCAGTTCATCACAATAATTGAAAATATTCGTCTTTTAATTATAAACAGAATAATATAGAATACCAACCAAAAATTATTCAAACGTAGACATTCCTCTATCTAAAGGTGGGTAATATTGAAAAATCAATTTTTGAATTTTGAATTCACATCTGGTCCAAGTTAACCGAAGGCAATGTTCGTGTTTGAACAAAATTTAATCTCAATTCATCTTTGATCAATGAAAGTTATTAAATGATCTGTTTTATATAAAAGCGTAGGTATATTGACATAGCTATCTATGTATTTGTGTATATTTATACAGCTATATTTTTTGTGTATATACGTACATATAGAGCTTTAACCTAGTGAACTCTATTTTGGGTAGGAAAAGTTCTGAATATTCTGTGCGACTGACCTGTTTGATTTGTTCTGTGTCAAACACAAGCCGGTGTATAGCTCTCCCTAGAGGCATTCTCACCACTACTGTAAGGTATTGAAGACATCTCAAAGGATACCTGACTTAACTTATCTATATATACCAAATACATATTGATATTTTAACAAAATGTCATGTCATTTCTAGAAAAGCTTAAAAGAAACGATAACTTTCAACACGTCGCACATAAATGGGAAACTCAAACATTTCCATATTTACACACAATTATGGGAATGGGATAAACGGCGATGAGACAGTCAAGTGTTAGATTTTCTTGTTACAAAATATTTGAATTGAGAAAATACGATGTCTGATGTCAGTGGTGCAGTAACCAGAAAGCACTGAGAGAGAGCATTGAAGAGAGTAAAAATATTTTAAAATTAAACACGCTAATGAATGAAGAGCCATCAGTAGCCATACGAATAGCATAGCCTCGGCCGGACTTAGGGAGCCTCTCCTGGATATTTCACGCGAAATAAACTTTTTGAGAAACACTTTCTTAATACAGCAGATGCCGTTTAATTGGGCTATCGGTTTATTATGATAGCCATTCATAATGACCAAAACAGATCCGGTTTTGGTGTCCATTCAATAAACGTACTAATATTCAATATGTACAGATCAGGCACAACTTACTCTTAGGGGTTTCGCATAAGTTAGAAAAAGATAAACAGAAAATAAGTCTTTGTCTGATACAATTTTGACTGGGTGTTGTTAATAGCTGGAGTTCTTAGACGCCTGACCGCTTATTTCCTGTTTATCTCTGCTAAACCCTAAGATAGTTACTAGAATTCGGCATTGGGCATTGGGTCAACCCCTATAATAGTATGCTGCTGCTATGTTTCTCCTATGTTCAAATTAAAAACGCCAAGTCTGTATAGGTGACTAAATTTGCTAACTTCGAATTTGGGCCGCCCAGTTTTTAAAGCCATGCTACGCCACTGTGTGACACCACCGTCTAACACATTCATTTCGTAAAGTTTCAAGTTTAGCTGCAGATTGTATAATCAAGAATCAGTACATGTCAATTATGCACACCTTGTTGGAAGTTGTAGGGGCACCTCTACCTTTTCGCTATCTTATTGAAACATTTCATTTGTATTTGTTCTAATTAAAATTAACAACTCGTTCAATTCTTTTATTAGCAAACTTTCAAGTAATCTTTCTTTTATCGCCTCTTCGCTTAATTAACACGTTCGAAAATCGTATTCAGAATACGACTGAGGAAAATCAAGAAGAGAAAAAGACGACTGTGTAGTGTAAGCACATTGTGTAACGTTCTAATCAAATCCATTTTCGAATTTAAGAAAAAGGAGAGGTGTTGAATATTGGTCGTGTACAACACATTTTCGAAATGTAATTAGCTGCGAATTATTTATACGATTGCTGTGAGAAACTGTAGTAGAATACCAAATACATTGAGCTTCCATCTAGTTTTATTTTATTTTCACTCTTATTTTTTTTTTTTTTTGTTGCTTTTACGATTATCACCTTTCAGTTGTGAGCTTTTATCTGTTGTTAAAGAACTAATGAATATTTTATTTGTTTTATTATACGATTTGAGATAATTTAAAATGCTCATGTTTTATGCCCATCGGACTAGGTTATTGTTTCAAATAGCATGTCCAAACAACACAACTATTGTTATTTCGATTGTATCTTATCTATGAATGTTTTCTATACATTTCCTGTTATTGTATTGTATACCACTAATTATAAACTATTCAGGTGAATAGATTTTAATGATTATGAACTAATTAAATCAATTCCTAGTCTAACAAAACAATCCATATGTTAGCTAATTGTTACAATTATTTAGAATTTAATGAAATTTATACAAAGATTAAATAAGCTCGATGATATAAATCAGCTTTAATTGGGCACTGTTCACTGAATATATTACATTTAAAATATATATGTATACGCCGTATATATGTAGATAATACATCAATAAACAAAAGCAAATTAATTACAAAAGATAGGTAGAACCAGTTTATTCATTATTGTACCTGGATTAGAATTTATCGATGTGCATACATGTCCGGATTTAATAAGCCAAAAATTTAAATCTACTAAACTACAATCTCCCTTAACTTTATATGTGTAGGTATGTGTGTGTGTGGGAATGGTACAAGCACAACAGTGTAATCGTATAAACAGATTAGTTCAACTCCAATGCTGTTTAATTGACAACTACGTAATCCTCTAGAACGCCACGAAAAATTGTTGTAAACCGATATTATTGATCTATTTACTATTTCTAGCTCTTTCTCTCACTATATGGGTGGTATTTATGTGGTAGTTGGCGGATATATACTTTATCGACAGAACTAGATAGGATTCCAATAACATCAAAAGCCTTTAATCTGAACAAATCAATGACTATTATTCTAGTACACAACTATATAATAAACACATCACTACTGAAAATACGTATTTAGTTAATGAGATTCCTATTAAAACGCAATCTAATCATTGTAACTGACTGTAATTATGTTGAATCGTTTAACGTGTAACAATTGATTGTCTCCAAATTTTACTATAAAGTATATTTGTCATTCTAAGTATACAATGAACGAAATTTTCCTTAGTAATTAGAAGTAAATGATACTTTTCAAAACAATAGAAATAAGGATTGATTGTTTGAAGTTGTAATTTAGATACCGGAAACAAAATCGATTCTTTTCTTTCCTTCCTATCATACTTCATGCTTGATTAAGCTACCACAATACTGTGTCTTTCAGTTTTTATATATTCAACAATTAACCACAAACTTAAGATGAGTTTTTTTTGTTTTGTCCCTAGTGCAAATCTACCATACTATATTTTCAAACAAAGAACATACATATAGAACCGCATATTTTTCAAATGAAAAGTCGAAACTTGAAATCGAAACGAGAGGGTCCTTTTGGTGGGTATAGGCAATAAATAACGTTTCAGTCTACGACTGCGATTTGCTTCACGCTATATTGAACTTCCACACTAAATAAAATAGAGTAGAGAGGGAGACTCCGGGTAATATACACAATCATTCCTTTTGGTTTTCCTTTGAACAACCGGAACATTATTTAGAAACATGTTAGATATTTCTAGATGGTATATTTTGCTTTTTGAAAGTTCATTTAAATTTTACTAACTGAAAATGTGAAATATCATCAGTCGATTAATGTTTCAATACTCCACTCTACCACTCTTTTGGTAAATACTTTAAATCTCTATCTTCAGTTCGATGATGACAACCATCAACAACAGTACTCGATAATGCGAAGTTGTTGTGACGACAGTTGTCCCTTATATAGCTCTGAATCTATTTGTATGTTGTGGTTTGAGTATTATCGAAGAACAAAGGGTCGATTTCTAAAGATACGCATCATCAGAAGAACACATATGTTACAATCTGTAAAAGCGTTAAAATATCTCACAACTGCCACCCTCTATAACATGTATGTTAGTAAATCATTCATTGCATGTGACAGTATCTTCTAACTAGTAATATTTGTGTTAGACATAGATACATATGTACGGTGTAAGAAATATATACAAGGAAATCCAATAGAAATGTGTGAATAGGTAATGAAAAAAACTAACGACGTGTATAAAAACTCTATACCGCTCCCAAATACATATACAAACAGTTTTAACGTAAATAAACAATAGGTTGTAACGATTACGATGTACTGTATAGTAACTAAAGAAAACTACCGAAGATTTAGAAAAAATAAACAGAATTTTGTTATAATAACATTCAAAAAGTCACCAGAAAGGGAATGTTATTTCCCCGAATACAAAAAGTTTTAAACCATCTAGGTTTTTTGCTGAAATGAATTGCATGTTGAGTCTTAAAGACATCTTTATAACCACATAAAATAGGAATAGTTCTTCTGCTTCTACTTCAGTAAAAGTAAATCAACGATAAGTTAGGATTATAATAGTGAATCATTGGAGTAATACTCCATTTAGCGATTAAATCTTTTTGCATTGTCTTTAGCTACACACAATACTGTAAAACTATTCTGTGACCCGTTTTTGATGATTTACAATATACCAGTAGATAATTTTGTTAGTTCAGAAAATAATTAAGAGGAGTCAAAGCAACTAGACAGTATGGCTCACCTGAATAGAAATCCTGCATGGTTATGTTGAAAAACTACACAAATTGTTGTGGTAATTTTACTAATTAGTCACCACTAATGATGGCTAAAATTACGAGATTTTCTGTAGCCCTTCTGTACATCTATATGCCGTTTGGATGAACGAAGAAAAATCGCTTTATAGGAGGAATACATTCAGCTTTGATCTATTTCAATTTACAATGTACATCTGAAAGTTAAATCAGTTACTTTGAAGAGTCTCCCATTTACTAGGTTATATTGTATGGAAAATATCAACTGTTTGGAGCTTTTAAACTGTAATGAACTAGTTAAGTGTACATCCTATATACCTATAAACGGAAGTTATCAAGTTATTTGTATTCCAAATGACAGTTTAATGAATTTTTATTGAATACTTTTGAACATTTCACATATACCTACATTGTAAGACTCGTTAAAATATCAAACTCAAGTCACCTACACAATGTTGACTTTAGACTCAACAGTATAAATAGTTTTGTGTAAATAAGAATATTGAAACTTGTATACGATAAACTCATTCTCAAGTGTTGCAGTTGACATTAGACATGTAATACATACAAGAACTGACACCGATGTAGGCAAAAAGCACCTAAGGGTGAACGATACATCAGTTTTACCACTATATGCGTACATTTTGCAAAAGCAGCAATCATACAAAGAATTTGTTAGGATGTTGTTTAATGGTAAATAAACCTGATGGTATTCAATTTTAAAATAAATGTACAATACATTTGTGAATGTTTATGTGAGATAAAGGCTACGGATTGCCTTAATGAAAATATTCGTAAGAATCTTCCAGTTCACGCCACCAACTCATCGTTGAGTAGTATTTGTGCTACAGTCAAGTATACTACTACTACTCACTTTTTACAACACAGAACCGAGTTCAGTTTAAACAGTCGTAAACTGTTTTATAGACTAGGAGCTTTCAACGTGTGCAGTTTAATGTGCTTTCCCAACCATCGTCATAATTATAGTCTTTGTCCCTAAGGAGATGTAAATTGTACATGATTGTTACTCTAGTTTTGTTACAGAATTGTGATATTGGAATCATTAAAATGAAAAATTAGAGTATTGATTCAATTCAAATTGTATGTATGTATTGAACATTTTAATATGCATCACAGATGCATTTTTCTTGTAAAATTCACAAAGGCACTTTGTATGGATGTATCAGTAATGTTCAATATAGTTTCAATGTAAATCAAAGCTATTACATTTTTCTATTTTCAACAATAGAGTCGATACATTTTCAACATACGCCATTAGAGAATCGTTATACATGAATGTATGTAATCGAAAATAATAAATTTGAAACGTATTTTCAACATAGGAGACATTACGCTCTATTGTACCCTAGCTACGCTCTATATAATTACCGACTCTAATTAGTTGTAGATTCGTAATGTTGGTATTTCGCATTACATTCAAGAATAACAACAGTAATAATAACCGACTGATTATAGTAATGTTGGGTGTGTTCGTGTCTGTATTTGCTTTACATTGACACATTTGTACATTGTTGTTGTTGTTGTCATTATTATTATAGCAAAACGTGTTATGTCATTATTGTGACTTCTGCTTTTCAACAAATTATATGATCTTTTCTTGTGTGAAATTACTTTTTCAAAGTATCTTGTTTTGTTATTTGGTTCATTTACTTTCTAAACAAAAGAACGAAATGCCATAATGTAGACTAACTTTCAAATTATACAAAAGCTGCTATTCAATTCTTGCTCATCTTGAAATCCAGCACACACACACACACACACACACACAGCTTTAAATATTGGAAATATGTTTTATAAAAAAATGTCTAATAACATATTCATGATGTAGTGATGGGAGCTTCTATTGTATTTGTAGAATTTTCAACTTTAATGACACTAATGCATTTTTTTCAGTAATACCTTTGACGAATTCATATAAAAGGTAATATTTAGCTGGAAGTAATACCCTATTTAACCTGTGAGCTTCCCTATAGGGGGTACTTTAACAAAAAAGTTCATTAAAACTATGATATGTTGCGTAACTCGTTTTATTTGCACAGTTTCCATACTCTATATGAGGTACAATATTCTTTTACGTAATTATCAAAAATAAAGAGCAGAATATATATTTTATTCATTTCAACACATGCATCTATTAATATTCCATTTTTTCTGTTTATTTATTACGGAAATTTGAGAGATTTCCAATTTTAAACGTTTTATAACAAACACACTCTTATAAAATTGCATAATCAATTGAAGATAACAATTTAAAAAATAATTATAGCCTCTTATAGTGATCAGTGAATAGTGTTTAATAATCAAATAAAGTGTGAGTGCTTTATTTATAGTATTAAAAAAAGTGCACACTTTACTGGACGAAATCATCAACCATTTTTTTTAACTTACTCCTAAAATCAAAGCGTATTTGCTTCTCACTTAATATAGAGTGCACTTTAAAAACGTGAGAAGTCTTATCTATTCCACAAGACTGACTGTCATGAATTGTCTCATCCTTATCTATATACCATTTTTGATTTAAGACTAATTGTGATTTTCTTCTCAAAATATTGTTAAATCTGTCGTGTCTAGTAATTGTTCAAACTTCCAACTTCTTTAGACATTGTTCAATGAACATTATTAAACTTCTATGGAACTTAGTGAAATACTGTTGTTAGCCCTAGCAAGTTTCTTCAAAAGTCCAAAAAGCCAGTTGTAGATTTTTTTTGCAAAATTGTAAACTTTCCTTAATAAATATGTGAGTCCCTTCTATATTCACATGAAATTCGCAATTTTGCTGCCAATGCAATGGAATTTTTATTGGGAAACGCTTCCATCGATTTAAAACTGTAAAATTCAAGCAGACATTATGTTACCAACACTTTTTACAACAAATACTATTGAAAACATTTTCAAACTTATACTTCAAGAAGTATGTTAATTTTGACGTCGAATTGTAACTCATTGGTTGATAAGAGGTGATAATATTCTCCAACTGGTTCGCTATACTGCGTACAACTGTATTTCATTTCATAAATCCTGTCACCGTTAGATTATTCGTATGAGATTCAACAATCTTTACCAACTACTTGAACAAACTGCTAGTAATTCATTACAGACTTTCTTTATCTCATCTAAAATACAAGATTAAGTTACGTGGGTACCTGCAAACTCAATATTACCGCTCATATTGTTCCATACTCAACATAATAATGCCTGAAGACGTTTCTTCTGTACTTCTGATGTTCTTCACTTGTCAAGATTTCGTTATCTAAACCTTCAGTGTTCTGACTTCCTGCAATAGTTTCACGTTGCCTCATTTTTGGTATCAATGTATGTGTTTTTACAGTGTTTCTAGATGCGTTATATTAATCCTTATACCAATCCATATACTGATTAGCGGTATTTAATCGAACATTAATGATTTCCATTGATAAATTCCAAACAACATTTGATTGATTATGTGATTCAAATTTGGAATTAGTAGTTCTACTATTGTTTATTGTCAAATACAAAAGGTAATATTTGACGTGTGGATAACATATGTGTTATAAGCGGACATTTCAAAATAAATTATAACGTTGTAACTCATCACCTGCGGGATTTTCGATTGTTCGCCTGTATTTATGTCAATTTATTTTCACAAAACGATACAAATACAAATTTCAACAATGTAGAGATATTGTGACAATTGTTGCACCACCTCCATTCCGGTCGCTTTTAATAATAAATGCATTAACAAAATTTAATTCACCAAGTATAACGTCAGTTGAGATTGATTTATTGTATGGTGGTGTAGTGACTTTTGACATTGTTTTTTTTTGTTGTAATGTTTTCAGTCTTAATTAAAGTTATTCAGTATATAGTGTGTAAACATATTTCTTTGTCAAAAAAAAACACGACTTTTTCGGTTGTAATGAATTACAAAACTCTTATAAACTTTACAAAAATCACTAAAGACTCTTGGAACATTGAGTATAAAGTAGGCAGTAGTAGGATCGTATTATATGCGAGATACAGTTGAAGGTGAGCCCAATAATGAAAATCTTGTTAAAAGTTTCCTCCATTTATTCTAGCCGTAGATAAATATCCCTGTTTAAACTCAAGCAAAGAAACAAAGGGAAAAATTTATTTTATTGCGTACGCTAAATGTTTAAAAGAGGAACTCTTATATATAATTGGTGGAATTATCTAATATCTCTTCACTTTGGGTTTGATACTAAATAACATAGCGATAGTGTAATCCAATCCGAATCTTACATGGGTTAAGTGATGTACGTCGATCTTGTAGAAATGCCAGGCTGATCTATCAACGCCTCACCTCACTACATCACCGATTTTCCAACATCTTTACCACTTGTCTTGTCACGTTACCCTCTTCTAACACCACATGCATACATACATATATTAATACATACATATAAGTCGTATATATGTGAAACGTTATGCGAAAGCTTTGATGCTTTTCTCTAGATTGCTTCATCAATCTTCACATACATATATAGCAGATGCACTTTATATTATTCTAGTTCTCTTTTTGGACAAGGTTACAAAATGATAAGGCCAACATCCACAGACTCCATCAACTCTCTAATCAAACTGATAGAAAATCGATATTGTTGGTAAATGCCACAAACACTACCACCTGTATAAAATATAAACGCCTCTTGTCAATCAGTCAATGCCAATTTTAACTAACTGTTAGAAAAGTAGACACCTCCGTATTGGTTTTTTTTTTCAGTTTAAAGTAATGAAAATAATAATAAATACAATTAATTGGTTGAATTTCAAGTATTTGGAAATACAGAATAAATCCATACGAATGTGTAATGTTTTCATAATACGCACATATATAAAATATAAACTTCCTGCATTCCACAATAGTGGTCGTATATCCTCATTTGTATGTGTTATTCGTAAAAATATGTCAACTAGGGTGACAGATGTATACACAATTTTATTTTATCGCTTGTGTGGAAATATGACCAATATGCTCATCTCGCTTTTATAACACAAAGCTAAAATATTAGGGAAGATTCGCTGGAACCGATGACGATAGCCGTATAAAGGCATATTGCTAAATGTGTTATTGTTGGTGTTGTTTTATGTTTTCCTTCTTTTTTTTTTCAGCTAGCACCTATAGTTTAATACAAATCAGTATCAATGGGAGCTGTCCGAAAAATTAGGCAATAATTCCATTTTATAGGACATAAATCTGTCTAATGTTAGGGAAATGTTTCGTTGTTTAATGTTTGTAATTTGTCTCATTATGGCGTCGTTTATAATTAAAACGCAAAGTGCGCAGTGAATTGTTGGTTTTAATTCGTATTTATGAAAGTAGAATTAAAACGTCTGGTGTTTAGTTAAATGCAAATATAATTGCAACTCCAGCTTTTATAATTTCCAGAATGTTCTATTAAATGATAACAAACAATTATAATAAAAACAAACAACGAAAATTTGTCATATTTTCCACATTTATTTGAAAATTATAATACATTTATATAAGGATATAACTAAATGTAAAATCTCATTACAGCTTCCTTTACATAGATAAACATAATTTGACTTGAAATGTATTTTATGCAGGCTTCATTCTAAATGTAAACAAATTTTTATATCTATTTGTCGGGAATTACTACTAGATTTTGTAATTCAAAATCCACATTTCTATGTTGTAATTGTAAATGGAAGATTTTAGTATTCATGTTTACTGGAAAATATTTATCGACTTTTTCGGATGTAATTCTCGATGGTTTCCTCTTAAAAACAAAATCGTCAACATAAAAGACCACCGACTAACTTTAAAAGTGTTAATGTTTATTTTTCTATTTAAAGTGCCAAAGTAATTAAAGCAAGCCGTCTCCTCTTAATTTTTGTTGACCGATTAAAGATAACACTTAAATAACATTAATGAAGACATGTAGTATCTGAGCAATTAATTGTATCTGATCGTCGTCATCAGCCACTTTATTGGACACATTTACAATATCTTCGATGAACGATAAATCTAATGGTAACTATATAAGGAAGGTCTTAATCTGAAACGTTGACAGTCGTTCATCATGCTCAGATGTCAGGTGTTTGTTAGCATCGAGGTCGAACAAGTCGTATTTGTCACGTCTCTCTACACATATACCAAACATCATCTAAAACATGTCATTTTCAACAAATGTTTATTTAAGTGTCTTTTTGGGGGGCGCCAAACAAACAATCACAGCAGAATACAGTTTTGATCAAGATTTGTTGTCGACATCCTTGTTATTTGTTCTAAACAATTTGTTGCTACAAAACCAGAAATATGCGGTAGCAAAATAGGTACATAGAGGGAAGCATCAGCACTACCACCCACTCTTATAAAGAGATATCTAGAAGTGTTGTCTGATACAGTGTCCGGAATTGTGCCACACTAACATCTGATAAAAAATATCCGTCTGTGATAGGTAAAATTTTTAATGTATGAAAGAGGGGTGATAATTAGGGAAGGGTGGCCTCAACTTCCACTTGACCAGTTTCTGTTCATCTCAACTTATATGAAATAAATGAGAGTGGATGAAACCGATGCTTTCTCCTATGTACCTAGTTTGCTGTTGCATACTGTATAGCATAGTGTGTTGGTTTTATGTTGTATAACTCTGTATTTTAGTCTGTTTGTCTTTAATCAGGAATTTCTTGCAAAAATTTGAAAGTCAAAAACTCTTGCCACGTAGAAAATTAGAATAAAATTAATAAAACAAGAACAACAACAACAGATGAGATATCTGTTGAGTTTTTGTGGTTAATCGTCGGGCTTGGAAGCTTTCAGTCGCAGGTGTCACTGATTGGGGGACATTCTACATTGTACAGAGACACCACACTTAAAGTACTTTGGTTGAGTTGCCTGGTATCTGATACAACAATTTGCATATTTATGGTGTAACGACATAGTAAAGTTCACACAATACTTGATCCAAGATAGGGGTTCAACTTGTACGCGGTGATCTATTTTCAAATCAGTTAATCAATTTTTATTTAATTGTGAATAAAAATTGCAATAATTTGATATAAAAACTATAAAACACCTACATTATTTGCAATAGGGCACTTAATTATTTTCAAGTTTCTGTCGATATTGCGATAAAATAGGAATTGCTACTTTTGCACTTTTATTGATTATTCACGAGTGCTCTCAATTCACAGCTTCCAGCTATTTACAATCAAATCTACTGAATAAGTGTCAATGTAATCCTAATTCCACCTACAACATGTTCGTGTGAGCAGCTTATGTTTTCAATTGATTAGCACTTTACAACTAGATAATCATTAATGGATAACACAATGTGTTCGTTTGACCTATCTAAAAACGTTTTTACTGATTTCCCGGTTTGAAGTATACATCAAAGTAGTCATTCTAGGATTTGTTCCAAATAGGAGTGAATTCGATTAGTGTTGCAATTTCCAATTTTATACATGGCAGTAAAACATGACCGTTGGTTGGTCAATAATCGTTCTGTAACTCGGGTTCAAGTTCACCAATAAAAATATACCCTCAAGTGAATACTGAATGTTAACCAGATTTGCTAAATTCAAGCCTTTTGAAAGATATTATAGAAGATAACATACTGGGAAATATCAAACTCAACAAGGAATTTAACGCCTTTTTTATAGACATGCCGGACTTTTATTTCGTCTTTCTAATTATTTACGTTCCTTTTCTTTGTCATTTAACAAAAGTTGTTCTATAAGGAAGGATGAATAGCATTGTATTGCCTTAGGTATATATAGTGACGTGGTAGAATACGTCGCGCTGACGTTGCACTGTCCCACTGTTTACTACAGATCAGCAAGATCGTTGCCAGCAGGAATCACTTTGCAACGATTCCTGCTGAGTTACACTACTGAACTTTCCCATTTATTTTTCCTCTATTGATTCATTTTATTTAATTGACTAAAGCCAAGTTTCCAGAAACTATAGATATAATCAATTAGTTGTCAAATAGTGATAAACTGTTTAGGGATTATATTTTTAAAAGACTGGAAAATAACGACTTTTATAGGGGTCCTTGGAGAGCTGTTCAAGACACTTCTGTATCGTAAATATTTACGAGTATTTATTTAAATCAGTTACAGTATTTTAGAGTGAATATCCATCGATGCGTTTGCTTTATTTGTTCAGTTCGATAATATCAAAAGAAATATTTATTTGTAGATTTTGTTTACAAATCTAGCGTATGTATACTAAGATTATGATTTTGTTGAACCATACCTTTATCGTTTGTATATTGCGCTTTGGTGCAGAAGTTATTATAGCCATACAGGAAATTTACATTTTGGCATCTATCCACAAAGATCCACATCAGTGCAGTATATAAGTCTTTTTGTATTTAGTTGACTGCCAGTTTTGAAGTGTATTAAGCTACTGATAAAAGTGCTTTGTGTTAATTTACATTTGTTTGGGACCACTTCTTTGCTATGATAAAATGAAGGTTTTATATTTGAGGCAACTTGTGGTGAAATTACAAATGTACGTAAATAATTTCCAACTGAATAAATTCCAAAACGACATGATTAATGTAGTCGTAATTGAAAGAAAATATTATTATTTGTTTAGAGCTGCTTCAAAGAAATGCTTTTTAACTATTTAATATTTCTCATCTAACAAGTCGAGTTTATAATGAAAAATCACCAAAAAAATCCATACTGCTCTTATCTTCTCTTCCTAGAGATTGATTAATAATTAACTCCATTTTGGTCAAGAGGTTGGTAGCTTTTCTCTCTATTTAGTGACAAATACTGATACGTCTGATAAAGAATTTAAGTGGACAATACGTCAGGCATTACCTACTGATTGGAATGAGAGCTAGGACCGCTTGAACGATTACAGAAACTAAAGTTAGATTGGTTCCAGTAGGTATATATGTGTGTGTGTGTGTGTGTGGATTTTGTTATCGTTCTTAATAGGATATCGTGTCACAAAGCCACGACCTTTAGATCTTAAACATGTTCATCCCCTTGTCACACAACTGATAGCTTGATTCGTTCTCAAAGATCTGAGAATATTCTCTCATTTTTTTTCCGTTTTCAAAGTTTCAATGTAGTTAGTAAATAGGACACGTGTAATAGCGATTGGCATGTGTGCTTTTACATTTAACTTTCTTGTTGCAACATAACTGTATTTTATAGATTGTAGGAGAAAGATATATAGAAAGATGGGAGCTTTATGGTAGTTGATGGCAAAGCACAACTGCGAAACGAACATAAGAGAACTTGTCGTTTAATGTAATAAGTTAGTAGACAGCTTTAATCAGCATTGAGAATCAACAAATAGAGTTGATTCAATTTTGTATATTTAGGAGAATTGGTCGATTCGAATATAAATTGTGTTAACACTGGGAATATTACCACAATTTAAATGTCATCACATCAAAATTAATCGAGCTGTATATGATAGAATAGAATATAGAGCAAAATCGATCAAGTAGTTTTTATAATTACAATATTTGGGATTGTTAATTCAAAACCATCAAATTTATTGACCAAACATTGTTAGTAGAAATTCAACCAACAATAAAATCTCGTTATCTTTAAAGGATTTTCTGCTAAATAAATTCGTTGAATTCAACTGTATGCTTGTTACAGTTGTGAATGTAGGTAATATGATGTTTAAAGAAATATTGTTTTGGAAAAGTGGACATTTCCAATGATAGTTTTGTTCAAAAGTTGTTCCCATTAATATCGATTTATCAATGTGTAAAGAATCAACTTGACGTTTATGAAGACTTATGATGAGCTTCCAGTCAAATTGTGGTATCTGTTTCGTTTAAAACATAGATACTGGTCAATGACTGGTTAAAGTTCATTTATCAATGTCTGATAACTCCTACATGGGTACCTAGGGTTGTGATACACATTACACATCCCTAACACGGTTCATATCTCATATTGAACAAATACTAAGAGGAAAAACATATTTTCATTTGGCAAATCGGTTTTATAAAGGAATATATCGAATGGGCAATTTAAAGAGTAGTTTATATATGAATGCTTTGAAGTGGAAATTTTCTAATGTAAATGAATATCTTTTTCTTTTTTTTTGAGGTGTAAATAAAAGATGTCTTTTGGAAAAATCATAAATAACCTATTTACATTTAAGCAATAAGATTTATGGTAGTGTTATACCTTCATATAAAGAAAAGACGTTATAAAATATCGTTAATAACTGTCGTAAACTTGTGAAGTTTTTCACAACTATCCCAAGAGTATAATTTCATGTTTCCTTTTGCCTAGACATGTATAGAAAAAAAATACGAAAAACTTCGGTCTATTGTATAAGTGAACTTTAACAACGAATACAAATTCTCACATATTTGTCTATCTAGATCTTCTTTATAACGTATAAGTAATATTGTTACAAATGGTATCTTAACTGTTTCCATGAAATCGATTGACGTATACAGCAAATACGTGCCCAAAATTTCTGATAAAGAACATACTCAAAGTCCCGTGAAAGTTACTTATGTAATGAATCCCTTGGTTGCCTCCTAGGTCGTAAAACAACTGTTCGATGAAACATGAGCTGGATATATTTTCTAGTGTATTGAATCGGTGCTTTTTTATTATTATTACAATTTCGTTTCGAAACATTTCACTTAAAATTCTACAAATGTATCTCAAGCATGTTAAAAACCGACTGAAATTATTATATCATTCTTTTTATATAGTGCAGTATAGAATGCATACTTACTTCTTTGCCAAAGAAAAACCATAATTTACAGAAAGTTTCATGATTAAAAATAGAAGAAACAGTAATTACCATAACAAGTCTTATAAAGACTCCGAGATAAAGAAAAATAAAGAACCTGTATGTATATGTAAAATAAGATAGGTCGTATAGAAATTGTAAGGTAAATGTATGAGGTCTTTATTTCCAAAAGGGTGAGTGTTATTCAAGGATAACAGCAGAGAATCTCAAAAATATCGCTTAATAATTTCTAAAAGAGACTGCTAGGCTTCGGTGCACATAGGGGTTGTTTATACGATGATGCAGAATACCCGCATCGAACCAGAGAAACTCGAATCCTTTAAAGGACTTCAGTCTGTACGAAAACAAAACCAATTTAGTCCCCTTTTTAAATATTTTTTTAAATTATTGACGTGTGCAGAAAAGATGTGCGATTTTTTTTTGCATTGGTTAATTCCATATTCTTCCAAGTACTTTTTAATAAATAGCAATAGATAGTAATGGCATTATAACAGAGAGTTTAATCATAAATCGTAGGATTCTAGTAGGCAAACATAGCTTTTAATGAAAGTTTGAAAAGCCCCATCCAATATACACTTGACTGCATAATTCGTGGGAACAACTAATAACTAGAATATTAAGTGCTATCAGGAACTTCCGCCCATTGCACGTCCCACGTTTTATCGTTTAAGAACTCAACCAAACTTGACATTCTTTACGTTTTAAAGCCCATGATAAGGACTTGGCCGCAAAAATATAATTTATATTGCCCTCAAAAGTTTCTCTCTATTCGAAGTGAATTATTACAAGAACTATAGCTTTGTGGATTACTTATATTGTAGACAAGTCATCATTTTTTTTGTGATTTTCGGACGAAAGTTTTATTTTTATTAACCGTCTATTTGATGGTATAATCCAAAGGAAGCTATTTAGTGTTCAAAAGATATAAAATGAACCAAAGGAAATGTGCGGTTCTCTATTTGTATATATGTAATTTATTACCGGAAATTAACGAGCTAATTAAATGAGGATCAAACCTTTAAAATTTTGTTAATTGAAAATTGCATAATCGTTTCATGAATTCATAGTGTAAAACAAGTGAATACAACTCGAATATATTCGTATTTTGAGCTTGATAAATTATTAAACTCTGGACCATTAATACCTGACACAGGTAGTTAGTGTTAAATGTATTACTGACACATAAATGGTTCGTCAAACTAAAATAGATCATTATTGTCGACTTTTGTCATCAACAATTTCGAATGACGATAGTATTTTGTCAAAATTTATTTGAAGATAATTTTTGTAGAGTTTCATGTCATATAAAATTAAAAAAAAAAAAAGGATAACAATCCAACGATAACTGGAAATCCAATACAATTAAAGCGATTGTTATTTTGCAATATTGAAATTTTTCCAATGTTCACACAAAAAAAAGTCAGTTGTCAATGTTTCTTTGTGACGGCTCCTCCTTTTTTCAGTCAGACGACATTACACTGTTCTTTTTCTTCTATCGAATGCTTTGATTCCTGAATTTTCGGATGACCTACTATAGGCAAAGTCGTATCTCTTTCAATCTAAACAAAAATTCAATCTTTAAATTGCACTAAACTGATAAAAGCTAATTTGATTTTCTCTTTTTGTATAAATAGAGATATATTTGTTTACATCTCTGTTGTGTTGGTCGCATAAACCACAAACCTAGTCGATATAAATTAGTCTTTGTTAAGTCGTTTTTGATCTACCATTACAACAAATCCACTGTTATTAAATGTCCATTTCAAAAATAAAACTAACATAAAGAGTAAATCCTCAATGAAGTGACAGTATTAAAGCTTCAAACATTATCGATTTTGGATTTGCTCGTTTTTGTGCTCATCTATGTAACAAAACATTTGTAACGCAGGAGAAAAAAAAATAATGTTGTATTCTGTCCCAAAATACCGAACGCCAGTTTGATTAATTTATAGTCAGAGACTCTATAATACAATAGATTACTGTGTAAAAGGGCCCGATTTCTCGTGTTCTAGTAATAATTTTGTCTTCTACAAAGCAAGCTTTCTTCGTGTTGAAATTCTGTTGGGTTTTTCGTATATAGAGATCGATAGGATTACAATAAGATTGGCAATATAGAGTGGAAAATATTGACAATACTAGAAAAGGAAATGCTTCAATTTATTTAAATTCCTTTTGAATTTCGTTTTCATCGGAAAAGTGCTGAAGTTGACGTTGTTGTCAACAGTACAAAGTCATCACTTCTATCTGAATTTGGTTTGTACAACAATATTATTTTATTTTACAATTCAATAATATCGTTACATTGCCCATAATGATACAAGTTTTTCAAACAGTTTCTTTTGTGATAAATAATTGTGATCGAATTATTGATTAGATAAGTGGATAAGATGAAAGGAAATTGTTGGAAATGCTGCAACATCAAAAACACAACAAGTTACATATTTATGCGTACAGTTCAGTTGTATGATTTACAATGAAAGAATTCAGCTGTTGTAATAAGCAACATAAACAAAAATAAAAAAGACTCTTGTTTGCTTGAAATTATTTAGAAAACAACAATAACAACAGTAATAATAATAATAACAACAATAACAGACGGGAAAAGGATTTCATTGTATCCAGTAAATATTTGCTCATCATATCGAAGAAAAGCTGGCATATATCGTAATAACTTGGATGTTCTTTTCAACAAAACCAACAGCTTATTAAAAATAAGCCCAACATGTTCAAGTTGCATTAATTGTGCTGTCTACTACAATAAACATTTAAATTTAAACTACAACATATACGATATTTTTGTTATTAGACTGAAGAATAGAGAGAGAGCTAATCAATTCAATTAGCAACATTGCCTTGGGCAGATCATGCTATGATTTTAGATAAATTAATTTAAAATTTAAAACAATAATAATAACAATTTATCTATAATTGAATTCAAATGTTTTTTTGTTTTTTGTTTTTTTGTTGTGGTTGAACCAAATAAATGATATCGCTTTTATCTAAATTGCCATTTTCGACGTTTTCCAAAAGTTGAGTCAACATCAACGACAATTGAACTTTGAGACAAGTCGTTCCAATATCTAGATAGAGGATTGAATCCTGTGGGAAAGTTTCCAATGTGATTGTACTATTCAAACATAATAACTTTGAATGAAGAGAATTTTTTTTTTTTTTAGTAACCACAATCATTGGAGATTTTGTTGTTAAAAGTAATAATTTAAAATAGTAACTGGTAGTTGATGAATTTGTTTAAGATTCGTTGTTATTATGCTTATTAACATCTTTGTAATGGTTATAAATGTTTCATGTGGCACTAATGTACAGAGAGAATCTGTGATTTCCGAATTAGAGAGAACTTCTGTTTATAAACTTCAACTTATGTGTAGTTAGTACATCAGTAACGCTCTAGTAACTCGTTTGTTTATTTATTTATTTATTTCAAGCAAGTTTTCTTTAATTTGAATTAAACTATTAAATATTAGCAAACTTGTACCAAGACTAATAAATAATAGAAATAAAGAAGTACGCTTTTATTCTTCATTACAGTCTGAAAAAGTTCGACTCAACATCCGGACTTGAACTCCGAACTCCTACTTTTCGGTATACTAATCTTCAAACTATAAAAATACTAGACATCACTGCTCGGTAAGTTGGAGCTGGCTGCTCCGGCTTCAAATCCCTAGATGTTCAATTGGACTTTTTCCATCTCCTTTGAAAAATCTAATGTTTACATTTCCACCGATATCGAGTGGGTTTTAGGGTTGACACTTTTATGGAATCTTCTTTCGTGGTTGTTATTCAGAAATATGTTCTATGAGCATCTGCAAGGGTGGTAGATGTGACACTTACCACCTCTAAAATCGAGTAAAATCTCTACAAATTATAATACGATACACTGTTAATCCCTTTACTTTTTGTATGTCACTTCCACCGAAGCCTTTTATTTGATGCCGTGATCTGTCTTTAAATAAGCAATCCACAATGGCACACTGTACATGTCGAGATTGGCAAACAATCGATAATAAAACAGTGTAGACCAGTTAAAATGTTAAAAGGTGAAGTATGTAGCTAACAGATTGTTTGATGACCGCTGACCGTCCAGTGGAAAGGTTTATAGGCTTTGGCAACAAATTTAGCGAATCTACCATAAATATTGTTTTTATTTAGAGCATTAGTTACAATCATTGATGAGCCAGCTTTTTATTGGTTGAAATTTATAGGATTTTGGTTTTATCCAAAGTTATACACTCTACTTGTTGACTTTGTCTATAGCTTTTAAAATGACCGACTTCAATTTTTCATGTTGTTCTTGTACTTTGTGATTTTTATACTTTGGTTATTGATTTTTTTCTGTTAAAATCAAAAATGTTGAAATATCCACCCAACGTTTTCATAATGCGAGTGCAAGCGTTCCATTAATTATAAAATGTTGATTATGCAATTACAGCTATCAGCATCGTTATAATCATCATAAGATGCTTAATATAGGTGGAATCTTTAAAACTAAATTATAGGTAGAACTCCTGTTTACGGAACTCTCCGTGAAGTGTGTTCCAACTAATTATTTGCGAGTACTTAATTACCAAAACATGATAATCATCTCATCATACATCTTATTCGAGAATGAATGATTGATTGCAATTTCGTTATATAAACTTACAGATTAGACACACACAATATAAGTGATGGATTGGTTCGATAGAATGACACTTAATTGAAACCAAAAATTAAACAACAAAAAAAAAAAACAGAGAACACCGGAGTTCTGAAATCTGAAATGTTTCAAACGAACATTGGAAGAGATTTATCACCTCTAAACGAACAAAAATATCGATTAAGCTTTATAAATCGTGCTTTTTAATACTGCTGTTAAATGTTATAATCTACTATAATCTTCTAAGTGATACTGGAAAAGGATTCAATAAATACGTTAAAATAGAGATTTTATTCTATGGAAGAAATTCATATAAGTTCGTATTTAAATTTCTTAAAGCATATTTTCGTCCACTTAAAGGAAACTATCATCTTATATTTCCGCAAACTTGACATAATCCTAATTAGATCTTCTCATTCATTCCCATTTTCTCATAATTAGTTCAAGAGAATTGTAAAAACCTTTAAGGTATTTCTTGAATTTTAAATCTAATAGTTGGATGAAGTGAAGTGTTCTGTTGTTGCAATTTCCACCGTATTTTCACGAACTTATTCAATTAAGTTCATTTTAGATGATAACAATGTGTATCTAAGATTATGGCATGTTGTACAGGGTGTCTTATTTTCGATGGTATTTCAGGTAAACTCCTACAAGCAGTGATCGGAGAAAAAAACTGATGGCACATTCTCGAGCTACTTTTTTATCACTAATCAGATGGTGTCATCAAATTCTTCCGATGTTCTTTTGTTTTCGAGTTATTCGACTTTTTTGACTTTTGTGCTATTTCGATGATGCTCTATATCTTAGACATTTCCAGTTTTGTTGGAAAAATATTTATTGATTCTAATGCAGTTTTTACCGTAGAATACATCTAGCTTATCAAATTTTAAGTAGATCCTAAAGTTTTCGAATTATGACACAAACTTGTATTTTTTTAAATAGAAACTATAGTTGAAATATTAGCCATTCGATTGCTTATTTTTTACTGATTCCAAATATATATAGTTTGTTATAGTTATTTTGAGTAGTATCAAAGTTATTTGCGAAAAGTTAATTTTATAGGTGAGAATTGGGAAAAATTGTCCCCAAAATAAACGTAGTTAGCTATGGAACAATTGTTACTTCGACCTGCCAATAATCTGTTATTATTGTCAATTTATTGTTGGTGGCAGTCTTGTTTTCTTACTCACGTGATAATATATTTTGTAATAAAATCATGACTGATTATCAAAATTTTGAAAAATATGATATGTTAAGGTGTTTCATAGAAAGTAGAGAAGACAGTAATGCTGCATTGAATTTATATTTTGATAAGTATCCGGAACGACATCAGCCAGATAAACGGATATTTTTACGTTTGAAAAACAATTTAATTAACTTTGGTTCATTTGTGAAGCCAAGGTCAAAGGAATACGTAAAACAAAAAAATGAAGAAGATCGTACTAATGTGTTGTCATTAACTTATACTAATCCGAAAATTTCACTCAGGAAGTTAGAAAATAGTATTGGCGTTTCAAGATCGAAGGCCTCAAAGATTTTGAAAACATATAAATTTCATCCTTATAAGCCATTAAAATGTCATCATTTATATCCAGAAGATCGCCAAAAACGATTAACATTCTGTCGATGGTATTTAAATAAGATCAATGAAGACGAATTGTTTGAAAAAAACGTAATCTGGACTGACGAGGCTCATTTTTCTACAGATGGTTTAATCAACCTCCAAAATAATAGATACTGGTGTGACGTGAATCCTCACTACACGGTTGATGTAAGAAGACAGGGCAGAGTTGGATTAAATGTGTGGTGTGGGATTTCAGAAAATAAATTGATCGGCCCTTTCATATTTAGAGGGAATTTAAACTCACATCTATATAGAGAAATTTTAGAAGGTCCTGTTAATAACATCTTAGAAAGTGTTTCCTTAAACACGCTTCAAAGGACATATTTCCAACAAGATGGTGCACCTGCACATAATGCACGTTTAAATGAAAACGTGTTGAGTAATATGTTTGGCCAACAATGGATTGGTACCAGAGGTCCTATTCCATGGCCTCCTAGATCACCTGATTTGAGTCCCTTAGATTTTTTTTTATGGGGATTTGTAAAAAATGAAGTATATAAACATAACAATCAAAATTTGGAGCAACTTTCAGAGAATATTACAAGGGCATTTCAAAAGGTCTCAATAATTCACTTATGCAATACTATAAAAAATATTAGAAAAAGAGCTCGATTGTGTATTCAGCATGATGGGGGACATTTTGAACATATTATTAAATAATATCAACTCAATACAAAAATATTAACATGTATCACTCTGTTCTTCGTTTTAAAATAAAATACTCTATTCTTTTTGAATTCTTAAAATTTCTGTATTTATCTATCAGAAAGCCGGTAACTATAAACAATAAATTGACAATAATAACAGATTATTGGCAGGTCGAAGTAACAATTGTTCCATAGCTAACTACGTTTATTTTGGGGACAATTTTTCCCAATTCTCACCTATAAAATTAACTTTTCGCAAATAACTTTGATACTACTCAAAATAACTATAACAAACTATATATATTTGGAATCAGTAAAAAATAAGCAATCGAACGGCTAATATTTCAACTATAGTTTCTATTTAAAAAAATACAAGTTTGTGTTATAATTCGAAAACTTTAGGATCTACTTAAAATTTGATAAGCTAGATGTATTCTATGGTAAAAACTGCATTAGAATCAATAAATATTTTTCCAACAAAACTGGAAATGTCTAAGATATAGAGCATCATCGAAATAGCACAAAAGTCAAAAAAGTCGAATAACTCGAAAACAAAAGAACATCGGAAGAATTTGATGACACCATCTGATTAGTGATAAAAAAGTAGCTCGAGAATGTGCCATCAGTTTTTTTCTCCGATCACGGCTTCTAGGAGTTTACCTGAAATACCATCGAAAATAAGACACCCTGTACACCAGTGTACCTTGTATTATAGACTAGTTTGTAAAGTACTCACTGTTGCAATTGAATTTCGCAACATCAGAGAGAATCTTTGTTAACTGCTTGTAAACTATTCAATCTAGCTTTCAAGTTTAAGTTAAATGTAGCTGCAAGTTGTATTTGAAGTTAAATACACCCTCACACACACACAGAGAATGGGTGTGTGTCTGATAGAGAGAGGGATAGATTTGTAGGTGACATGATTTCCTTAAATAGCCAAGTGTATTTCAATAATTACAGTTCGGTAATGTTAAATTAAATTCAAATTCAATGTAGAAAAAACATAAAATAGCAATTTTAGTGTGCGGTTTCTGTTGTATAGAGAGCTTTACATTTAAGCGAAACACGCCAAAATAGCACGCAATTCTTGAATATTTTACGTTATACAATTTGGAACAATATTTCTACAAATAATGTAGCTCTACACAGACAATATTTCCATATTACAAAAAAATTTCAAAACAGTAAAACATTGTCACGAGTTTTCATCAAAAACAAAAAACAAAACAAAAAAAATTTGAAATAAAGATAACAAACGTGTTCTGACTTTGACATCCTGTCAAGCGATCTTTCTTCTTCTTCTTCTTTATCCTAAGTCACATTTTTTATATATAACACGGAAAATTGCAAAACTGTCACTATATAACTGGTATAAAAGGGCGCGACTTATTTCACTCCAGTATCCTATGATAATTATGCAAATTAAACGATCTTTTGTCATAGCAATGAGAAAAGTAATAGTAGCAGTGTGGTAGTATGGTGATATTAGAGGCAATAGAATATGGTCCAAGTTTCTTCACAGATATTACTTTCGTACTGTGGAAATCACCATTGTCGTCAAAAATCTAATAGTAGTCGTTCCTTAAAGCGTTTAATCCTGGAAACTTTGTTTAAGTCAAATTAAAATTTTGTGTCGCGTATAAAATTTTCAATAATAGTATACTGTTCAGATGACGGATAAAAGAAATAAAAATAATAATAATAATAATGATGTAGAAGTGAATAAATACAATTATTGTAACAATAAAACACAATTTATGTTCTGTGGTTATTAAAGTCCGTGTTCGGTTTAGTGGGTTGGTTGTATATACCCATATGAAAACTTCAGTATCACATTATTCTCCTCTCATTCTGTCGCTTTTCTATAGAATCAGAGGATTTTATTAATTAAAAATTCAACACCAAATGTAAACTTTTAGAAAATTACAAATACGGTAGACAACAACATCGAATCAATAAATAAGTCTGGTTTTCAGTAATAATTTTATTTCAAATCGACTTACAAAATACAAATTCAAAAAAAATATATACCTGAGGTTGAATTATTATGTATTACTATGTATTATTATGTATTATTATACGTATGGAAATTTCATCGAAATTTCCTGGAAATTTAAAAAATAAAAAATTGAATTATAGTAATCCCTATATGACTGTATGACTCAAAGGCAATACAGCCATACATTAAACTGATCTATGCTTTGTGGATATTCATTCCTATTGTTTCCAATAAACAATTAATTAAATACACTCATATACAACTAAGAATTACAACTACAATTGTGATTGAAATTTAAACTATAGCTCTATCAATAATTATTAACTATATTTACATTCAACAACTAATTAAAATTTTAATTCATTAAATTAAATTAATTTGTTATAGACTAGGTGATTAAATACTAAAAATAATACTATTTACAACAGTCACACCATTTTTCCTCTTCATTTAATTGTTCTATGTTTTTATATCCTTGTACTGTATGACGCTGCGATTTGGAATGAGTTGATTTAACAAAAAAAAAAAAAATCGTCGAAATTTAATATTCAGCATTTGATTGTGAGAAACTCACTGGAGACAGAATCAAATCAGGACCTGTAACAAGTCATATTAAGAAAATGAAAATATTTCATCCATAAAGAATATAAGTTTAATTCAAAGTAGGTTGATTTCTTCTTTTAAACAGTTTCTGAAAAGAATCTTTATTCTTGATTAATGAATATTTTAACGATGCCCCTATAAAACTATAAAAGACGCAATCTACAACTATGATAAAAAATTTATTTGCTGAAATGTCGCGATTGAACAAAAATGATCAATAGAAAAACTAAACTTTGTTCAATTAGGTACTTATAGCTTTAAAGATGCGCTTTCTTTTGTTAAATGAATTCGAATAGAAATGCAAAGCATATAATATCCCATGTGTAGAACATATAAAATTTCCATTTTACTAGTAAATTGCGTTCACCGATCACAAATTGTGGCAAGTAGACAGGACCATCTAAACAAACAATAAGTCTTGGTTGATGGAACGTGTCTGATTCCTAAGGGAATATGAACAGTTACCAAAACAGTATTTCCCTTCGATCGTCATGGGAATTATGCAATGTTACTCCCATCTACTCGTGTGTGTCTATTGTTACTTTACACATTAATTAAATTTATTTTGAAAATGATATCGTGTGCAATAACCACAGTATGGTTATGTCGCGAAACCAAAATCATCCCAATACAACCAGTAATACATAAGGCAGTTTTAACGACAAAAAGATAGTTGATTTACAATTGAACTAACGTGCTACTATCAATAATGATGGTGAAATTGAACGAATGTAATTTCCTTTCATTATCAACGAAAACCCCGGAATAACTACACTCGGATATAACGCAATTGTTTGAATGGTTTCTTGGATATCATCATAACAATGTTCGGATGTGAAGAAATACGACATTTTCCGTTTACAATTTATTTTGTATTTTGAATCGAACATATCACGTACCTAGGTAGTCCAAAAAGAAAACAGCATATATAGACGACTTCTTTAGTAAACCAACAGCATACTGCGGACGTATTCCGAATTAGCCAATATACAAAGCCGCAAAAGCCAATTGGATTCTTTCGATAAGGCTAGAGAAAGATTTACCACTCCTATATAGTTGTCGATCCATTTTCGTATAAACGTGCCCTTTTATTTGCTTCACTTGGTAAAAACGTTTAAAGACCGTTTGATTTACTGACAAAATACGTAAATGTGAAAATACATTCATTCCGGTGATGTTTTGAAGGAAAAATTACGCTATTTGATTGCCGTACAGATTATGTCTGATAGAGAAAAAAAGAAAATAAAGAGTAAAACAAATTTGGTGTACAATTGAATATATAACTAAATCAATATATTTTATTACAAACACATTGATAAGCAAATATGGATAATCATAAATTACAGAAATCAAGTTGTAACACATGTCATAATAAATTGAAACATTTGAATTAGTTGAAGCAATAGCATAATTGGATATTTTAAATTTTCATATTATTCTATTTTTGGAAAATAATTAATTTAATGAATAATTCAAATTCATTTTAATCAATGATCTATTTTAATACAATTCCAAATTATAAATATTTTAAATCACGCTACATTCTATAACGAGTTTTCTATATAATAACGAAATCACCTAGCGTTTTTTCTTTGTTAATAAAACGTAAAAAGCCAATTTCATGATTTAATAAAATAACTGTTAAATACTTTTACAACGATCTAATAACGTATCATAAATAGTCCGGATTTAACAGCCGCAATTCAACTTTATGCAGTTTTTTTCTCAAAAATAACAGAATTTATGGCTTAAAAAAAATAAATTTCCAATTTTAATTCAAAACAAAGATCTGATTAATTATTGTAGAATAGATTATATTGTAGGATGATATTGGTAGCAGTGCTGTCTGTTATCTACAAGATTACTGTCAGAATCCTATTTATGCCACAACGACCATTTCTCTAAATTTAGATTTTGTATTCTATCCTCGACCAGCTTAGTCACAACGCTAATCAGACCGAACTAAATACTGCTACCGTCCTTCCTATATAGACATGTATTTCTACAAGTATACACGTGTTCATAACTACCTTTCGTGTCAGCATCCCTTAATGCGTTGACTCACACGAGATCTAGAACGTAACCTGCATAACATCCCCTTCGTTTTACTACTATCACAACGGAATACTCCACACACAAACTATTAAACTATTAACAGTACTTATTTGCATACATGTGTATATACTAACCCTTATCCGTTATCAGTTTGTGCGAGAGATTACTCCGGTATTATACCGTTTGTTGCAATTCACCAAATAATAGTTGAATTTTTTTAAATGAAAAATACGTAAAATGTCTCAATTCCTCTAATTGTCGCCATTTAATCATATCATTTGAATAAATCGCGTTTATATAATGACATCAGATTGATCTGATATGGTCGAAAACATAGAGTGGTGTTAACATGCAACTAATAACCTATTCATATGTGGTGTGTGAAATTATGAAATTACCTCTATTTCATAGAAAACCCCTGTACGACCTTCTCTGCTTTTAAAATTAGATCACGAACACACCTATACACATTCCCTATTTTCCTTTTCTTTTTTTTTTCGAAATCCTAATCAAGATTTGATCACCATCATAGAGCCATTTTTAAGGTGTTGTAAATTTTCAGGAGAAAGGAACGTTTTTAAAATTACATCAATTTTCATAAACGTTCAAGTAGGGTGAAACGACTAAAACCTATTTACCGCGTTTATTTTCAACATCTCTACTAGCAATGTTAAACGTGTCTGTTATCAACTAATCTTATCATCGTCTCTTCGTTCTTCTTTGTGTTGATCATTTTGGAACATTTGCTACAGTTAAATATACCCCTCTGTGCCCCCGCAGGCATTGAAATTTAAATGGGAAATATTTGAAAGCGTCGAAAATCGAGATTTGATGTAAATGGAAAATTTTATATAAGCTCTCCCCCTTTATCTTTTAAATATCACAAATGTAATCATTATATTCGATCAAACAACAATACAGCAACAAAATACACAAGAAAACAAATTTTGTAGAAAATTTATTAAATTTGTGTGTGTGTTTGTTTTTCTTTTAAAAGAGAATATTGCATGATTCTAATTAGTTAAAACGAACTCGATTTGTACGAATCTAATTAGACCGCAACTTCATCTTGTAAAGTACAGGATCTCATTTAAAAACCAGACAAAAGTTTTAATTCTTTTTACATACAGATGGTAGTTAATTAAAATAATTCAAATTTACCTTCAATCAATCGAGATATCCTTTCTTCAGTTTCTTGTATACCATACATACTAGCTCGATATTGAGCACTTCTTCGATGGAAACCTTCACCGAATCCAGCTTCTGAAAGTTCTGTTTCATCTGGTCGTTTGTTGGTGTTGGTGGTTCTTTCTCGTCGGATGACCACAGGAGATTTTCGGCAAGCGATAGCACAAGCTACTGATACAATTCCCACAATGAGAAGTACTACAGCTGCGGTCAATCCTACTAATATTACGGTTAGATTTTGCTTTGATGAGGGAAATACTCCTTCGAATCCGTTAGTTGTTGTTTTATCTAGAGAACCACAACAGATTGGTCATTAGTTACAGTAAAGTGAATAAGAAACCATATGGGTTCTTATTGATTTTACCAATGAATTATTCAAAGATACAACAGATCTGTTGTGAGTTATATAACAATATAGGGGATTGTCTGATCAAACTTTTATCGATTTGTTTGAAATGAATATGAAGGAAAAGTATTGGAAATGAAATGAAAATTTACATTTTACGGTGATTCCGGTGAAAAAGAGGAAAATAAACGCAATTATAATTGTTTGAATGTGGGGCTTGTATGGAAATTGTAATTTTTTCCTTGTGATACTAAAAATTACGTGGCTGTTGGGTGGTCTGTCTTTAAAAATTTGCTAAACGACGCAATAAAATATTTAATTAAGCAGAAGGGAATAAACGAAAATTTACAATGTAGAAAGGTTATTACTGAGAATATTAAATTGCATGGTAGGTACCTATACATATTTTATTACCCAGGGAGGGTGATGAAATTAACACGCTTCACCATAGAAAATCGTATTTTCAAATCCTGCAAACTATAGAAACAATAAAATATTCGTTACGAAAGAGATTTATTTTAAGTGATAACGAAATATTTTAAAGCACGTGTACGTCATAAACATGCCCCAATAACATTCGAATTTCGAAACAATAAATAAAGTTTTGATTATTGTTGTTTGTTGTTGTTGATTAAAATTCAATACGTTACCATTTTCAAGAGTCGTTGTATCTTTTTCAAATCGAATTGCAGGTAAAATGACTGGCTCGCTTTGACCTTTAGCATTCTCAGCATATACAGTAACTTGGTATTCACGTCCAGACTGCAAACTGTGCAGCCTAAATAAGGGTCTCTCCCCTAGGACTCTGTATAGTGGTGGCATAGAATGCTCTCCTTGATCACTTAATGTTGTAACACCTGGCAGTTGGGATGGTATGGAAATGTCGCTAACTTCCATAAAGAAACTTTGATGTAAACCACCATCGTGGCCGGCTGTACAGACCACTTCGTAACCATCAAATGAGGCATTCCGTAGTAAACAGTTTCTCGGTGATTCAGGAGTTTCTATAACAAAAAAAAGTTTCACCAATATTAAAGAAACAAAACAAAAAATATAAAATAAGATTTATTATTGATGTTGTTGAGACAGAAATATGAAAAATTTCTAAAGTAAAAAATTAATAAATTCATTTCAAACTCGATTGATGAATAATTGAAATTTGATTGAATAATTTGTGTGGATGCAGATTCAAGGGGTTTACCTACTGTTATAATTTCAGTACAAAATAAACAAATAGCAACATTCTCTGCTTCTCACTAGTGGTTTCTCTTTACAATGATTAATATTAGACGCCTTAGTAAATGCAGGAATTGTAAATTTCACACAATGCACCTTGAAAACGATATGCATTTTGTATAAATTCTGTCGCAACGTCAACTAGACGTAAATTGTGGGTCTTATCGTCAGTAAAACAAACTGTTACTTTTGTAATGAGAACTCCTATATATTGGGATAGCTAAGACACTATACACGTAATGTAGTATAGTGAAGACTATTCCACCCTTTACCTATCCAATCTGGTTATATTCAATGTTATGTACGAACATATACAACTTATCATTGTTCTCTAGGTAGAGATTAAAATAGAAATATTTTGCATATATTTCCTCTCATTCAAGTTATAATATTTTATTCTTCCTCTTAGGTAAACATCTTAAAAGATATTGCTAGCTATTCAGAAGATTTACAGCCAAGTTTGGAACAATACTAACGTCTAAAAACAGATATATTCATATATTGTGGTGTGAAATCTAGAAAAATAAAGTTAAAGAAGCACAAATCATCCACATTCATCCATATATTTGTAAAAATCATATCCTCCTCTCATTCTTTTCCCCCTATTCGTTCTATGTGAATTTCATGTTAAAAGGAATCCTCATGATCCTTATATTGGTAGTATGGATAAAGTGAGATAATGTTCTTTGAGTAAAAGCTATTAAGGCAATCCAGTTTTTACAACATTGTAAAGAAGAAGAATGGAATAGTTACAATAGTCTTGGTTGTTGAAAATCATAATACCATAACGAGTCGTGTTTAGAATGTCATAAAGACTATAATATAGGAAACAAGGATCAACAATCAGATGATGAGTAATGGTGTGTTTTAACGGTCAATGAATGCGGATGGACTGAGTGCAGATCCTTGTAAGAACTAGGCAACAGAAAGCTCTTCGGTATAGTAGGACACGTATATCGTGCCAATATTATCGAGCTATTTTAAGTCATGAAATTTATATCTTGTCAAGTCGAGGTTTCCATTATTCTTTAAACATTCAAAGGATAACCTCCACTTTGGTTGATAGTCTTTTTTTTTTTTGGTTGAATAATAAAATAATAAATCATCTAAGAAGTTTCAATGATTAGTTCTCTGTTGATAGTTTTTCGTTAGATTTGCACCTAGAGAATTTCATAGTATGTTTCAGTTGAAGTAAGTAATTAACGGGTTAAGTAGTTTGAATATTCATAAAGCTCTGGATGAGACTTGAAAATGTGAATATGGTAATGAAATTTCTCTTAGTTACATTATCAAATTTTCGAGGAGGTGTATAAACTTTAGAATATTACCAAAGATTTTCATATAAATATGGAAAGTATTTTTTAACTTAATTCATTGTTGTTCCGTTTCAGAATATTAAAATTACATTATAAAACGTAGTAACGCTCAACTTTTCTCTCTTCTTACGTGTATATACGTAATTCTTGTTTATTTACAACAAGACTGTTCTACTTGAATAAGTTAAATCTTTAATACAATCAGACAGTTGTTCATAAATTCATAAATGCACAAATGAAATTTTCATCAAACAATATGAAAAATCGATACTTACCTGCGGATACAATATAGAAAATGCAAGGTTTCTGTTGCGGACCAATTTCATTAGTAGCCCAACATGCTAACGATTCGATATTATCAGATGATAATGTAAAATGTAACGTTGATACATCGTTAGTGTTTTGCATTTTAGCAGCTTGAACTGGTAGAACACCTTTACTTGTATTGTATGTCCATGAGAATTTTGAAACTGGTGGTACTGCATCCACATGACATTGAATTATAAGTGTTTCATAATCAACAACACCTACTCGTGTAATTTCGTAGCCTTTTCTACAACGTGGTGAATCTGTAAGCAGATTGAATGATCAGATTAGGTTAGAATTATCAAAGATTGCGTGTGGTTACAGTTGTGAAATTGTCATTTTTATGATGTCTGACGCAATTCACAGCATATCCGCCACCGTTATCATGGACGTGTCTTCGCAGAATTTTCTAGTTTCATAAATAAGTAGGATTTATAGCGACATGCACTCCGTGACTTCAGTTCTCATATAGCATCAGTTTTCCTCATCATCTGTAGATGATGGAACTTTGTCACATAGCCACTTTTCCGGCATTTATCATTCTCGTTTTATATCAAAAGATAAAAAAAAAGAGAAAGAAAGCGAACGAAATGAGTTTAAGCAGCATTATAAATATTGTGATGGAGAAAAATTACTAGTAAGTTTCCTGTAATTAAAATATTTCCCATCTGATAAGCTGCATGCACATACATGGTGTACATACGTTCAGTTCTAGCGATGGTGGTTGATAAGACTAAACATAATCAAGTAAAACATCAGTAATTAACCAAACAACATGTAATTGTTTTGATGCGTGTCGGCGGACGGTAATATGGTCGGCGGAATTGAACGCCAACTTTAAACAGTAATACACTTTAACTTACTTTTATCCATAGAACACAAGAGAATCTTTAATTGAATTTAAATCGACTATAATGCTTCGTTTTTCTATTACATCTATCATCAATTATCTCTTGATTGTAATGTGAATAATATTTAAACAATAAAGCTGTTACAACATTTATAGACGATGATCACAACGGATCAAGAATTAATTAAACCCACCACTAGCAATTTGAAATGGTACTTAAATTACCTTTATAGTTCTGGTAAGGATGTTCATCCGGTAATGAAACGTCTACATCTCTTGTCGATATTCACAGCAGCATCTGTTCTGTGATTAAAATCGACGGTCGTTATTGTTATTCGAGTATTAAGAGAAATCGAACTATTCGAAACCAACTATGCAGACTATTGGCGGACATTTAAACTTTATATTAAGGGAAGCTTCTAATTTCCGCTGTAGTAGTTGTTGTTTAACAAACTGACAGAGTAAGAGAAATGTCTCTTATTATCATTGTTCGCAACTATAATCTATATTTGAATTTTGACGGAATTTCCCAAGTTGATCCCAAAACTATTATCAACAAACATAGGAACATATGTGCAAATTCCTTATGAATCTAATTCCAAATCGATTTAGAACCACTTGAAAAATTATCGTTTCCAACCACTCTTCAATTTACATTAATGTACAATTTCTACATTGATTAAATTCTACCACAATATTTACTGTGGCTGATGTAATGATTCGTATTGTTGTTTATGAGGACAATAGTAGATTATAGAGGAAGGAGATAAAGTGTTGAGCTTCAGATCAGGGAAACTGTTGTGGTTAGCGCACATTGCCTGACATGCCACATGTATACGGGCCATGGTGTTGTGTGAGTGTAAAATTGAGGGAGCTTGTCGTCTGTCCGAGGACGATAGTATTAGTGGTGGTGGTGATATCCTCCCATAATACACCAAAATGTAACATATTGCACCGGGCACCCTATTTAATATGGACAGCTGTCCGTTGTTAATTCACCACTGCAAAAATTATCACATTTATACAGCGTTGAATGCTCCTTTGGAAGAGTTCAACCAACTCTTTCCATTCTTGTTTTTACATAAATTTCAAATAGAGAAAGTGGAATAAAGTTGAAATCAATCTTTGTTACAATTGATAATTTTAAATTCGACTATAAAATCTGTCGAAATAAAATCTAAAACTACGAAATTACACAGTAACGTGTCGTATGTTGTTTGTGTAGCATATAGGTGATACGGACATGAAATGACAACTTGCAAATGTATCCAATTTTACGTATACACCTGACAAATACAGACATATAACTTTATTTCTCGAATTGAGTGAATTGAACATTTTGTAATCGTTTTTTTTTCTCTTTGTTATATTTGCTCTCAGTTTGACTGTAAGAATGATGTATCAATCAAATAGTCGAATTGAGAACAAAAAGGTGAAAGATAAAATTTCAGGAAAAAATTCCCTATTTGAATATTGTAATTTCAGTGATTTTCTACGCTTTTCAGTTCGCTACGTTCTAATGTAGAGTTGTTTGTGATCGTTGTTGATTCGTGAAATTGTCTCTTGTGAAGGGGACATTTATATAAGCTTGGTGAGGATAATGAACCATTTACAGACAGGCATGTTGATAATTATCTAGAAATATTACACTAAATGTCTTGGTTGTGGTGGCTAAAAAGTTCTTAATAAAAGTTAATTAAACGGACAAGACCTCTACTTTTCATTTTTCTGAATTATTTCAAAAATTCATAATTAGTTCCTGTCTATATTAATATTATTGGACTTATTGTTAGAGTTTCTGTAATAAATTCTTCCAATATTGGATTTTTTTCGATAAAAGTGTTTCATATTGAAGTTTTGAAGTTTATTGGAAATATACATAAAAGCCAAGGAAAGTTGGCACGAATTCTGTATATATATACGTGGATGTACGTATGCTGGCACCGATAGATTTCCTCTTTTAGATCGTCCACAAATCACATTCGAAATTGATAAATGTTTAAGAACAAAATGAAAACACACAACAGTATACGTTTACAGATACTTTGCAATACAGAGTTGCATTAAATAAATCTAAATGTTTGTGAATTTTTCACTTGAATGAAATTACTCGAGTATTCTATCATTGTCCAAAATTTAATCATCTTGCGTATTTTTCATTTTAATTCAATTACACTTACATTGTATCTGTAGATCGTAGGGTGCACTATAAGTTTCGCCTTCAGAATTGATTGCTGAACATGCATATTGTCCTTGGCTTTTCTTGTTAACATTACGTAATGTTAATATATGATCGATAGGTAATACTCCTCCACTCTCATTATATGGAATAAGGTGACCCTGTAAAGAAAAAGTTGAATAGTATCAAAATAGATTGTATAAAAGTTAATTATAAATAATTGTTCAAGTGGAAGTCGACATTAATTTGTTAAAAGATAAGACAACAGTTTTGAAACAATCGGAATACCGGCCTGGTCGACTTTATCTATATCTTTCTATATTAAGAAGAAGAAGAGAAATGGGAGAAGGATTAACGGTTCAAGTCAAAGTGATATAATCATTAGTGACATGAATGTCAGTGAGAGAGGGTTGTGAAGTTTTCAAACTTTACAACAATTCTTATGAGTATATATAACAGCTGCCGGGTGAATTGATGTAAAATGAGAGAAGAGAAGGCACTCACATACCAAAAGGTTGTGCCATTTGTCTACAGATAAAATTTCTATGCCGTCTACAAACAAAAACAATCTTTAAAGAAAGTTTTCAGCTTTCGTAAGCATCACTGAATGTTTGTTGAGGGATATTTAAATAATGGTACAACTACAAAATCGATTTGAGTTGATTCGTGAAACGAATTAAACCTTTTTACTGTTGAATTATGAGAAAACAAAGTTATACCAGCAGGTGGTGCAAGCTTTCATAATAATAATAAATGTGGAATTGTTTGAACAACTTCCACATATGCAGAGGCACGCTTTACAACAGGTAATTTTAGACTTCAGTAGGTCTTGAAACATTAACTGCAGGTCTTTAATTGTAAAAGTCAAGTCCTTTTTCGTTCACCATTTCATACGAATAGAATTGTGTCAATTTTTCAACCCGAGACGATGTTATCTTTTATACCCCACCTATTTCGAAGGTCTGGTAACGCAATTAAAACAAAAAAAAAATGCAAAATTAGCAACTTCATAATGTTGTAAAACGTACCCTCAAAGATGGTATCTAAATATGCAGATCAAATGAAGTATAGAACACTATAACCTCTCTATCAAATACGTCCCTTAAATAAATTTAATAGAGGTAGTTACAAAAAAAACAATAGAAAGAATCCAGGCTTTTAAACATGAAACTTTAAAACATAAATTAGAATAATTAACCATAGTACGTTCTTTCTGTCTGTAGAGAATTTTTTTTTCAGCCAACATTCTTTCAGGTGAACTTTTATGTAATTTTATTATTTCAAAACTTACTTTCGTATTTTTATTTTATTGTTGTTTTTAATCTTTAAATTAAAAAAGATTAAAAGTAAAAGAGATTTATTGAGCGTAATTGCGGTTTGGTTAAATTAATTTTGCTTGCCTTGGATTCGTTTCGCGTTTTACAAATAGTTGAATTGATAAAAGATGGAATCATAAATTTGTTAGACGTTTTATTGGAGACACGTCAGTTAAAATCTTGTATACAGTACGCGGCAGCAAAATGGGTGCATTGTAAAGAGCACCGACACTACCCACTCTCAAATCTTCCATATGATTTAGAATCATATAGAGAGAAACAGGTCAGCCAGAAGTGTAACAGTATGGGTTTCATCCATAATAAATGCTCCCTACCTGATCAATATGAACATTTGCTGCCTTTATCAGGAGCATTAGCAACATTTTGACATTTGTCTTAAAGTATTGTGGTACATTTCTAAGCAACTGTATCGCAGACAAAGATCGATACTAGGGATGGGTGATGGGTGGCGTCAACAACACTTCTGGCTGTCCATTGTTTCTCTTTAAGATAAGCTTTTCTCGATGTGCCTATTTTGCTGCCTCATGCTGTATACCGATAAAGGTGCTGCTAGTATGAAAGAATTAGTGATAAGCTACAGCTATACACTTGATTTCATCAGTGACAAATTCAGTTTAGAATATTGCCGATGTTGAGATGCAATATGGAACCAGTCTTAACTGTGTTGAATAGGTTACTTCTTCGGCTTACTAAAGTAGTTGGAATGCTTCTATTGTCGTTATAGTTTGTTGTGAAACAAATTGATTTTAACATAGGCCTGAATTTGGATTTAGGTAGGAGTGTGTTATTAATGCGCGGTATCTAGTCGATTCTTCTAGAAATCCTCCACTAAAGAATGAGAGAAATGACGTGAAACGGATATAGAGAATGAGATAAATATCTAGTAAGACAGACATAGATAACACAAATCCACTGTCATCGTGATAGATTGAAGTGGTAAGAGACGATGGATGTATGCTAAATAAAAAGTGAACACTTTTTATTGTCCGTGAAAAGAACAGATTGCTTTTTACTACAATCTTTTTGAGGGGGTGAAGAATTCACACAAGTTTTCTCTTGCAGAAAGTAAATGGGAATAAATCAAATGTTAAAAAAAAAGAAATGATTAGTTTGAATTGTTTTGACAATTGGAATGATTTACGAAATTCATCAAATAAAATGCATCCTTCATCATACCTACACACAAACAAATAATAAAAGTGAATGTCGAAAGGTTTCCTTTAACCAATGAATAACGACAACGTCATAGATTTTCGAACTAATACAGGAAAGTGGTGCGATATATCACAAACTTGCATGAAATTTGGATAAAGAGTTATTCTGGCAAATTTCTGCTGGTTTTGCCAAAAACGTTTCAAGAGATAAATTCAGTAAATTTACTAGTGGGTCGTGGCAAATTGCAATAGACTTTTTGAAAAATAACAACTAATAATTTGAATTTTACACCAAATTTCTGTAACTCCAGAATGCAATTCTTCATCTAATACTGTACAGGAATATTTATTAGCTACCTACTCTAATAGATGCTGATAAGGTAGATTACAATATTGTTTTGGTATCTAAAGTTCGTAAACTGCTAACTTGTGTTTCAAATAAGTTCTACATTAGTTTAAATTAAAATAAATCATTCTGTACGTGAAACTTTTATAAAAGGCATTTGTTTTTTTTCAATAATTTTCTGTTGATTTGAGTAATCGTTTGACTCGACCCAGCCTATTGTTTTTCAAACGAAAAATATGTTACGTCCGAGTAATATCATTTATCTTTTGCATTCATGAAAAACCATCTGGCGCTTCGAGTTATTTCAACGGCAAGTGTCATAAAAGAGTTTTTGACGGGGCTGGTTGACTACTCACCCTCTCTCGTCATTGTCACTTTGTGTTTTTCTTTCATCTCTCTTATACGTATAGTTTTTCACCTTGAAAATATACACAAGAATTTATTCTATTTTACAGTGTAACGTTATTCCAGTCCATTCTGCATTAGTCAGTTCACTTAACAGTTTTCAAACAATACCTTTCTATTTGTTATTTACACAATACTGGGCACATTAAAAGTGCATCATTTCTGAAAACTAAACAGGGCCGAAGAGATAATGCACATTTGTAGAATTCTAGAAGAGATAGACGTGCACAACTCTCTAGTGAGTTTGTTGTTTTTATTTTGCGTTACTCTTTCTTCGTGTTTTTGTTGTTCTAGCTGTTGAGGGCGAATTTTTTATCAACGCAGCATATAAATACACTTGGGAAATTTGTAATTTCTTTTTTCTTTTATATTTTTTTTTCTCTATTTTATAGCATGATAAGAGTCTGATATTGCTTCCAAGTACTTTATAATATATTGGAAGAGTTTTAGAATATTATACGGTACATCGTATTGTTATAAAAGGAAAAATTTCAAACATTCCAACAAATAAACAATCTCTAACGTATACCTTTCAGCATTTTAAAGAACTCGGGAGTTTCATAAACGTTTGCAAAAGTGAAGGAATTCTTCCGTAATAAAGAATGCAATTGACTGATGATCGTACAGCGTACAATTTATAAAAGTAATTAAATCTTTTAATTTGTTATTCATTATTGTGCTGAATTTCTACTTTTCCATATCTTTGTTTGTAAAATGCTTTTTTTTTGTAATTTCTTGTTACATGAATGTAGAAATTATGTAGAATCAGTACTGTGCTTTTAAACTGCTTGTATATTGCAATCTAGTAACGTTTGTTGCATATGAAATTTTTTAGGGACGCTTCATCCATTAGCATTTTATAAGCTCGTTTCGTAGAGAACCGCCAGATTTTAATCTCGTTGAAACTGTAAAACGTTGCAAAACAAGAATATAATACAAGTAGCCAATTCAGTCGATCCATATTTATGAGAGTGAATAGAAATGAACGAGACAGGGCTCTGCCTGTACACATATATACAAAGTAGAGGGGAAAAAAAAGAAAAGAAAATAGAGCTAAAATGAAAATATTACACAGTAAAAATATAAGAGTTCAGTTTTGTACGCATATATACACACTTATACACACTCGCACCAAGTTAATTTCCATATTTCCTTCGATTTTTATTTATATTGGGAATCCAACAGACTTCAACCAAGTTCTTGCATAGCTTCCGCATATATTATAATACTTTGAACTTTAAAAATACAATGGAGTGAATAACAATTGCACATTTCATTTTATTTCAGTATTCAATTAAGGGCTTGTTTATGTAAATAATGTTTTAAAAGACGCCTTTATTTTCGCTACCACCTACTACTACATTGTTTTAATATTTGTGAATGTTTACATGAATAAATATAATGAATTAATAAAATTTACAATGAAATTAAATTACTTACATCATGATACCAACTGAAACTATAAGGAGTTGGACGTGCTAAATAATCACACCGGAGTGTAACATCACTACCTTCTTTAAGTGGTGAATTCACCCTCGGGTCCATCTTTACAGTCACCTTTGGGGGATCTGAAACAATCGTACTTCAATTACATTGCGTGTTAACAGTATTTTGTGGTTGTATCCCCTTTTGTTAATTATCTATATAAACACACATATACACACACAAAATGATACTGGATAAGACTAAATTGATTCTAAACACGTGGTTGTTGTTGTTGTTTGCCTCATTGGAGAGAAAAACAAGGGTAGATTCAATGACAATGATGATAAGGGAAAGAGGCTAGCTACTATTCTACAAGCTTGTGTGTATCTGAATAAACAGATGCTGTTTCACTACATTAATGACCATTAGATTCCAAGATGATGATAATTAAATATTAAACCCATAATATAACATCAATAATCTGATGAGAATCTATCCGTATGTTATTGAGCAGATTAATGGAAAATTAATTAGTTTACTATCAATTATTTGATGGTTCAGATTACAATCATAAACAACAAAAAATCAAGAAACTGGAGACAGTAATTTTGGCGGATGCGCCTACAGTTTAAATATGTATAAAAGTGTATGGTTTCAACTTATTTTGTTCATCACTTGAGCATTCATTACACTTTAGTGTTGAAAGTTTCCTATTAATTCGTAATGAAATTGAGTGGCGTTCATTCAAATCATAGTAAATCAAACCGGATATTGTACACAGTAAATTATTTTTAAGCGTCTATCATTAATGGAGAAAAGGTATGGTGTTTTAATTCAATACACGATTAGAGAATCACAAATCAATGATTAATTTACAGTATTTCACTTCCATTAAAGAGATTTCCGTTAAATAAGCCGTATTAGGTTCTGTCAATATTCATTTACGTTTGTGAACCGGAAAGACTATATAAACCGTAAAATATCGAAGTTTAGCTTATCTATTCGACCGACTAATCAGAAAATGTTTGATTTTATCTAATGGGACTTATTGTTAGAGAGAGAGAGAGAGAGAGAGAGAGAGAGAGAGAGAGAGAGAGAGAGAGAGAGAGAACATCATATTAAATTATTCTGATGTTGTTCAAAACAAGTCAGTAAGTGTGAATTGAAATTGAAATTGAAAACGATCAAGTTTCTACTGTTGCTGAATCAATTAATGCAACATTTCGTTGTCGTTGTACAGTTAGCAGACCGCCTTTTAAAGTGATTACGCACCATCTTGGAGTTAAGAAGATACAAAACTTCCAGCCTCCCTAGTGTAAATGATCAGAATACAAACGGCCGTATTTGTGACGGTTGGTTTGCAAAATTCTAAGCTAGGTCATCATGGATTCATTGCATGTTTCATGTATATAGAAAGAGAGAAATAGTAAAAACGAGAAGTTGTTATTATGCTTTTTCAGCTTTGTTAAAGACATCAGCGATATTTCTCTCTATCTCTTTTAGTAAAAGAAATTTTAATAGAAAATGTGCATTTTCACTATGACAATTTTGTAAACTTTTATTAAATAGAAGTGGAATTCTTGTTGATATTATGAGATGCTGACACATTTCATTTGTGTAGTTTTATTGTTAGAATAAAAAAAAGTTCAAACATTATAAAAATTGCAATATTTGCTTGAATATAACCACAATAATAGATAAAAAAAAAAATGAAATACAAAAAAATAAAAATAATTCGTACATGAAAGAGAGAATAAAATTGTTTGATCGATTCGAATAGAAATTACAACTGGTTTTCAGTTTATTTCTCAAATAAAATACACATATAGAACTTTAATTTACTAGCCATACGGTTAATGCTCTTGGGAGAATAAAATTCGATAGCCAACCGATTTTGTAATGAATCTATTTGTACGTTATTACGTTGCAATACTGAAAATATAAAAAGACCAAGTTTTCTAGAACAATTTATATGTTGCTTTCTTTTTGTCATACTATATCAACAGTATTTTACCACTCGTTAGTTCTCTCTATTTGTTGAATTCCCTATAAAACTGATGCATGTCAATTTTATGTCTCAGTTAACACCACAATAGTGTTTCTTGCACAATAAGCCTGGCGGATTTCAACTTGAATAATTTGCAAGACTTACAATAAATAGTATGATAATGGAATAATAATAAAGCGAAAATAATGTACAGAACACTTCTTTGTTATGGTAGACTTTTCGAATATTGTACAGTGCATAGTGCACTATAACCAGATCAGTCAATTATCTCTTAATTTATCAAAGTATAGATAGTCGTGTTTATTCTATAAATAGAGGTTAACCGTACTAAAGAAAACAGTTCTGTATGATGGATATTCGCTTGACTGGCGCATCCACCAAAACTTCTATATGTTTCAAACAACTTCATAGTTGCAATGACATTCAGGTTAGTATGCAGTTAATTAATTCATTTAATGAATTTGTGATGTACGAAATCGCAACTAAGATTCCCGTAATGTATATCTTTCGTAATCTAGTTAGATGTGGTTACTATTCTGGAACAGAAACTGACCTAGCATTTGTTACAAAATTCGAACAAACCGCAAAAGTTCAAGTATAGCGAACTGTCTCCTTTTCCCATATTCTATTCCCTATTTTATTTTTTATTTTGATAAAAAAATGCCTTACGTCATCTTTATATTGTGATAAATTACCAACAATTGTCGCATCGTTAGAAACTTTTTTTGTTCAAAGTCTAATAATAATAGAGAGAGGATTATTAAATTTTATTTCAACCAATAAAACTTTGATTGTTGTTAATTGAATCGAATCGTGATTATTGTAATTGTTACAGTTAACAATTTACTAAATACAAATACAACAATAATAGATATGCGCAAATATTTATAGAGAATTAGTTTTCAATCGATAACAACCCATGTTGCCGATAAAAACTTGTTATTTCCACTATTGGAGGATTTCACTGAAATCTCCCCTAAAATAAAAGAATATGGTTGAACAGGTGGTAAACGATCGAAAACGGAATTGGAATAAAAAGTGGAAAACGAGTCAGTAGGTGTTTGGATATAAGATAGTAAAGTAGATAGACTTACATGCAACATGTATCTGTCGTCTGTCTGCAGCAGATCCCCCGGGAAAACGAGGATTGTCCGCACGACATACTAGATCCTTACCGTCGTCTTCAGCAACTACATTTAACAACATTATACTGCCAGTGAAGGAGTCAGTTTCTTCTTCCTATGAAATACACATACGTTGAATAACAATTACAGTTTTGAGACTAAATGAAATAAAATTTGTTGAACTTTTAAACCGAATGAACAAATTACAGTCAACAAACTTGAGTTTATATAAAGTTAATTTAGTGAATTGTGGAAACTATGTGGTGTTCTAGTGAAGATTTGTTGCACAAATACCTGATGTTTTCGGTCAAATTACGTATAATGTTAACTTCAATAATTCAGTAGTTTTGTTTGGATTTCTAGCTAATGTTTAGGTAACTTTATTATGCCCACCTTACAAAACTAGCGAATGCAGACAGAAAACTTGTTAGAAACTTTAATGCAACACAACGCATCTAATTAACAACATCGTACGTTGAAATTTACTCACCGTCACAACAGCATTCCTAATAGGTTTACCATCCAACAACCAGGTTAATTTGGCTGGTGGATAAGAGCCTGATGATTCACAACGGACACTTTGTGATTTATGAATTGACATCAACTCATTGGGTGTCACGATTTTCACTTTATTTGGTTTCACTGTGTGATCAAAAAAAAAATGTACAGTTTATTCAAAAGGCTTCTATTGGTGAATTTTAACATTACTGTTGATAAATACAATAGCATTGGGAAATGAAAACAATGCAAAATTTACGTTTATTGCATTTACAGAATTTTGCCATGTAGGCATGTATTTGAAATTCAGCAGACAAAAACAGTATAAATAAATATTGGAGTAAATATATTCATATGTGTTTTATATAAATTATAGTGTTTACTATTTTATTTGCTAGCAATAAAGTTTTTATATCTTTATGCATTTATCACGAATAAGAAATCGATTTCTATTTACTTACAGTAAACTGTGATTGGTACTTTTCGTATAATATCGCCAGCAATTTCAGAGGATGACGCTCTACATTCGATAAGAGCTCTTCTGAAAGATCTCGGTACACGAGCAATCACTAGCTGGTTTACGGTTGTGTAGGAATCCCTATGTGAATCTATGACCGTATCCAATGTTGTATTATTATACCACCAAGTTAAACTTGGTCGTGGTCGACCTTAATACAAAATATACACAAATTCAACAAATACAATTGTTTCAATAATTGTACAATAAATACCACCGGTAACTTGACATGATAAGAATAATTCATGATCTTCAAAGAATGGTCCAGTTGTACCGTTCATTTTAATTTCATTACCTTCAGCATCAAAGATTCTTGGTGGTGATGGTTGAACTGTATAGATATATGAAAAGAAATATTGTTAAAATATGTTCTTTTATGTTTATGAACGAATAAATCAACTAACCTACTAATGTCAAATTGACTTGGAAATTTCTAGTTGGAGAATTGTTAAAGTCCACACGACAACGAAAGATTCCTTCATCGTCCATTGTAACATTCTGTATCCTTAGGCGTGCTTTAGATGGTTGATCGTCCGTGATGAAGTAAGAGCGAGACCCTAGGCCATCACTCATTGCCAGATGAGAAGCTTCACCAAGAGGACCGCCCCGGGCATCTAAGCTGTAACCAACAAAAAAAAAACACACATATATACATTGGTACGGTGGAAAAAAAAAGATAAATAGGAATTTACTGGTGGTATATTTTCAGCAGATGATGATGACAAGTGTGGTAGTGATGGTAAAAATAAAAAATTATATCAACGAGAAAAAATTCAATAAAAACAACTATTTTTGTATAATGTTTAACTTTATTTTTTTTCTAGCAAACGAATAAATAGGCTGATAACGTGACGGTCGTTCCAGCATTACAACAGAGATAATAAAGGCGAAAAACTGAAAAAAATTTTTCATTGTTTCAGTCAAGTGATATTTTTTAGTATTTAAAAAGTTAAAGATATCCACAAAAAGGAAGTCTAAAACTACATCCTGTCAAGTTTTACTTGTTGACATACACGTGGAAATATCTATCTATAAAACTTGAGAGAGTACTGTGGGCTACGGCACGAACTGTCGTTTTCATTCCAAAAATAGATTGTCTCCTCCCCGAAAAAGGAAAATTACAAGTTACGTCACTATTCGGTTTAAACCATATAAAAATAAAATTTTGGTTCAACTGCCGTAATATAATCATTTAACATTCTATTTTTTGTTAATTAAACTAAAGATGGTAGAAAAATATTAATTGTTTTTAAAGAAAAGTGCTTTAAGATAGTCGACATACAAAGCTGTGTGTTTTGTCATAAATGTCCGGCTAAATCTGTTCGTCTAAAACCTACATTTTTCCAATATTTCTACTTTCTTCTTTACAGTTGAAATAAGAAAAATAAAATATAAATCCAGGATAGTGTGGGATGAAGATAAATGACACCATCCATAATACTGTAAGTAGTAGTTATTATTCCATATCGATGTGTCCATTTTATTTTATTGATGAAAATTGTCTTTTTTGTTTTATGTTTTATTAAAGAAAGCTTTTCCTGCTGAGAGAAATTGTTTTGTATTGCTTAAATAATTTTGCAAAAGAATGTTTCCTATTTCCATCAATACTATCTGGAAGATTTTCCTTTTGATATTTCAATAAAAGTTTTCTGACGATCACAGATATTCTCGTATCTGTGTAATTATGCATTAGGTTTAACAATTCAGTCTTTGAATGCTCAATTATTTACCTTTAATACGATCAAAAATATAAGGTTTCCTTAAGGAAGGATTACTTTTTTAATTTAAATTTGGAACAATTTCCAGTAGAATATTTTTCTGGAAAAATTTCGTTATCAAATATATAATCTTGTTTACTCTTTAAACACATTCCTTATCAATCCGAGAATATTTTGTATACAATTTCAAATTGTGCCAGTGTTTGCTTGTTAGCCGTACCATTTATACTTCGCACCTTTGTTCACTTTATCTCTCTGTAATTGTAGATCAGTTTCTCGTTGGGTTCTTCTCGGTTTCGCTACTGATATCTCTTTTTGAAGGTAGTTTTGCTTGCATACATCAACACGGTTTTCTCATTTAACCATAATTCAAATTTGTTTCGATATACTTTGTATTCTACAAAATAAGTACAGCAAATTTGCGATTTTCTCGATAGTTTTTAGGTTTGAGCCTTTTTACTAAAATAGTTGGTTTATATGAGCTTATTTATGCTTGCACACAGTTCAAGTAATATCTGACGAAAATCTTTAATGGTACAATCCTTAAATTGTGCTGTAATTTTCGATAGCAATTTTATATGTTGATTCAGTTGTCGGTATAGGATATGACTGAAAACGGCTAACGACCTATAATCGATTCCGCTGAACACAGAGTTTTCAGTTATTTTTATTTTACTGTTGTTTTTTCCCAGTGACGATACTAAAACCAATCTAATTTTAACTTGAAGAAAAAGAAAATAAGTCTAACTTTGATCTAAATCAGCTTCACTCCACACATTTCAATTTCTGTTATTAAAAACTCATTCGGTGATTTTTTTTTTGTTGCTTTACTAATTTTTTTTATATATACAATGTTGCAATTTCTCTTATCGTTTTTCGCAAATAAAATCACGTAGTATAAAAGCGATGAAACCATTCTCAATATTTGATGGGTTACCTATATAATGTTAGCTTGTGCAAGTTCAGCAAATTGCCAGAACCATGACAAGCAGTCACTAAACTAATATGTAATGGATTATTTAAGAGCCATTAAATAATGCATTACTTTGGAATTTTGACGGTTGTCAATAATAACGGCACAATATTATTGTTGTTAGATGCGGTAAAATTTTGAAGGATTCATCCGTAAACTTGAAATTACCTGTTAATTGAATTTACGTACGCACCACCATTGTGTATCGTATTTACGCGAACTCAATATTTTGATGGGTTAAAAGTAGCTAAAAATCGATGCAAACTCTTATAGAGTCTTGGTGATATTTACTGCAACTTCGACATTATAATTTAACTATCAGATCTGGTTGACTATATCGATAGATAGAAGAAAAGTAAATTGCTGACTAGACTGTAGTTTTCTATAAGATTTGTTAGTATGAAAGTTTCAATAAGTTACCTGTACAACGGTATTCCACTTGTGTCTCTATACCAAAAGATCATTCTAACACTGTCACTAGGAATTGGTGGTGTAACGTCACAAGGTAATTCTACATCTCTGCCCACAACCGCCCATACCACTTTTGCTGGAACTGAAAAATCGGAGTATTAAACAGAAAATTTTATCTATGAAGTTTTCTTTTTATTATCGTCCACTTTGATCTAGATAAAAGCACAGTAATATTGGGCACGTCTGTTTGAAGTTGTAATTTTCACTAGAAATTTGCAAAAAAAAAACACTCAACATTCTGTGCTTTTATTGTCGTGGACAAGATATATCTGTGGTTGTTCAGTTATATTATTTTTATGTATACGAGGTCTTTTATTACAGCTCGCTTATGTTCAAAATCGTATTGTATATTCCATGATAATCCACAAACAAGAATTTCGTTATAAGTCCAATTATAATTTATATAGTTCAGAGTGTTATAATCTGAGTCATCTCTATAAAATACATGTTATAGTTATGTGTAAAGATCGTCCCTTGTCCGGTCGCACTTTAGCAGGTATTATTTAATTTAGATTATCTTGTTTGAGACTATGGTCTCACTTAAGGGGTCTAATTAACAAGGATTGAGAGATTATATAATCTCGTTTGCCGCGTGACCTGTAAGCCTTTCGCAAGACATTTCATGGGATTCACCCACTCGTTACAATCTAACAATTGAGATTACTCTCGAATCTTTGTTACTTACTATAAACGGATAATTAAATTATCCACAGGAAAATTATGAGATTACGTTATGAAATTGTATTAAACTTCATGTTCTATCTGTATGAACAATAAGATGTTCAATGCACTTTTGGTCGGAAAGTTGGATACAGTTAACTCTATATTGTTATACTTTGAAATTGCATACTTGCAATTTCTAGGACGTCTACCATATTTTAGAAAGTTATAATTGTTTATTAGGGGGTAAAATAGAATTGTTAGCCGGTAATTAACGTGTAAAAATATGAAATATTTTTGTGGAAATACGTGCGAAGGCGTTATACACGCATAACCATCGAAATTTACAAAACCAATAAAGTACATATGGAATATGGTAGAGGATGGGAGTTTGAAAAGTGGAAATTTATGGTTAACCAGTGTGGAATGTTATATAGCACAAAACAAAAGGCTTTGGAAATTACAGATTACATTTTATATGCGTTACACAACGAAATAATCCAATTAGTCATTTACAAATGGCCCAGGATCAAATATATGTCGTCATATTTTTATTTTTCTGGTATCTACCTACTATTCAGCTAGCTTCATTTAAAATACAAGAGAAAATTAACGCGAAATTTTCCTACAATTACGCAGATTTCTACAACTGTAGAATACGCAATTATTCACAATATAATTAGCGTTCTAATTGCTTAATAGTTAGAAAATTTACACAAGTATAACGCTTATTGAATTGTAAAATAAATACGATACTTAAATCTTTAACTGTATAGTACCGGAAATTGAGTTATTTATAACTCCCGAAAAAAAATGCACGTTTTTATGAGTAATGACTACAATAATTCCAAGGATTTCCAAGAAAAACTTCCAACTATAATTTCAATAATTGTAGGTGAACTAATTGGTCTGTTTCTTGAAAATATATTCAGTTGAAATTTCCTGAAAATACCAGATTAAACACATAAATACCTTTTCAGTTGTAATAGTTTCAAAAGTTTCATCCATTGTGCAATTGTTCGAGTTGTGTGATTCATTTTCAGGTAAATAAAGCTCTTAGTTTAAATTAATTTGGTGTTATAATCAGGCTCGAATTTCGAAATTTTCTTCAAACAAACAATTATCAAACAAACTTTATAACACCTTAAAGTGTCTTTGTGGTGTGGAAAAAACAGCAAAAAAGACATGATACGTTCTGTTTCCTTATTGTTTTATTGTAGTTCACAAGTGTATTCAAACTGTAATTTTGTCGTCGTTTTTCTTGTTTCGAACGAAACTCTTACAGAAAATTTTACATCACGACAAGGAAACTTGCAAATAGTTAGTTATAAGTTTTGCAATATCTTGAACAAGGATAATACATAATAAAACTGAAATAAATCGTCAACTGTACATATATTCATATACAATAAAAATGTTTTAAAACTTTTTACCATACTTGTTTCATATCAAGTTTCCTAGAGATTAGTAATGGTATGACAATTCATACGTTGTTTGAAAAATCAAGAAACATTAAGTCTTGAAAATGTTGAAATATTCATAAAGACCAAACTTGATAAAGTTGATGTGTTGTTTGTTGGTGGAATTCGTTCAGAAAGTTTTTCGTATTTTGAATAAATGAAACAAAATAAATGATAACAAATTGTGTCCTTTTGATTCTACTATTCTTCTACATTGAAGATTTTTATACAAAAATTCACTATTTCAAGAATGTTTACAATACGGTTTGATAGTTTGTTAAACTAGTGAGGAATATTATTGTTTTGTTGTTCAATTTTCATGTTTAAGCTACATAAAAATAAATTTTATTTCAATAAACATCTGTTACTGGAAGTGCATGATCTACAATATAATTCACGAAGGTGAACTTGTTATAACCTACACATTTCCTGCGATCTTATTAATATCTTCTAGCTATTGAGCTTATTTGATAGATGCCTTAAAGCTATTTCTTAAAATATCATCTCATAGAAATTGACTGGCGCCATCAACAACTACCGTAGTAAAAGTTGGCACAATCATTTTGAAACAGGTATTTGAGGTGTGTTCCATTTCAAAATTTCACAACAATTATATATTTTTTCAAAATTAGACAATCTGATATTTCACCATTATTCCTCTCTTACATTGAGTACACGTGTGTAGTTTCACCTTTACAAAGATCAATCGATAATTTTAGCTGAGGTTGTTGTACTTGGATAATTGTCACGTTTCCAGGTGGATTGCGTGCGAAAATTGTTGAAAATTCTCCAATTTTCCCATTTGGAAACAAAACTTATAAATAAACTGAATTGGATGAAAACTTCAATTCTCGAAATGATTTCTTTAACTTTTCGATTATATCGCTATTATCGAATAATAAAATGATAAATAAACTATCTTTCATGAAGAATCTTAAAATTAAGCATTCAATCACCCACATAGATATTTTAATACTATGTTGTAGTATAGAAAATAAATTTTTGGTAATTTGCCAAAACTGGCACACGACACGTTTTTAGTAGATAAACTCCACAGGGGTCCAACGATATTTGCTTTTCTAGTAATTATGACCGCACATACATTTTTTTTGTTCACTTTAAATAACAAGAAAATTTTGGCAAACAGCTTGGAAAAACAACAACTTTTGGCTTATTTCAATTACCGAAGGGGAATCGTTTGGAAACGTATGTCTATCAAAATGTATTTTCTTCATTTCACCCACAAATATTGATTTGTGATTCGTTTTGTATACGAAATTAAAAGACAATAACCAATTCAATAGAGTTTGTGTAGCCAAGTTTAGTTTGAATATTACTGATCTTCGACCTTTGTTAATATTAAATCAATGTACGACATACAAGTTATTATCAAGCACGAAATTAATTCGGAAACTTTAGAATTGTCTTTCTATTTTAACTACTGTTGTTGTTTGTATACAACTTCTTGACCAATTTAAGGACACGTGCCAGAAACACTTGGACTACATCTGGTGCAGTTTACCATCCATTGACTTGCAAGGTTAAATCTATTGTAAGTATAGGAATACGTTCTTGAACGTTTTAAGAATTGCAAATATGTTGTTAACTATTCAGATTATAGTTGAGAATTTCAAGAGCGACGTCTTTTTTTGTTATTAAAATTCTATCACAGTGATCTGTGTATAGTCAAAACGAATCTTGCAAACGACAAATATAAAAATGCAATTGCAAAATCAACATTAACTGTTTATTAGTGTTTGATAATAATGGAAAATTATCTGTTTATGATATTGAAATGAACAAGTTTCTATAGCTTATGTTTAGAGATAATGTAGGTATGTTAAATTGTCGACAGAGTCTGTCTCTATTGTTCATGAAGCTTACATGGTACAATGAGAACGTTTTGCTTATTGTTCTCTGATGACTTATGATGTTTTAACATACGTTCGAGGTGCTAACAAAAACCAACTTATCTGATGTCTGTTTACATTTATGAATAGTGTTCTACTTTTGTCATAATAACTGTATATATTTATATAAATATACAACGATAAGCATATAAGATAGTCCAATTTAAATGTCATAGTTTTCTGTTTTTTTGTATGTAGAAGACAACTACAAGTGAAGATTTTAAAGTTTGATATCGTATGTAGAAAACACCTCCTTGGGGAACAAAAATAGTAATTTATGTAGGTTGTAGTAGAAGGATCTATAGAAAATTTAATATGAATGTTTTATAGTACAGTGAACTTGGCAAACTACCCACGATTATTACAAATGTTGCAAAACTATTTCTATTGTCACAATTATTCAACAAAGCTTTCAAAAATAAAGAAACAACCATTATTAATTTATTATTATCGATATAGAGATTTAACTGTTATTTATCTTCATGTTATTTCAAAAATAAATCAAACGCACTTTAAAGTTGATGAAGTAAATAGCAAATTTTTTTTTTTTCAAATTTATTTCAGTACGTGTCATATTAAAATTCTTGGCAAATTTTGAAAAAATGACGGAAATGTTACAGATTTTTCAACCACAAGATCATGGCACGTGTTAAACAAATAGGATGCCTCTCTGAATACAGATAATGCCATTTTTTTTGTGCTAACTAGTATCGTTCTAATTCTCTTAGATATTTTTTTTACAATCAAATCTAAACGTGTTTGCTTTTCCAAATAGTTATTTCACATCTCTAGATATTGTGTAATTTGTTTGATTCCGTTTTTCAATAATTAGAGTAGCTCATAGATTTAATTAGTGTGTCCGATTTCTATTCGAGAAATAGAAACATTTTTATCGCTTAAAACTGCAAGGGGTACTGATATTTGAGATTTGATAGAAACATGAAGGGCGTTTCCTATGAAATGGGGGATACTTATACGCTACCTGCAGCTAACAATGAGTAAAAGTTGTACAAATTGTAATAGAAAGCTTTGCCTGTCTAATGATTTTATTAGAGCTCAGCCGGTTTCGAACAATAAGGCAGTAACTGTAATTTCCCCCATGATGATTACTAGAACTGTTATGGTAGTTATGATTTTTGTAGGACAGACTTGGCAAATCACAAGCCAGGCTCGGCAAACCACGCGCCGTGGGAACGGGCTTACCCATCAGTTGTCGGTAAATTTGGCACGTTCGAAAACGAGCCTTCTCAAGCTCGGCTCGTCGTATGTCGGACCTGATCCATACGAAAATGTGGGTTCGCCACATTTCAGTAGCACCCAGGTTGTCGTTGATAAATATGGTTATTTTTTCCATAATAAACAATTAATTATTCATTATGTTTTATCAACTGAATTAAGCTGGACTATGGCACTGACAAGACTTGGGCAAGACTTCCCATGCCAACACCAATCATGCACCACAAACTCACACGGATCGGGGAATATCATCCACGAGCCACGTCTGGCCGAACTCACACAAGCCCGGGCTACAAGCCAGACTCGCCAAATAACGCGCCGTAGGATTCCGGCTTTAGTCAACAAAACTTTCCGTAGTATCTTTCATTATCATACCAAAAATAGCATAAACTGTAAATCGAGCTGTTACCCATTTTGTGTTCATGGAAGGATGTTATTCAAATAATGAAACTTAATCAAAGAATTTGGCGTCATTTGAGTCACTCTACAGTATTTTTGTAATTGTCGGTTGTTATTAGAAAAACTGGCTATTGCTGATAATATAAATCTTGTATTAAATAGAAAGTCATACTGTGTCGTGTAACACGCTCGCTGGACAATCGGGGTCTGAGGTTCGAATCCCGCCGGTAGGAACATACTTTTTCTTTTGTTTGATAATGAATTCTCCAAAACAGTAGATTTTTATAAATAAAATACCGTCATTGTAGTTGAAAGACAACGACTATATAATGATGACAAGAATAGTTTTTGATGTCACCGTTATGCCTTAAATTATTTTAAATTCATCCTGTTTCTGTTGTCAGACTATAGAAATTATGTGTGTTTTGTATGGTATAGCAGGAGCAAATGTGCATCCGGCCAAGCATTACTGAAAACCATATGAGAAATTGTAGTGAACTACTCACAAAAAGCATATACAGGAGGAAAAAAAATATAATAGATCAAAGAAATTTATGTATTATTATTTTAATAATTTTTTTTCTCTCACTATTAAATGACTGTATCTTACCAGATACAGATCAAATATTTTTACAGTATAACAATAACAGTACGGTTTGTTTACTATTTAAACAGTATAAAGGATGATATTATTTTAAGGTCAAATGGAGGGTGATTCTGATGTAAAGCAATTGTAAGCCAGAGATAGATGGATCTTTAGGATATTATTTGTGGAATTTGCAATTAACTACAGGTCAAAGGGTAAACTAAACGAACTCTAACTTACTAGCTACAATCATATAATCAGAATAAACATTTGTGACTATTTAGTAAGACCCGTTTATCAAATTGGGATTCAACCAGGTAGAAAACCACAAATATAATTGGAACTGTAAAACGTATAATCACTATATTTATCTCTAGTAATTGTCAAACTAATTTTAAAATGGACCAATCAGTAGGATGAGTCATAATTATTTTTTTTTTTGTTCTGTTTCATCTATTTGAGAGAAATATGTTTCAAATTTTTGAATCTTTCGTAGAACACATATGTTTGAATTTTTCTCTTTCTACATTCTTCTTCTATCTAATTATAAATTTAGTGGTAATTTCGTTTTCTTTTTTCATTCATTCTAAAACATTGTTTATTTCATAAAAATTTTGTTTCACCATTAAATCATTAATGTTTAACGTTACAAAAATATGCAAACTTGCAAATTAAAGCCTATCTGATCTTAAAATAATAAATAGCTTTTCAGTTAAGTAACCGTATATATTTTCAGATTGAGCTTTCTTGTAAATAATACATAAAAAATTGCTTATTTTCTTTGTAAATACATTTATCGGCTTTTGCTTTAATTTTATAAGAGTCTTTGAATTATTCATATAAAATTCTTGATAGAAATACCAAAAAAAAAAAAATTAAAAATACTGATGTAGAACGCAATTAACTTGATATTATGCCAATTATTAACGAAATATCGCAAATGTATGACTCTAGGATATTATTAGAATATTTTACCCAAATTGTCCTTTATTATATAATATTTGGGCAAAATTCGATCCCCTTTGGATGAGAATTTCAATAGAAATAAGACCCAAACAATGGATCACACTTTTAGATATCCGGTCAAAATGTTTGTTTTGAGTATACAGTGAAATGTTTACTAGATTGTTAAAATTTCGGGCAAAACTCGAAAACAAATTCATTAAACGTTTTTATGTTGAAGGCACTGTAAAATTGTTGTAAACAGGACATTCTACCTCAAAGCACCATTAAAAAGCGTGCTATAAAATGAATCCGAGTAGGCAAAAAATTTGTATCCAACATTTAATTGGGAAAAACAGCATCTTCAGATTTCACTGACATAATTGGAAAATCACTGGTACAAGACTGACGCAGACCGGGCACATTTTACAAAGTGGTTTAGAAGATTTCAGTAACTTTATCTTTGTTGCTAAAATCTTGAGATATAAATTTTTAGAAGAAAATCACAATTTTCAACTTTTTGTTATTATTTCAGTGTATCTCAAAGTAATCAAACAGATTCGCAGTTCCAACACTTTCCCCCCCAAAAAAAGAAGAATGAATATTTTTTGTTCCTAACGGAATTCAAAGGTTGGATTGTTGAATCTGTTTGATTGAAATTCATTTCAAACACATTCAACACCCAAAGCGCTTTACTTTTTATTCTAACAAATGTTTGAAAATTCCTCTCACTTTTTTCATAAAAAAAAGCAAAACTTCTTATTAATTGCTTCCAAATTCAAATATGCTGATAAAGGTAGACTAGTTAGACACATATTTGTCTTTATATAAATTCCTAAAATAGCACCCAAGTTTTATGTTTGTGTGTGTACTGAAGAAGATCTAAAACTACTACTGTTTGTCAAGATTATACTTATGTTTCACTTTGACTATACAGAAAATTGCATTTTGTGTAAAATTAACTCTTAACAACTTGCAAAGAGGAGATCATCTTCATTCAGTTTAATTAATTCAAACGCCTAAATTTATTATCACATCGTTAGACCTTATTTCCTTCTATAATTTTATCAAATGTTAAATTATAAACAACTACTCTAAACTTATCAAACTTCATTTCTCTAATTACACTGTTTACTTACGGTTTTTCTGGAAATCTTTACTATCTAAACATGTCACTACTTTAACAACACTGTTATAATTGTGAAAAATTATAAAAATGCATAATAATCGACACACAATCCACCACCAAGGAACCAATAACGGAAACAGTGTAAACTTCTGTTGTTGTTGTTGTTGTTGTTGTTGTTGTTGTAGCTTTACCAAGCGCATTTCGCACTTAATCCATCAACGATGCCCATAAAAGCTCATCCCATGCTCACAATAATTATGAAAATATCTCGTTCGGTTCGTTTTAGATACAACAATCGTTGTTATAGTTTTCGTGAATGTCTGTGACATATTCCAACTTAGATCTGTATTTGTGAGTTAAACAAGCGCGCGACGTTACTAAAACTGAACACTTCAACCCTACTTATGTTTTTCTATTCTCACATTTAGTACCCGAATACTCTCTCTACTCCTACTCCTGATTATGCCTCCTATATATAATTTTTTTTTCATCTTCATATACGTATCTTGTTCTGCAACTGGATATTATTTATAGCCAATTCTAAATGTTCGTATTCAACGTGTATTTATCATTCTATTTGTGGTAAACGTGTGCAGGTTTTATGCGTTTTTATGGGAGGGATGATTGCATTTATCCCTCTAATGTTTGCTTTAGGTAACCTTAACAGATGGATTTTCATTTGTAAATATGTAAACAATACACATATGGGCTATATGGTATTTAAAGAATTCTAGGTATAAGTCAACGATCTTTGATAAAAATTTGAAGAATTCCTCCCTTACGCCTTTTTTTGCTGGAATTATTGGCATTAGTGGAGACAAAAACAGATTTGAAGATTCTCTGATATTTTGCCAAAAATCTATTTTAAGAATACATTGTAAATAGATTAAATCAATGTTTATTATGATATTTTTTTTTGTATGTAGAAAGATTTTTCTTTGTAGTTGTCTATTGTTTAAAAATTCATTCACAAAAATTTACAAATAAAATTCTAGGATATTCCGAAGACCTAGTATAAAGTTAAATTTAGTAAAACCTCAAATAGATGTTTGTAATGTTTCTCAGTCTATCTGGAAAGTTCACGGTTGAAGAGTCCCTACTAGCAAGCACTCGAAAATCTTAGAAATGGTAGTTTATCAAAATGATACTAAAAAAAAAAAACACCGACAATTCAACTCGGTCTCGTGAATTCCTGGATATATCCAGGAAATCTCTATTATTGATATTAAATCATTACTCATTGCTTACAGTTACATTGATCTTATCGGAAAATGTCAACCAAACGATATTTTTCAGTTAAACTATCTTAAAGCTTGAGAAAATCAACAGTAAATTAAACTTTTATTTGCTTTATGGATTCTATAAAGTAGAGGTTGATTTTTCTTTATTTTTAAATTAAAATAGGTCCAATAGAAATAGATTTTTTTAGGTAATTATGAAAGAGAATCAATTTTTAAGATGGAACTTACAGCTGTTGTAAAAATCATACAAGAACGTTCCGTATTATTCCGAGCAAATCTACAAAAGCTAGCTTTTAAATGTTTAAATCAAGCACTATTTGTAAAAGTTACTTATGTCAAACATGCCGATAGTTCCACATTACTCCATAATTTATTGTCGTTTATTATTGATTGAAGATTAAGTGAATCTTCAAAGAACTTTTGTGAAATGCTACTGCACTATTCACTCTCTACTTCAGTTTTCTTATAAATTATTAAAATACAAGAAAGACAGTTTCATTTGTATTATTGTTACTGATGAGTATCATTATTACGATTGAGGTTTAGGATCTTTTTCCAACATATGAACGTAAAAGAAGAGTTTTAAGAGGTTCAAGGCAGTCGTTTAGTTGCTTAAGTAGAGTTCTAAATCATATGCAATTTACATGTTCTATTTAAGTTAGTTAAGAGCAACATTTTTGGCTTCATTTCGAATACAATCCGTTATTTTTGTAATAGTCAGCTGTTATCATCTATTTCTAATATCCTATTTATTTATAGTTGAGTGAGAGTCATTTTATTTCTAATAATAACAATAGCTACAATATAAACTAACCTCATTTTCTTACCATCATTATATGGATAGTTTTCGTATTTAGTGTGTCAAATTAATGGTAAATTTCGAAATTTATTTTTCTTGAATAAGCACAATCGTGTTTACAAAGGATAATAAACGACCAGCGAGGACATACAACTTCCGTGACTGGCCTTATACTTTGGATTTATTATCTTTACCACCTTATCTGTGTGTAAATTAAAGAGAAAAACGATAACCCGACATTGGCAGGAATTGGAGAGATATAAAATAGGGTCTGTTCTCATTTAAAATCGATAATTACTAACGATAAAACTTTACTCTCTCTATATAGGGCTATATCTATATATAAAAAATATCTTAAATTCTCTACTGAACAAGGCGACATTATTGGAAATTTACGGTCTCCTTCTCTATACATGTGAATTGAGTAAAACGTAAAATTATTGATCTCGATTAGTTTAAAATATCAAAGTTTCAAGTTTCAACTGATAACTCATGTATCATTCATATCTGTACTAGAACGACAATTTTCGATATTACCGACTTTACGACAACACAAATAAATAAATATCACGCAAGGCACACACTTAAGACGCAAGTTCTTGGTGTCGTACAGACAACACCCGGAAAAATCCGTGTAAACGTTGAAATTTGATAATACTTGCAATGTGTCGCCAGCAAAATGTGACTCCGTGTAAACTAAGCTTTACTGAAACAAAAAGCATCATCTAGCAGTGTCAATCTTTCCTGAATAATCTCGCATTTTTGTATGGTGCCCTGAAACATACGATCAAAGTCGTTCTCTGACATCTTAAAGGTTGTGAGTTAGTTAGGACAGATTTCAAAATTTCAACCATTCATCATGTTATTAAAATTGTGAAATAACGCAACCATGTTTCCACTGTTATGGAAAATAAATCAATTTCTACTAAAAAATTGTCTTGACAAAAACGTGAAAATTACAACGACCTGTCAAAAGCTGCAGAAAAAAGTCCCAAATGAGAATTGGTTTTTGTACAACATTTCCAATTCACTTGATAATTTCCCAGTTGAATTGTGACTTTTGTTTCGTATATACATCATATTTGTTGTAATTGTAATATTAATAATAATAATAATAATAATAATAATAATAATAATAATAATAATAATAGATTATAACCACAAGTGTTAGTCAGCATTATTACCATACTAGTTATGACATATAGCAATAGTTTCCAGTTCCTAGTATTTTCTAATTAAATCCAATATCGTAATGTCAGCTGAGAGATGAGACATATGTGTGTGTGTGTGTGTGTGTATATCTATGTAGATGGATATATAGTAAATGGCGCCATCGTTTTTCTCATTTCTGCTATTAGATCAAATTACAACATAAATGTGTAAAAAAGGTTAGCGAACTTCGAAAGAATAAAACATTGGCGCCTGTTTTTATCATCATTGTGCTGTTATTTTAACAAATCACAATTAAGAAGTAGAATTTTTTTGTCGTCTTATCTTTAATTTGCTATTTTACACCATTTAATCATCTTTGAATATAATCGAATCAAAATGTCAGAAATAATAAAAGTTATCATTATGTTCTTTAATATGTTTTTGTTTTGTTTCAGTTCCTTCCGCTGTTGAATCCGTTCTATTCGATTTTTTTTTGTTTTTCTTTACTACTTTTGTTTATCAATGTTGTTGTTAGTAGAATCTTCTATGTAGGTACGTTATGAAAATATTCTTTTCTCATGCAAATATCTAACTTGAATAAAAATGAATATATCTACAACTAAAACTTTCAACTCAACAAATACTTTTTCAGTTTAATACATTCTTTCTATAAGTATTTAATAAAACTTTCAACTGCAGTAATAATGATCATCTAGCTTCATTACACCATCATTAATGATAGTGCTGATTATAATACAAGTATTGTCATTATGCAACAAGGCCAAATTCATGCATACATGAATATTGTATTATGCCAAGCTTTAATACCTACCACATAATGGATCTTGTATACTTTCCCTACACTAGGATATAGAACCTTCTATACAAATAGACGATTAACAAATACCTACAACATGAGTTTAATTAGTGTAATTTAGTGGTCATCTACATGCTTCCTTCATTAGTTATTAGCTCTCAATTATAGCTCACTATACACACAAAACTTGTTTGTAGCCTAATATTACGAATAAAAAACCAACATAAATGCGAACGTTTAAAGAACCAGTATTTACGAGCTCAAAATAAGGCTCATAATTAATGCTGAAAATCGAACAATTTAGACCATCGTTTTTCTACTACAGTCCAGTGTTGTGGCAGGATTCAAATAAAATATTTAGTAAGTTATTGTTAGCAATATAAAGGGATAATTAAATTAGACAGTCTTGTGTCAGTTGGTCGATTGGGACTGATGACTATAAAAAATCTGTCACCTCTAGTCTAGCTGGTAATTTTTTACTTAATGGACTGAGTATTTTGGTTGTTCCAATGTTCTCGCAATTTTTTGTTTGATTTTTTATTTATTTTTTATAATGTAGTGCTGTCCATTGTGGAATTGCTCTTGTTTTCATTACTCTACTTGCTAGCTTTTAATTGCCTATTTACTTTACTTTTAAATCATTCTAGTGTGCCTTCAAGCACTCGACAGTCCTCACTGAATTTTGTGTCTCTAGAGTTGTCTCTTATGCATAAGTGGAATGTTGTCTACAACGTTTACGTTGTTAAAAATATTCTCTTGCATATGCTGTTGATTCATTCACAATTTTTTCGAATTGATAGAAACTTGACCGGTAAAGTAGTTTTGAAGCAAAAAATTTGGCAGCAAACAAATACAAATTGTCGATGTAAGTAACTGAATTGGCAACATGTATTGTAGAAGACGTTGAATTCGATAGTTTATTCTGAAATAGGATTGTACGGTAAACAGGTCCAGAAGTAGACGATGAATTTATTGATCGAATGCTGGCTGTATCCTCTCATTTTCGGGTAAAAATAAATATTGTTATTCTTCATAAGTAAACTCTCCAAATCTACTTTCCATTTATTCCATCAATTTTTATCACTTTCCTTTCTCTTTTAGTACTCAAACTTTTACTTGCTTTCCTGCTTTATAGACAGTTCCCTTTCAAATATATTTTGCAACTTCGTAAATTCAATCAAAGAACATAAAGGAAGTACAAAGTGTTCTGTTAGAACTAGTCAAAGTTCACTCTTATACAGAATAGTATTTGTAATATTACAGAATGAAAAGGACTTTTTCCTTTAATAAACAAAAAGACTACTTTTCTCATATGTGCAATTTTATAATAAAATCAAAAAGACATTATTTTCTCTCCTTTTATTTTAATAATTTTATTTACGTAAAGTACAAACTTTTACAAGAAGTTTTGACGAAACGAAAAAGACTTGTAACTGTTTTATTACAGTGTGGTGTCATGTTTTACGGGAAAAGTTTACCGGAAATTAGTTTTTTGGTGAAAGTTAATTTACCACGAGAAAGAAAAAACAACACATGAGTCTCTGTTATGAACACGCATACAGTAAAAGAAATATTATAACGTTATAAGGCTTTATGACGTTTTCTCTCTATAAATGTCAATAAAATTTTGTTAAATCACAAAAAGCTCATTTGGTGGTGTTATTATTATTATTAAGCACGATCTGGTAGTTCATTCTCATATAAAGGTTGATATGTTACAACAAAACGCATCTGCTATAGTAGTGTTTCATTGTGATTTTTTATTGTTGGCAACATTAAAACACATCACCTTTTCGTTTATTTTCATCCCATTCATCTACGTCATTTAGAAGGCTTTTTTACGTTCACGTCACTCACGTTTCTTCCTTTCATTTCTCTGGCGGTTTCTTCTCGCCTTTTTTTCTGTATATACATATATGTATCACAACTTTTTTTCCTTATTCTGTCGTGAATAGAAAATACACCCACAGTATTTGGTCAATATATA
>JAZBGY010000006.1:123058-138953 GCA_037414755.1 Lydus trimaculatus
TTTTTGTTTTCAATTTTTTATTGAACATTTCTTATACATGTTTTCAAAACCTTCTATAGGCCCCATAAGGCTCGGCCCGCCGGGCAATTGCCCGGTGTCCCGGCGGCCCAGTCCGCCACTGTATACACAAATCTTTTATTATTTACAGATAATCAACATTCAACTATCTTTGAATATATGGAATAAAATTTATCTTTGTAAATCCACAAAATAGGATTGATTTAACATTACCATATTTATTTTCCAGTCTAGAAAAACGAGAGGGCTTCTATTTATTCCAAGTGTTATTTACTTAAAATGTCTGTAGTGGACGTTAGGTACATACATACCTACATTAAACAAATTTACATATGTAGAATATACCTGGGTATTGGGTATGATAAAATCGTATTCCTAGATGCAGTAGTCTGTAAATTCACGAAACATCTAACATATGTTTAACGTTAATTCGAGCGGCTTCCAACAGCCGTATTCAGTTACATTTAGAATTAAGCTTTCACAGACAGCTACTGTACGTTGCTGGATAAATCTACAATATATGTTAGATTGTAATTAAGAGTTGCAAATACAATTTCTACGAATAAATTAAAGAAAATCTGAACGATCGTATTGTATGGTAATACATATTTTCTACATTGTAATAACGGGAATACGAAAAAAGGGAAAACTAGCCTTAGAATGTTTTGTTATAGGAGGATATATCGATATTGGCTGCAATCTACAATGTTTTCTGACAGGATTAACCGTTGTAGATATCAGGCATCCTATATAGCGGAATTTCTAAAGGCATCACAGACGTTTGAATAATGTTTCTATTGTAGGTACAAGCTTTAAACGAAAAACTCGAATAACCTACAGCTACACTTCATATCAGTTGTATTATTATTATTATCAGTATTTGAACATTTAAATATTATGATACTATCTGTTTTGGTGCGTTAACAAAGACCATATGTAATGTTCCAAACTTTTTAAGAATGTGTTTTTAATTTAGTTAAGTACACTTCTAGATGACATTAAGGGAGTTGTGCGGTCTTGGTTTTTTCTCTTTTTTTTTTTACACTAACTTTAAACGAAGTTAATTAACTCGACTGAGTTTCATAGAAATAATATAAAAGTTCTACGAAGATGGTTTCGTACTTTTAGGTTGCAATCGAAAAAAATAAGAGGAAACCCAATTAATTCGTACTATACAGGAAGAATTTGATCAACTAACTTTTTATTACAAAGAAAGAGAAATCAAATTCGATTTAACAAAAATCCAATAAGTCTCTTTTGATGTAATTCTTCTATCTAAGTAATTTTATACTAATTATACAGAATATAAACTAGTTAATGTAATAGAGTTATAATAATAATTATAACCGGCTCCTATCATTGCTTCTAATCAGTACTGTGTCATGCTTTTACATATATTTACAGTTTTAGGCGAATAGGGAATTTTCTGGTCTAACTAATAACACGAATTTAACCGGAACAATTTTAATTTACGGTAGCTTAATGTTGAAAGGGTTGAATTATACAAACAGTGAATATTTTGGTTTATTTTGGATTTTATTTAGTTGTTTGTTTGCATTCGAAAGCCATAACAAGGGAGTCTATACCGGTTTAATACTATTAAGACACTTTTGCTTCGTTTTATTGTTTGAAAATTATCGTTTTCCAATGTTATTGGAATAGTTTTTTCTTTAGTTGAGTACGCTTTTAATAGATCCCTTATGTAATAACAAAAACCCAAGAAAACATTCCCGAATGGAGACAGTCAAAACATTATTAAAGTGAGACCGCTCGCCCTTCTTTCAATTTAAATAAGCCAGTTGTCACAATTTTGTCATTGCTGTGTCAGACCATTCTGTTCTTTTTAACGTTAACGTATTCATGAAACAGAATATCCCCGAAAATAATAAAAATAATAAGAGTGTCGTAAAACAATATCGTACCATATGGGAGAAATTCAACATTTCCACAAGTTAGAAAAAAAAAAACTATGTAGAAAAACAAAAAATCAAAGGAAGAGCCTTATAAATCATTAACTGTACAACATTTTAAACAGTCGAAATTAGTAATCATTTAAATTGTTTGGAAGATTAATAGGCTATATGTGTGTATATGGTTTCTAGTTAGGAATTAATCCCATAGCAACATATCCAGAAATGTGATGGATGACTGATTCTTCAACCTAACCGGAAACCACCAGTGAAATATATAAGGTCTGACTTTGCTTCCTCATGGGTACTTCCTATCTTCTTCAATCATCAGAATACTGTGTTTAGATCATGTTTGACGTGAACAGTTTCCAACTTAATTGATGGTTGATTTCTCTTCCTTTTCTCATATCCTTCTATATACACCGGAAGATCAAATAAAAATAGCCACTTCAAAGGGTTAATGGTTGGAAATTTCTCACGTGCAAGGAGTGTTTTTCATTTTTTGTTTTTTTTTTTCAACTAATAACTCATTGAAAAATTGCTAATTTTGCCATTATTTTATGACTATTGAAAATTTACTGTTCATATAGAAACAGTAAAAAGTAGATACTTGAATAATGGAGATACTTGCAAATTCGTGTTATATCGCTGTGTAGCATCAAAACCAACAAAAGGTGGATGTGGCACTCCAATTATTTTATAATGAATTAGGCCGTGTAGTGATTTATTTGTTCCATTCTTCTTAATATTTTGTATACGTGGAATTTATAGCGAATTATCTTGAAAAATTTGCAAGCGAATTATCTAAAGTTTCGAGAGCTTTCCTTCGACAACTGTAGTCTCAAATTTAATAAAGGCTAAACGATGCGTCATACACTATTATTTCGTTAGATTCTAAGAAAACGTTCACTCTTCAGCTATTAAACTTTTTTTTAATGACAATAAATATGAAAAAAGTGGATAAATAAGATAGATTTTCTTCTATCGAGGTGTTAAATTAAATTAGATGTTTTTGTTTCGTTATTAATAAGAAACAACGTCGTTTAAGTGGTTTTCTATAGTATCGCTATAATAATCCTCTTAAAAGTTATTAACTAATTTAAAATAAAGGAATAAAGTTTATCAGCAACAGACCCTTATAATCTCACATTCATGTATGGAAAATAAAATTACAAAACATGCCCTACATTACCAAAAGCAACTACTTAGGAATGGTTAAATCGCAAATGGAACGCTTGGTTTTAAAATGTATGCACTAATGTGAATTTCAGATTGTCGTTCTATCATCCCTTAAACTTGTAAAAACATACAGCAATAGTCTTTTTTTTGGGAAATATTTCGCTTTGATATAATCTCTGGATAGTAAGTTAAATCATAAATGACATAAGGTCAAAGTCATTGGATTTTCAGTAGACGCAGCATTTTCCAATGGTCTTTTCTCAGTCTGGAGCCATTGTTCATAGGCGACATAAATAAATTAGAATATAAATGTGCCGGATTAACACAACGGTCGGCCAGCAAACCTGACAGTTTACTAATCGTACAAGGGGCACGAATTACACGCGATATCGATGCTCCCTGACCACCACCACCACCACCATCACCACCGCACACTCATCTTTATCCACAATTACCACCAACTCACGTCTATAGCGTCGAATTAAAGATACGGATCGTTCTTAATGGACCTTTGGACCATCATTTCGCTCGTTTGCCCTCGTCCAAAATGAAGGACAGTTCCCATATCTATTTTTCATTATATGAACTGAACACTTAATCCATCCGAATCCTAATGATTTCTTTTTCTATCATAGTAAATGATTAAATTCATTTATCAAAATTATATTAATTTAGGCTTAACGAAAATAATTTGTACGCTCAAAGACCAGACAAGATTACTAATTGTAAGTAGTCGTCGAACAGTCGAGTTTGCTCATTTCAGTGAACAATTACAGGGGCGGATTCTACATTGGTTAACTAACAGGATGTGGCTAAGGACGAAATTGTCGGATGCAAGGGGGGATGATGAGACTAATACAGATTCAAAGCGTGTTTCCTGAAACTTGATTTGTAATCGTCCCTCGGTATATATACGGATTATTCAGGATATTTATACAATGTTGACGCACTAGAAAAATGTTTCAAATCATCATTGGAATGTTGGATTCGTCCTTCACTACTGATTTGTTTTTTTTTATTACTATTATTATTCAACACGTTTTGACATAAAAATACGACATTTTTTCAACTTGTTTATGATAGCTTTGAATTATTTAATTTAAACGCAGGAAAAGCTCGATTTTGTAATAGTAAATCCTACCGTTTTTAAAAATACAACAGGGAAAACTAGTACCGTTTATATTTATACGTCAAAATCGATATTGGATATATATATATTTTTTATTAAAACCGTATTTCATAGGGAAAAGGTGGAAAAAATACAGTTGTGTATTTTGTCCATTGTAAAGCAATGGTTTCTCAAGATTTATGATGTAAGAGTTGCTTTTCTTTTGTTCGGGATTTTTTTTAATTGAACAACAAACTTGTGGTTGAGCATTTTTCTTCCATTTGCGTCTACAGTTATGATAAATGACTATCTAACTAATTCACACCTGTGTATGGAAAACTTGTACCGAATCATAAAGAGTGTTAAAATAAAAAAAAAATAAAAAACCGAAGTAACATGAAAAATGTTCTTAACATATTTCAACAACAAAAAAGCTTCTAGGCAATATTGACAATTCTTCCATAACGTGTGGGATTAATTTAATGTTCATTGTGTTTATATTGTTTATTGCGTGGTTAGATCGATATCCATTCCTGCCTATTCTCGACGAGTTTCTAAACTAATAAAGCTATGAGAAGTTGGAAAGTTCTGATAGAGCACACATCCTTCGACGATGGAGGGCTTGAAGGCTTGTTCTATGTTTATGTTCATATTATGTAGTACATCTGATATTATAGTGCAATAGATTATATATCTGTTCGAAAGCTGTCTAGAAACAAATATAAAATTTATAAGGATGTGTGAAATTTTCAAGTTGCCAGCATTTTTCATTTATATTGGCTGACTTACGTACTACTTTTGTCGAAATATACTAATGTTACGGTTTCAAATAAAGTTTGCACATGTACGTAAAAGCTGTAAATTTTGTCGTTTAAAGAGTAAGAAAAAATCGTAATCAAAAATTGTTTTATTGATATGAAAGTGGGAACTTAATTCGAGTATTTTCCTACAACAGTATTAGCATAATGGTTCATCAATTTTTCTAAATCTAGCCAATTTGCACTTTTTCTAAAATTGTTTTTTCTTTTTGTTAACAATATAATGATTTCCTTTGATTTATGTATTGCAAATATGTCTTTTATTTACAATTTCCTGTCTGTATCTAAATTTAAAATTCAATCTATTTTCCTGTTTAACGAGATTCTGTCGTTCTCTTCTTAAATATCTACTGTCAACATCAAAAACAAAGCCGGATATTGGAATTTTATTTTACTGTTGTATTATTGATACATTTCTCTCTTCAACGAATTCCCATGAAATAGTAAAGTTTTCTAAAAATATGTCTTAATGTTCAAAAAAATCTAATGCTGAAAACTCTTTTAATAAACTAGATTACAGGAATTATTTGAAAATTACAGTAGGGTTACTGTAAGAGTCTGTTCTACCGACATCTATCCGTGGATGTTGCACTTTAATTTGTTTGAATTGTTGTTGTATTTCTAGATGAAAGTTGGTTCGTGACTTCAGCGTTTACTGGCGCTGTTTGTCCTGAAAGCGCTCTAATAATTTCAGCTGTAACATTCTGAAATTGTTCACTAGAGTTCGCTTTCTGTTCCACCAAATCCATCTTTCAAAACAAATCAATCAACATGTGCTTTTCGTTTTTTTTTTGCTTTTATTACAAGCGTCGTTTTACATTTAGGTCTTGTAATGCTAACAGTAACAAGATAATGGTTTAGATTTTAAATGATTAAAAACTTTCCACATTATAAACTATATAAAGTTTCAATTTCAAGTCAAGCAACTTTAAGATTTTGCACAAGAGCAAATACTGATTTATGTTAAAATCATAAAACTTTGATTAATTCTAAAGTTTCTAGTGACAGAATTCGTTCTCTGATCGAAACGAATAATGCCAGACTTGATGGAGTTTTCAGTTAAAATCAAATATTTGCTATTTCAACTGATTTTCTAATTCCTATTGTTCTCGAGTTTTCTACAAAAATGTAAGAGATTACAGTAGGGATGTTGGATTCTTAGAATTTCGTATGGATGGACCAGTTTTTGCTTTTCGTTGTTTTTTTTTTGGGAACCTCTAAAGTAATTCATGTTGGTATAGGTGTAATTCTATACCTTTACTCTACTATAATTGGGGTCTGTGTGTGGTTCGGGAGTTCATCTCGTTATATCGGAGCTCTAATTAACAAGGGGAGCTAATGAAATAAGCCTTGATTGCGACACCGATCAAATTGTATATATAATAAACCAACATCTATCTGATTTGCCAACATTATGACACTAGTCACAGTCCACATTATCTAAATACAAGCCATCATCTAAATTTAGTTTTAGGATAGGATAAATTGTAATTCAATATGTTTTTGTCTGTATTCTAGTTGATTAACAATATGCTATTAGAGATCGATATATAATTTATGTTGTAACACATTACGCACGTCATCCCTATAGAACCGATATTCGAGTTCTTAATTTCATTCGATAAACCTGTGGTACCTGTCGGAACCATAAAGTGCTACACACTTACACATATACAAATTTCACTGGTCCTATAGCATAATGCATCAATTATCGAACATTCCATACGTTGTTGTTATTGTTATTGCATGATATCACGGGGATGATGGTAGGAGTAATAATGGTAGTAGGGTGGAAGTTAAAATGTAACTTTCGCTCATAATTACTCAGCTGCTTCAATTTAACGCACGCCATCATTCTAATGATGATGTAAAATGCAAGACGTGAGCGAATAAGTTCTGTCTGAATTAACAACGGGTGGACCTGTAATTTTCATTATGTATATATGCTTTAAAGCTGATTTTAATGCGGATCAATCCACTATAACGCGAATGGAAACTCTTGTAGAGCTATATCATTTGTATTACAGTTCGTGCACTTCCTTTTGTGATCGATACTTTTTAATTCAACTGACAGAGACAAAAAAAAAATGATATAAAAGCAGTTGAAAAGTTCCCCTTATTGTCTCACAAATCATCACAAACATAATTCAGATTATTGCCATCCTGAAAATTTAAAAGTTATTTTCAGCAATTATATTTGTCATTTTAAGGACTTTTGGCAATGAACAAGTATGAAAAGCCGAATTGGTTGTTAAGGTGAATTACGATGGAAATATCATCTCTATCTCTTTCTACATCTTTGTCTCATTTATTCTAAGGGCAAAAGTTTCCAAATTGCATATATAAGTTGTCGAGTACCCATCTCGCGTTCAACTTTTTTGCCTGAAGCATCTCATCTTACTACTTCACAGTTGGCACCCAATTTCCAAGTCAGTTTCAGAAAGAATCATGTCGTCAAGTCTTCCGTTATTTTTTTGTTGCTACACTCAAAAATGTTTGTATATTTGTACGAATTCACGCTTATATCGAAAAAACAGAAGAAACAGTAAGAAAAAGATGGAGATAAAAGTTGGTAGACAAATCAAATAAAGCATTTCAGAATAGATTTCATTTGTATTCGTTGCAGATAAAGCTGGTATTTTAACTTTATCATGAAAAATAAAAACAAATATGTTTCATTTGAATTATTTAACTTATTTGGATTGTTTCGTATCTTTTCTATATGTTGTTGCTTTAATTGTCTGCTGTAACAAATTAGAAAATACTTTTGGAGATATTTCCTGTTGTTCTGTAGTTGTTCTCTATTTATTCGTTCGAGTGTTGCATTAACCCACCCGAAAAGAAAATTGTAGTACATTTCTGGGGCTTTTGCTTAGCTTAAGGCTAGTCTTTATGTCCCTTCTTCCATTTTCCATTAAAGAAAATGATGCCAGCTACCGTATATACCATTTCGTCGACGCGCTTCGTATTTTTCCAACTAAAACTCTATACAGAGATGGTGAACTGATTATCAATAAGATAGCCACACTATTCTCCAATATTCTATCTCGCTTTCTATTCTCTATTCTCTTAAAAAGCTTGTACGCATTCCATGTTTCTTTTTCATCGTTATTTGTAGTTGTTTATATTTCTCTTTATCAATTTAATTTGTTGTCCCTACATTGGTCCTGTTGACCGTTGTTTTATTGTATAGCCGATAAAGGTTTATTGATCATCAAACGTGTCGCTATCGTTACAATACAACAGGGACCATTCTCAGATACAACACCACATCAAGATAGTATTAAGCTTCTATTTTTTTTTCTCTCTCTCTCTTTTCTGGCATAGTTATTTTCATCCAAATAAAAATTGTGTAGGTGCTCGTTAAGATTTTGCTATAAATCTTGATATCTTTTATGATTTTGTGCTGATATTTGCGGCTATTTATTCTTTGATGGGAACAATATACAATCTTTTTTCCTCGCTCTCTCTCTCTGTAGATTAGACGAATTTTCACCGGAGGGTTTCTACAGACAGGCAAATTTCGAATTTACTAGGTTACATTATAACAACAACACAGACAGTAGAAACAACAACAACAACAACAACGTGAAATACCACACTGTGAAAATCGATTTCCGTACAAACTTCAGCTATTTATCTTCCAACATACCGAGTCATATTTAACTGGGAAGATTGTAAATTGCAAATAATAAATGTACATTGGTGATAAACCGATTGAACCCATAAAATTCAATTATAAACAACGCACCATTATTTTACAGAAACCTAATTGTGCCTAATGTGTCTAGACGGATGTAGGCTTACATCAGACCTTTTACGCCGATATTGAACGAAATGTATAAAAGTTCCGTTGAATACCACAATAATAATAATAAGAAGGAAAAAGTAACTTTTTATTATTATTTTGTTTTTTTGGATAGTTCAATAGATGGTAGAAATTTCTGCAATTGACATTGATTAAATGAGGCAAATTATTAAAAATTTCCCTGAATAAAAGGAAAACTAATAAATCAATCATTCCACAAAACAATCCAACTATAAAACGAAAATTATTAAAACTATTAATAATTCCTGTAACATAACAAATGGCTCATTTCACTAGCCTATCTTTATTCTATTGTAATGTAAATAGATTGCAACAAGCTGCTTTTGGCAGAACAAAATGGAAACTATACAATACCAAGAATAAGCTTTAATAGTGAATAAATCGAATCGAATAGATGGAATTGAAATTCCATACAGACAAATCTATTGAAAAATATAATCACTACTTTTTTTTATGTTTGATAACAGTTATAACAGTCAAAATAACTTATAACATTGTGGAAAATTAAGAAAGTTATAGTAATTTTTCTTTTGTTATCATTTTGAGACCATAATAAAATATCTATTTTCGTTCATCGCTTTTTGATGTTATAAAAATTTATAAAACGATCGGATTTCGTAAGGTAGTTTTCTTTTTCAGTTTTTCCTCTACCATTTGAAGATTCCCCAAGAATATTGACAGTGTTGGTAGTTTTCGATAACGGCCAACTAGCCGCCTCTTTATCTGTGGTCAGAGACTAGCTTACAATGTTCAATAATGCGTCTTGTTCCTAATCCAGGAGATATCTTTGGTAAACGTGATGTGGAGTATTAGGACTACCCTCATAATTCCTATTCTACTATAACTACACTCCTCGTTTATCCATATTTGATACCTGATGTATTTTGAAAATTTGTCACTTGGGGGAAATTATTTTAATTTGTTTTCTTTTATTATACTATTTCTATTGAATGCACGTGCATTAATTAGATCTACCTGTTTGTTGTTATACAAGGAAATCCTCGAAAATTCTAGCGGTTAATATACGTAGATCTGGAGATTTCGAATGTAAATATTTAATATGCATATTTATATTGCGGAGGTTTGATAATTGTAGATCACCAGATAACCAACAATATATATTTTATCACTATCTGCATAAAACCCCTGAAGCTGAAGTGTGATATCTCTATTTGTTGCTTGAAATTAATGGGCGTCATCGAATTTCTCTTGCTCTCTCTCCTGTTGTGTAAGCTGAAACACCACACACACACACACACACACACATAAATACACACCCATCTCGCCTACAAATACCCAAAATACATAATATTTAATAATATAGCAACGTCCAGAATCGATTGGCAATAACTTTTTGGACAGAGAGAATTCGACCAAGAAATTGAATTCAATCGATCATTTTCGATGATTTTTATCAACAAAAATGAGCCTTTTACGTGTTTTTATTAAATTTTGAAATTCAATTCGATTCGATTCGTATATTAATTAAACAACAATAACAATTACTTATCAGATTTGAGAATTACGTTTCGCTTATAATATAGGAAACATTATTGCTTAATAATTACCTCCGATTGCCGATTATGCCAATAAATTTTATTAAAATTTCTTAAATCGGATGTATATTAAGAATCGACTTATTTGTACGAGTTTATGCATAATGCATAAAGGTATATCGTTAAACTAAAATATCGATTTCACGTAAAGGTGTTAAGACCGATGAATTATAATAAGATGATAGAGGGTATATAAGCGTCAGCCATTTAAACCATACCATTAATTTACGATCATATATCTTGATTTAATCGATGGTATCGGTGGGAAAAAATTCGATTAACTAAGAGGAAGAGAATTAATTCTACTTGCTGATAGTGTGTAGTGTGGATGATATACGGTATACATTGACCTATAGAGTAGAGTTTTATCAAGACAAGAAAATCGCCTTTTCCTCTACTATACATTGATAAAAACACAACAAATTTATCCAAAATTTATAAATTGACAAAACACAATTAATTTAAGTACTGTTTTAGTTAGAAGGTGTTAATTATTTAGATTATAATTGAACAAATCCCTTCAGGGGATGAGTATTGATATCAACTAAGAGTAGATTTTGTCAGTATTGAATCAATGAAGTAGGATTTTAGGGGATAGAGGTAATTTAACAATGTCCATTATTAATATAGACATTAGTTTCACTTGTAATATAGGACACATAGTGTGTGGGTAGTGGTTGTGTCATTGTATTATTGTTCTAATTGGATAATATTTGATAGATGAACAAGTTAGTGGCCAATTTCACGATGAATTATCACTACTGTAACAACTTCCAACAATTCAACATAGAAAATATTATTTTCTCTAACATTATCAGTGGTAGTTTGTCAGTAAATTTGAATTTATTAAAGTGACAAACTTTGTTAAAAAGTAAAACTTTACAATAGCTTTGATGGTAAAACCAAAACGACGTCGAATTAAAATACTTTACCGGCCATGTAATCCATTTAGATTGAAATATAGTCACATTGAATGAATTTTAAATTTATTCTATACATACTATATATACTTGGTTGTGAAGAAGGAAACTTTAACTAAAAGAAAAAGATAAAAAGAAGACAAGGCCATAGACGGAGCCAGTCGGAACAACATTCGTTAACGAACATCAATATATACAATTATGCAAATAGATGCAAAGCCGCCGTTTTCGCGAACCGCCTCCTGGATTTGAATTCATTAAACGAACAATAGGAAGACAGATAAGAAAGTTTCATGTTCCGGTGATGGCAGTTGCATTAGTAGTAGTAGTAATAGTAATAGTAGTAGTAGTAGTAGTAGTAATGAGTAGAATTGTTGTTGGACGATGTTCGGATAAACATAAAGAGTGTGTTAGATAGAGATAGATAAGATGTTTCAGGAATGTATATAGACGATGGCCTTATTCCAGTTTAAGTCACTTTGTATTTACAGACATTTACCAACAATATTGCTGAACTGGTGCTGATAATTCAAAGATGAATTGGTTGCAACAAAGAAAATGATAAAGTGTAGGTGTTCCTTCAAGCTCGAGGCCTTCTTCATATAAATCAATACATTTGACAAGTACTACATGCTATAATTTACGTTTTGTTTCAATTGTTATTTATTTACCGAAACTTTACTCATAGAAAGCTTTCTATAATTGATTAAAAAAATTTCACTTCAAACAATCAAACGAAAATAAACTAGATCACCTTTATAGAAGATTGCCAGAAAATGGAAAGACAATGGAAGTTTATAGACGTTTGTTAAAATATAAGCCTGAAACAAAAAATAAAGAAGAACGAAAATTTGTTGTTATTTAGTAATGTTGGGCTACCTGTAGCGTTGTCCACTTAGCATAAAAACTGCGGTCAGATTCAGTCTCACAGAGATCGATTAAATTTCCCAGAAAAGCTTTTCAAACGATTGCTAACTACGATCTATTTCTTTGTCTAACCGTACTTCTATATAGTGTTATTGAAGTGGTTTTAAAGTGATAGAAATTTCAAGTATGAGGTAATTAGAGAAAAATCTGATGAAACTCTTTCACAAACTCGTCTCTGTCAGGTTGTAATACGTATATACACAATTTTTCTGGTGTTGATAGTAATAAGTAGTAGGTAGTCAGAGGATATGGAGGGTTGAGATAAGAGCAATGTCCAGTAATTATACGTTATATCGTGGGTGGCCCGAGTCGAGTGGTCCTAAAAATCTTCACTCTATAATTGATTATTATAAGATAAGAGGTGCGTCCACTAAACAACTATACTCATCTTTTCGTTTTCTTTTTTTTTATTGTTTGTTATTATCGTTATTTTTTCCGGCACGGTTCGAGATATTGCACTACCGATAAATCTTGATTACAAAAAAAAAGGTAATCGATTGATTTCACTACCTATATATACATATATAAAATTAGCCTTTAGTGTGGCGAAATTAATTTACGAAAATCGATTAACTCTTTATTAATCCATGTATAGAAGTGGTGAGATTTTGTTATTAATTGAAAACAATCGGCTAGTGAATAAAGTCCAATAACAGTATAGTGGCCAACTGTGTAGAGGTCTTTGTTCATCTCCAGGCGAAATCAATTATTCCAGAGTACAGGGTTTGGTTTCCAAACTATAGTTTGTATGTAGTAAAATAATAAACAATTTCTTGCATTATAAAATTGTTAGGTGATTCGGTGTTGGTTTTGTCGACATTATCTTGAAGCCATATTGGTGTGTAGTTTACATAAATTGACTATCATCTTCTATATTTCTTATATTCCATCAACTATATTGAGTTTGATTCATGTCTGATAACGTCTTTGTCAATTACACAAAGAAATAAAAGAAGTGACTTTTATGATTACTTGTATTATTAACAGTGATGAAAGTTTTGATAGATCAATAAGTATCTAATCAATTTCCTAACAGCCCTCTAAGATTTCTTTCAATATAATACGACAACAATCCGATCAATTCTAAAGAAGAATCAAGCTTTCTTTAGTGGGCTTTTATATTTTTTTTTTGTTCGCTTTCGATCCATTCACTTTTAGAACTATCATTAATAATGACTACCTAGTCGAGTCACGCAATTAATAAAGCTTATTACCTAACGAAAATTTTACTTTTTCCAAAAACCAAGTCGATATGTTCGTTCGTTCAGATATTAATGAGATAATCAGCTATTACTTAGTTAGTCGTAGAACATACAAAACAAAAATTATATCTACATTGAGTGATTGACAGAAATCCTCATGTTCTGACTTATAATTGTTCGTATAAGATCAGTGGACAACATTTGTTGAATCTGTTAATATTCTTAGAAACTTCACAATGAAATTGTTACTACATCGCATAAAATTAAAGAAATTTGAATATTTTCAACTAGTTTTGAATTTAAGATCAAAACAATGTGGTTCAAGCCGTTCAGATAGTCTGAAGTCGGGGATCTGTTTTGAACTACAACTCTTTGTTCTTGTTTCATTTATCTGAAACTGTATTTGAAAAAGTCTAAATCGTTTAATCCCAATTCAATAGTAGTAAAGGTATCTGTTCTTTGTTTCACTTCTATCATTACTGTTTAAATATTCAGCATAGCTTGTTTTCGTCGAAAAATCGTCGTTGTTATTTGAACAAATGCAAAATTGTTCTGTGGTCGCATCTATAATGTTCTATTTGACACAATCCAGTCTCAGATACATGTTACATTCGAATTGATAGTGCCGTTTTAGTATACAGATGACTTACAATTACCAATTCTACCACGAAATTGCCTTGATAACTGATTTATTGATGTACATGTCCATCTATCCGTCACAATTTCATTAACTACCGACACATTCCATATAGGTAAACTGATGGTCAAATGATAATTGTCATCACACCTTCTACATATTAGTTTAATGTAGGTAATTTAAACAACAAATATTTGTTTGTAAATTGTAAATAATAAACATTTATAACTGAAAGTATATAGCAAAAACTTGTATAGTGTGGACACGTTTAAATGACATCTTCACGATCCCAAGATTTACAGATGTTATCTTGGAAGTTTAAAAAGTTTTCCAAACTGTCCTCAACACAAAGTTGTTTCTATCCGTTACAAACTCCAACTATCTTTGGGGTGGTGGTTTTTTTTTTGTGATTCCTTTATTGTTAAACTATATCTAACATTATAGCTGTATAGTGGTGAAATCATAGTAACCAACCAAGATTAGATTTTCACATATAGAATAAATTTGTGTTAGATGATAATTTTGTGAGAATGTTAGTACCTGAATACAATCAAAGACCAAAATTAACGTATATCTGTTGTAATAAAAGATAGGATAGAGAATACAGTTATAGGTGTAGTTAATATGTATATAGTGTTCATCGTATCGTTTCATTAATGTTAGAGAATTACAATTTAGATGCAAGTCTACCAGATGCTTCCTAAAGGTGCCGATGTACTTATTAGCATGTATCCAGCTTCTCATTATCTTCATACATTCACATCTATACATGTTGAGATCCATGTTAGACTAAATTTGATCTAAGTGGGTTAGTCAAGATGATGCAACTATGAAACTGGGAGTGCTATATGCTTTGTCTTAACAATTACTGAAATTAACATTGAAATTTAATATTGCATGTACCTATTTTGAAATTAATCATAGCTTTAAGATTTGAAAAGTCAAAAAAGACGATTACAACGTCAAAGTCTTGGAAATGCAATCTTCCTATTTTCAAATAATTTTAATTTATTTTATTGAATATCAACTAAAAGGTCTGACTTCAAGAATTCTAATTAGATTCTTCTCATACACTTTGAGAAGAATATTTTATGCTGTAGGTGCATTATTGCCGTTATTGAGAAAAGTTTCATAAATGTGTAGACTCGACTGTAGTGTATTTATTAACATTCTTTGTTTCAATCTTTAATTTTGCAGTTATTTATAGCATCAGTTAATATGGGCCATATATTTTTTTTCAGAGATTATCTGCATTAGTTTGAAATCTGAAGGAATCTAGAACTGATTCTGGAGAGGAAAATGCTTTGTCGTTTCAAGTGTTGATTAGAAAATAGTTTTAAAATTTGAAAATTAGCTTGTTGAGTCACTTATAGTTGCAAACTATCATTAATCCACCTCCTACGTATTTTAAAAGTGATTTTAATTACATTTTGCAATATCAAATAACCAATGTAAATGAAAATGAAATAAACTACTTTGTACAGAAATGGTGGATGCGCCACATTAAGCAATCCTTCTCAAACGTGTAGCTAAAGTTTTTCTAAAACAATACCTTCTAAGGTCGACCTTATGGGTGCTGTAGAGCTAAAATCTTTCAAATTCAGCCATTATTTATTAAAACCATTTCCATCCTTGATACAGATAAATTTGATTGATATGACGTAATTCGATCTAATTATTATCGAAATTATTCGATTTATTGCCCCATTATTACAACATTAATTGATGTAATTATATATGACCGATACAATTCAATGATATCCAATATAATTACAAGTTCTATATATATAT
>JAZBGY010000006.1:141379-229946 GCA_037414755.1 Lydus trimaculatus
ACTCTCAAGCAGCCTGACTATAAGGAGAGATCCTCTTTGCATTGACACAGGTCACTACAGGCCTGGCACCCTCTATGTGTGATGGCCCCTTCAAGAAGGACTTGGACTCTATGCACAATCCAAAGATAATGGATTCTCCTAAACAGTAAATTTTCTAATGTTCAGTGTTGAACATAGGATTCAATGCTGGGCTTTTCCTTCCTTCTTCGCTTGCCGCTACGAACGTCCTAGTTAGTTTCTTTTCCTTAATATGCTTAAATTCAACTTATAGGACATTGTTTAAGTATTGCTTGGCCGTGTAGCTAAATTGGAGATATGAAAGATTGATATTAGCTTTTGGGATTCACACAACATTGAAAACCAAATCATTAAAATTGGGTATGCCGAATAAATTTAGCATAAAAATGATTTACCATTGAACTGATTCCTTTTTACTACTTCACCGAATCTATATTAGTCTTCAATGCATATGTTTTCTTTTTGCTTCAATTTCTAAATTACCGACTAGATACTGTTCACTCGCAAAGGCTATGGTCTAAATTCAAAATATGCTTCTATGATTTAAAGCACAAATAAGGGAAATATGGGGACCTCATCACCTTTGACTAAGACATTGTGTATTTATCCTGTTTTTCAGAAAGCAAACACTGTACTGAGATCTCCATTATTTTCCTTAGCGGTGTTATGATATAAACACAAATGATGTAATAAATAATGAAATTTAAAGCATTCTTTTACTCTTTTGTCTTCGACGTAAAAGCGCTATTTTCTCACCTGAAAATATTCTGTTTATTGTATATACAGAATTAGAGACTGTTGATGTTTGTACGACAAATCATATCTTTTGTTCCACTGCTTCTTATTTATTCAAAATTAAAAAAGAGTTTTCTCTTCAGTCATCATCACTGATCGCTAGTGTTACAAGCAGAAAAGAAAAAAAAATCGTCAGTTCATTGAAAATTCAAATAAGTCTACTTTAACCAAAATTTGTTCACTATGTACTACCACCAGTTATGAATATATGTATATGTATATATGTATTTCTTTTTTGCTATGAAGTACAAGTTTCATCCGACCAAATGCTGTTGTATTCGTCGTCTAGAAATTTCATAGAATGAATTTATGTAGCCAGAGACGACCCTTCGGGATCTTATTAAATAGTTAAAGAGCGTCTTATCTCAGCTCCAATCTTAACATACCGCCTTGGCCATGTCAAGGGTTTCTATAGTTTCCAACACAGATGTAAATGCAAATGGGGGTCACTAACGACACACTGGGGTGATGGCGATGTACCGCCATCGACCGCCAACCACTTCCACCACTACCAACAGATCTCTACAGAATATTTAACATCTCTAGGCGTATTCACACACACACATACTATTATATGTTTAGATTTCAATATAATTTATGAAATCGGCCCTCAAGGTACGCGTAAAGTTTTGTTTGAATTTGTTGAAATAATTATGGAAAAATTATTCAAAATGAACAAGAAAAGAACAATATAGTTGATCCAAATGTATGAAACACTACAAATAAGTTTATGGATTGCACGTATACGGTAGTAAACCTTTTATTATAGTCTGTATGTCACGTTAAAACGAATAACGTGTAAGTTAATGGAGCCACATAATTAGAAACATGAACATAAGGAAACATATATTCCGCCAAACTTTAGTTGACCGTCATCGTCTTGGTAAAGTGAACGCTACAGCTTTAAAATTTATTACAAACAAGAGACTACTTCATAGTTGCTACATTGATTTTGAGTATACCTGTATTGCAAAAATTGATAGATTTTTCCGTTTGTTCTAGACTTGTGTAAAATTTCCTAAACACACATCTAGAATAAAACAAAACTAGACATGATGCTTAATTGGTGTCGTTTTTCAACGTACATAAAGATATGTAATGGTGAATTCGCCTATTCCATATTAGCTATGAATCATCCCAAAGGGCATCCGTCATTTTGACGCCCAGCTTGATGTGTATTTATCGCAGATTTCCATCTCCCAGTTATATACGTCTGTCTCATTTCACGTACAAGCTTACAACTACTTTCGTCTAAAATGTAATCTATTCGTTATATTCCAATGTTAACGTTTTCATAAAAATGCGGGATTTTACTAAAGAAAGTTAGTACTTCGGGTTTTGTAATGTGTTACAATACTGTTGAGGGATAATACGTGTTACATTTGCCACCCTCTTACGAATTTGTATTTGTTTTATTTATGAATATCTAACTACCCACAATTTTAAAATATAAATATTTAAAAGTTTCGGCGTCAAAAAGAAGTGGGGAGTGTATACGTATAAGGGTAGATTTGTTTACTTAACAGTTTGTAACTTTTAGTATACACGTTCTTATATTAGTCATAAACGGAAATGACACATTTGTCATAAAAAATAGGGGTGGCGTCGTTTGCCATCATATTATTCTCTTTAAAACATATAATAAAAAAAAAACAGCTTTATTTAAAATAATGGTCGACGACACACTGGCCTATTTGCTTTTATTGTTATTCCATGTAAATCTTCTAATGAAGCACCATCCATACAAGGAAAAAGTTTACAACTACCAGCAGCACACAATTTTTCTCTTTACTTTTTTTTTTTGTTTTTCTGTTTCGGTCTCTGTAAAGCACGACGTTGTGCAATTATCTAAACAAACAAGTTTTCCGGGACTTTAATCATAAAACTAATTAAATCCGGCAACGTTTTCGTCAAGTATAAATAAATAACTAAGTAATTTAGTCTATGCAATAATTCATTAGGCAGAATGTGATCGAAAATTCAATTCAAAACAGTTAAAAACTTTGAAAAGATTCCATGTGGAATTTTCTAACGTTACGTTTTTGTTTGAGTTGTAATAACGAACGGTCTTAATAATATTGAAAAATTGATTTTAAATTGATGGAGAATCTACAGGTACCAGCATAATATAATACGAAATGTTTGTGGTAATCTACTGCTGATCTGATTTTTGTTGTATTTTCAGATTTTTCTTTCGTTTTTTTATTGTAATGATTTCTCACCTGTTACCGACAAAATTTAATTGATTTTGTGGTCAATTTACATGCGACATGTATCAAATGCAATAACATTGCATCCAAAAAGCGGGAACAATAGGGTGCTGTAAAATCCCTACCATTTAGGAAACAATCTCTGTTAATCCTATTAAGTTAATATCATGTACCATATGGACAAAGGTTTAACACGTAGGCTGTTTTACACCTCCTACCTAATATATTTCAATGAGAGAGAATAGGGTCAGAATCTGTTAAACCGTGATAAAGTTTTTGACGACAATTGAAATTTTTCGAGATAGTACTGTAGTAACACGTTTTCCTATATTACTTTTATTATTATTATTATTATTATTATTATTATTATTATAAGACGATTAGAGTTAGTGTAGTGTTGTCGTGTTTGAGAAAAAGTTGTAAATATCATCAATCAAAATATGGGAGAACTTTAGCGGTACTTTGAGGGGTTGAATGTGTAGGACTGTCAGCAGCTGACTTTCATGTTCTTTAATTAATGTGTTTACCTTCCGTACTCACCTACGAACCTTTCAAAACATCGACAACATTATATATAATTAACTATCAAACACTACATTTCGCAATTAAAAACAAATTACAATTAACGATACTTTCAAATTAATATTTCATATTTGTAACCTGTCTGATGGCGGAGAGCTTATGAAATCGCAGATAATAAATAGTCACACAGTTGGTTCTTCAAGCGACTGAATTGCATCAAGCCATAATCTTTCAAATTCCATCTTTAGAGGGTTGGATACTTTTAGAATAGGGTGGGTGGAATCAAATTAATGGATTTGATTATTCTTCGTTGACACCCCAAAAATTATTGTCCATTATTCTTGTCAATTCATAGTTGGAAAACATATAGTGATATATACGGCAACATTCAGGTAACCAATGTGTTTGTATGTGTATGTGTGTACATATATGTTTTTAGGGAGAATTTAGGCACGACACCGTTTTATAGACAAATGGAGGCGCAGCTGCTCAAAGTGCGGGTGTCTAATAGAGAGACCGGCTGGGAATTAGTCATGCCATGTGAGATCGATGGCGTTAATGGAGCTTTCTATAATCAAACACAACACCATATAAATATAAACACGCACAATTTCGTACTTTTGTCAATGGAATTGCTAGCGAATTTCTCAACAACAACAACAACAACAACTACCTATATCGTTACCAATATCCAATCATCATCATTCTGGGATACGTTCAATCGATTCTAGCAAATTATCACACACCAGATCGGAGACATCAAATAAATTCAACGAAAATTTACGATATACAATCCTGTATCCAGTTGGTTGATTATAAAATAACACCTCATAAAATTGCTAACAAACACGAATTGGTTTATTACATCTCTACATAATTTTGATGAGAATTTTTTGATGAAAATTCGTATAATATTTTTAAAGCAACAGTTTCCTAAATACAATGGATTTATTTTAGGGTACCTACCTGTTTGTATGCGTTTGTTTTATTTATAATTTCAAAATTCATGTGCAGAGCTTGAATTATACATAAAAGCTTACAATGAAATCTAAATGTAAAGTACGACCTTCAGGGATAATTCTTATTTTACGTAAACTTGCAGGTATTAAAATTTGTTTCATTTAATTCCTTGGATGTTTAATGAAAATAACATTAAAATTTTTGAAATAATCTAAAGAAATTACCGAAAATTGGCTGTCATCTAAATGGAGATTAATTCGACTAATATCTGAAATTCGAATCTCATTAAATTCAGTCCATTAATAAAAAAGTTGCAAACTGTTCCAAGATTGCTTCTTTTCTAATCTCACCATTCTCTACAGAATTTAAGGTTTCATTTTATTCCTTTATTTTTTTTTTTTTATTCCACAAATATATTATATAGCAACTATATGAATATGAATACAAAGCTTAAGCCTTAGGGATCCATAAATCTCTCGGGAACATATTCATTTACAAAAATCAAAGTAGATTTGAATAAAAAAAAAACGAAAAAAGATACAATACGGAAAAGAAATTTCAGCGATTTTTCTTTACATTAAAAAAAACACACACACATACACTGAAATGGTATTCAATAATAAAGCTAGACAGAAATATTGTTGTAATCTGGCTGTATTTTCGTTTACTGAAATACGGTAATAATAAATCATATACAAACACATACCTACATAAATAAATACCCCGAAAAAAAAAAGGTAAAGAAAGTTTTCGATTAATGCAGTTTGTGTTTGATTTATATACAGTTTTGGTGAATTTTATTATTTTGTTGTTTTAACAACAGAAACAATACCACACCGGATTACACACAAACAAATTATCTTTGAATCTTGTATTCTTATAATATTTGTTTTGTATTAATTGAATTAGAAAATGTCGGTATAATTTTGATAGTAATCAGTTTTTGAATAGGCTTTGATCTAAAACAATTTCAACCATAATAATACTGTAATCTTGAAACTGTATGAAACTTTTATCAGTTGTAAATTTCAGTCTATGTTATTAAATTGTTAATTTTGTAATTTCATAATTATATTATCATATAAACCTGATCTAAATTGAATTTGTTAACAAATAAGCCAACCTACAGAGCGTCCTACTGAGGTACTGAAACAACATTAAAACTATCTTTAAAAATATCCACAGTAAACCCTTTAGTGTACTCGCAAACTTACGCTGCACTTAAGTTGATTTGAATTATGTAATTGTTATTCGAATATTCCTACTATTTCAAATTTACCAGTAGTTTGTTTACGAATGAACACAATTTTGATTTTTAATAATGATTATCATCAGCTCTTGTTTTTTTTGTGATTGGAATTTTCGTCGTTATTAAGTTCGGAGAAAAAATACATGTTGCTTTAATTAGCAAAATTTTCTTTTAATTTCAAGTCTATCGGTATCAGATAATCGATTGATTAAACTTTATTTGATTGAATACATATAGCCAACTCCAAGTTTCTTCATCATAACGCTTCACTTGACGTTGCGCTTCAATATCGCTTTAGTTGCTGTTGTCAGATTTTCATTCGCTTATATAGACTTCTGTTGATTGGTTTTGACAAGTTATACATGTATTCGGCTTGACGGCACAATCCACTTTTTACCTTTGGAATGTCGTTATAGTTGTACTATAAAAGAATGGCAGCACTGTTCTGTACTGTGCTGTTTTTTCTTATAAGTATCTGTTACTTTATTTAGTGTTAAGGTTTTGCTATCTGAGAGTGCTACGGTATTTGTCAAGCTCAGTTTTATCAGTAACCCATGATTTATCAACTTTCAGTGGTTTATCTTTTGTTAGAATGAAAGTACATAGTTTGCGTAAAGTTGCAAAAGTCTGTGTCAATAATTTGCTCAAAAAATCATGAAAATTCACAATAATATAGCTTGATGTTGTAAAGGCGCGTCTCCACACGAACACACTTAGCCGGCAACATGCTGCCTGTATAAAATTTTTCGCATGGGTGACAGCGCAAGTCAGCAGTTTTGAGAGCTTCCCACGTGCCCATGGGAGAGCCGAAATAAATTAACATCAAAAGAATGTTGCAAACAATGTGTGTCCCGTGTAGACGTGTTTTGTGGTTGGTTAGTTTTGTTGCATGGCGAATAATTGTAAAAAACTTATAATTCTTGATGCTTTGGTTATAATTGACCACTATATGTAATATAAACGTGCCCGTGTGGAGACGCGCCTTAACAAGATCGACAACTACGCAGCGACAGGATTGTACGTTTGTACAGTTTGTAGAAAACTTGTAAGAGGTCTCGAAATACGGAATTTCATTATCCAACAATCAAAGATCCTACAGAGCTATTTGTAGGTTGTTGGGTCCGAGGGTCAGAGTACATAAATGAACGTTTAATATAGCTTTAAAGTTTCATAACGCAGAGTTAACAATTTTGAACGCAGCTAATTGGTTTGGAGAAGTCAATTAAGGCCTGTGAACACATAGATACAGTAAGTGGTAGCTTTTTTTATTTCTCTTTGTGTCCATAACGATCATGGACATATAGGTTAAACGGCACGGCACAGCTTAATAGTATTCGCCCATAATTTCCTTAATTTTCGTTTCGACTTTACTAAAATAACCGAACTTTTCCAGTTATTATATCACCAATATACCGTAAGCTTTTCAAGAGTAGGCTCATAGAGGAAAAACTAGCATCAACCAGTTTTAGGACTTTGAAATAAGTTGAAGTGAGATGGAGAGAAAACACGTGGTCAGAAGGTGTTTCTCTCGATCTCACTTCAACTTATTTGAAAGCCATAGGACTAGTTAAGGCTTGTGTTTCCATATGAGCCTACCCTTGAAAATCTCACGGTATAAACTATTAGCAATAAGAACTTTGACTTTTAACGTTCCAGTGTGGATAAATTTAAAACAATAATAAAAATAATTCAGGTCAATTAAATAATTTACACTTGTAGTTTCTTCACTAACTGACCTAATCAATTAAAACTTCCTCCTAATATTTATTTAAAAGATCCTAAAAAGTTGGAGGAAGTAATTTTAAGCGATATCCGTCAATTTTGAAAGTTCCAAAACTGTAAATCACTAAGCCTATATTTATCAATAATTTAATTTTCTGAGAGACATAACTTGTCTTAATTCCATCTAATTTCGCTTTTACTGTTCTTTTGAACAGTGACAAGTTGAGACAGTTTGGTAATATTGGTTCAGTTGTAGTTGATGGTGTACGTGCAGCAGCAAGCTCTGCTTATAAAATATTCAATTACAAAGTTTGGCGTAACATTTCGATAATACAACAGTTTCACTAAAGAAAAATATTGACACTTTTGTGTTCATAACGATACTTGTTCCATAACAAATAGAAATCGCCACGTGTAGCTACAGCTTAATTCTGTGAATGGTTGTTTGCTTCTATAAATCGTAAACATACAAATAGAAAAATTTCTTGAATTTTTTAACACTATAGTAGCATTTATTGTATGATAAATTATGGAAAATAAACGAAGAGAGAACGGATTTTCTGTCATATGAATTATTTACACCAGTGGAGGGTCAACGATTAATTTGTGCCTTTTTAAAAAATTTTGATATATGGTTGAACTGGTGTTGTTTAGTTTATTTTCCATTTATATTTCAGAAATATTATCGATTTAAATAAATTGTTTAATTAAACTGTTGACTTTGTAACAATAAAACAAATTTCTAATAATTAATCTTCTAATCATGTGTTAATTTTTATTTTTATCAAATAGCATAATTTATGGTTGTATCCTGTGAAAGGGCTAATTGAATATGGTAATAATCTATCATAGTTTATATTTAATTTAATTGACCATTTTAAAAGTGATTAGTCACGTTTTTGATGTTTCAAGTCTCTCTAGTGTTAATAATAGTTATTATACGGACTTCTTCAGTATGTTGCAACAAGAATGTTGAAAAGATCTACAGGTGTTGTTATCTATAATTTTATTAATTTTATGCTATTACTGAATGATTTCACATTATTCAAATCAAAAGATTGATGAAAACATTCAGAATAGAGTCTTCATCGAATACAACAAGTCATAATTTGTTTGTTCATCGGATCACATTCCTTTTACAATTTAGATATTCGATATTCTTCTAAAATTAGATTGTTTGGAGTTTATATACTGTTCAGTAATAAAAATCAAAGTCACAAAGTTCTCCCATTTACTAGCCACAGATCAGTAATGATCATTTATCACTTTCCTAGAATGGTCAAGATAGATCGATTGTCTCTATTCTAAAGTGGCAACCGCTCATCGTTCACATGTATCTGCGTTTCTGATTTCTTTCACTTAGACATTGGAGGTCCTTTGGTCTCTTTTTTTTCGATGTGTGATTTATCGTTTCGGCCAGTCATTCTACCAGACACACACACACACACACAATCACGAAAGATTTATTGAAAGGTAAAAACCAAAAAAAATAAATCGTAAATGATCCAACAATTTCATAAAACAAATTTTAATAATTCCTGCCCATATTGTAATAATTTAGTTCCGGTACATTAATCCAGGTCAAGATAATCTTTATTAAAATTTCCATGTAAAATATTTACAAAATGTTCCCATTTCTCTTTGATTTTCCTACATTGTATTCGACAATTTTCACGGCAACTAAGCGTGAAAAGCACACTTCTTAATTTCTTTGTGTATCCAAGAAGGACGGCGACTAGAGCTTTTATTAAATAACATACATAGTAGCTAGCAAGTCGGTGGTATTTTGGTGGATTTTCCACTAGGTCAACCTATTGTAATGCAACTATTCGAAATTACATGGTTCAGATATGAAATTGCTTTAGTTCTACCTTCAAGCTACCAGTTTAATTTCAACATTATATGAAAAGATTTTATGATAAAGAAGAGTTGGGTTTTTTTACGTTTCAGTTTATTCTTCAAACATATTAGACTTTTTTTTTTGAAATCTTATTTATGATATTGATTTAAAATATCATTGGTTTTATGTGTTGTATTGCAAATATAATCAAAAATCCACGAAAAACGTCCATTTTTATAGAAATTCGGAAGCTTTCTCCATAACAAACCATTTGACAGAGTGACATGCAACATCAAACTTTCTTAGAGCTTTTATATCTCTAAATGGCATTCCTTCCAGTGCATTTACAGAAATTTTATATCTTCAATATAGATAGGATTTACTATCGAAATAATTTGAATAACATTACATACAAGTGTATCACACACAACAATGGGAAAAATTGAATTTTCCTCTTCATTCTATATTTATTACCAACTTTACTATAATAAAGCTAAACTTTAAAAGAAACTTTTCTTGTACGAAATGTATATTGCAAAAAGAAAAATGTTGAAAATATGACCATGAAGTTTGAATTGACTTATTTAAAATTTAACAGAAAACTAATCTTTTCATGCTTAGAGAGTTTCGTTTTGTTTCAATTTCGTGTGTCGTAATTTCGTCCAAGATAAAGCAGCTGTTACATTAAACTAGCAAAAGTTTTGAAACGTTATTTTGAGGTAGTTTTCTCTATGTGATAGTCAAACTGGTTACAGATGTTTGTTTTTTTTTCTTGTTTTGTTTCACAACTCTTGAAAAAATTATATGAAAAATTATGTTGTCCTTTATAAACATACACGTGTCTGGAGGAGTCGACAAAAAAAAGAAGAGAGGAAAACAAGTCTGTTACATTTTATCTACCGGAAATTAACCCCTAACTTCGTTGTAATTCATAATTTAACAAAATTTTAAGCCTCTAGTCAAGTTAGGGTGGAATATATAAATAGAAAGAAGTTTATCGTTCTTATAAAAGGTTCTGTAGGTTGTATAGTCGTCCCTTTGATGTGGCTAAAAAGTACAGATGACATGAAACCGTAATTTGTTTCTTACTTCATCAAGTAAATATTGATTTAAGAGCATTCTATTATATCGAATATCCATACAAATTCCATCCGTTCCTTTTGTATATGCATATTTTCCAGTATAATTTGTCACAAACAATAACAACAACAACAACAACAATAACAACAACGAAATTTACATATTTTTAATTGCATGTAGATCTACACTCCTGTTGTTTTAATCAATGTAATTTACATGTCACGCAGGTAATTTGTCTGAATTTAAACAAAAACATTGTAGACCCATCTATCTTTAAACATATTATGGTCATAGCAAGTGTTGCAAACAAGGGAAATTTTAAATGAATTTTTTATAAAGAAAATCAAGCTGGAAAAACGCCCATTTCCTTCAGTACAGAAGCAAAAAAATTTACAATCGTTTCACAACTCTTTTAACACGTTCGCCAACAGCGTCACATACAGGTTGACACATTTCATCTAGGAACATAGAACAGTCTTGTGGGTGAGTAATTTGACAAATATTCGACCAACCATCTCTTTTCAATTCAGACAATAGCCATAAGACTATCTCGGTTCTTGTAGTTTCTCCTATGTTCCTAGATGAACTGTCTCAATCTGTATATGCATGTGACACCACGATTCTATCACAAATATACAGTATGCAGCAGCAAGCTAGGTAGATAGGAGAAAGTATCGATTTCGCCCACCCTCAAGTCTCTTATATAGAAATCAGTCAGCCAGTATTGTCAGAACGTTAGTTATTGACGTCACCCATCACTCGGTGGGTTTTTACAATTTTTAGTTTTTGAAAATCAGTTGAATCAATGGCAATTGACGTCATATTAGAACAATAAAACGTATTTAGATTTTCTTTTCGGTAGTGGAAAAGCAGTAGAACTGTATACTGAATTAATTAGTTTTAAAATCTGTTTCGAATAGAGGTAGACGACTGTTTCAATTCAAATGGGGAGAGATGGAGAGGTGGCACGATCTTGAGGGCCTAAGGACATGTCTAATGCTGGGATTTTGTATCCGTTGCCGCATTTACCACTCTATTCCCACCATTTCAGGATTATCTTCACATTAACAGATGTCGGTATGATTTTGCTTGTTAGACGGAAACAAATAATACCCCAAGTTGTAATCCTAATTATATTCTGTTTAAAAGTGTGTCCGATTGAAATAACGAACAAAAAATAAAATACGAAATGGTAGAATTTTCTTATAGTTTTGTTGAAAATAACGAAATATTGCGCGAAGAACAGTAAAACGAACAAAGTTGAACTTATATATATATGGGTGGGTTTTGGAAAGTTTTGAAATAAGTTTTTCGTTCGATAGTGTTATTAAGTTCATCCAACACGTATCGAAAATATTGTTAATATTAAAGGACTTAAACCATCGTGTTGAATGTAACTCAACAACTTTTATTAGATATTATGGCTTGATGATGGAACAACGCTACACTAATAATTAGTATTTCAGCTATCAAAAATACAGCTTTCAAACAGTGAAGTTGTCTAAATCAATTTCTCTATTACGAGTCTCTTTTATGTCTAAGCTATCGACATAAAAACAACAATTTTTATTTACCAAAAATACAAAAATAAATTGAAAACTCATCTTTCAAATACAAAAGATATCTGATATATGGCATTCTAGGAGATAGAAATAAGTACAAATAGAAATTACAGCAGTTGCTCTATTTATAAAGTGAGCTGGAGAATATTGCTCACTTTTCAGCTTTCACGTCGCAACGAAAACTCCTGTAAAATTTAAATCTTTGCAATTGACTCTATACAGTAATACTAAAGTTGTATATTATATCAAATCTTTTCTTTTTGATTTTCTCTCAAAGATATCACAAGGAAATTTCTCTTAACGGACACTTCACTTAAAGAGACAGTCTCTAGACTCGTCGAACGTTTTGTTTATTTAAAATATACATCAGGAAATCTGTCTTGAATATTGTTTGATGAAGTTCGAGCTTTGAAATTGTATACTGAAAAATTCCATTTTACGATAAATGAGGTGATAAAATTTATATATATCGGATTAACAGATTGATTTGAGGCGTATGATTTTATTGTGTGATTAAATTTAAATCAAATAGTGCACATTTTTGAATTCTACACTAATTTGAGTTTTGATTCAAAATTTGTAATCGTAGTGGGAATTTAATGTAAATTCCATGTCAGTGGTGATTCATTCGTAAATTAAAATCGAAACAACATTAGAGATGATGATGGTGATGTAAGGAAACATTGCAACACAAAACTCTTAACATTGTTGCAAAATTTAAAATTAGCATCCCACGGTATATTAAGTTTGTTAGTATTAAGTTATGAATTAACTAGTTTCTCGTAAAACACGAAGTACGTTATAACAACTAACAATGCACAGCTACATATACACCAAGCCTATTTTCTCTGTATAATACTAACAATAATAGTAATAATAATAACAACAATAATAATAATAACAACGTGAGTAAAGCTTGCACTTGATCAAGTCTTTGTTTGCCACAATTGTTTTCGTAATCTTGATATTCTCTATTATCAAATGGACCGACAAGTTCTATCTCTTCGACAACAACTACAATATCTAATGTTACACAGATACGTTAATTTATATGAAATAATATACCGTTGTAGTTAGTATTTCTCAACGATATAATTGCATAAAACAAAATAAATATTTCATATACAGGTTGAGACAGTTCGTCTAGGAACATAGAAGAACCTACAAAAACCGATACAGTCTTATGGCCTTCGTTTGAATTGGAAAGACATGGCTTGTGGAATCTTAATAATATTGCACCCACTCTCAAGACTACTCTATGTTCCCAGATGAAATGTCTCAACCTGTATATAATTTACCATTATTATATGAAATTCAACTACAACGATTTTATTGCAAATTGTTTTGCTTTAGTGCAACTATCGGATAAATTCGTTTATAAAATCAAACCAATTAGTCTCATTTGATTATAATTAAAATAAAACTTTTATAAGAACGATTTTCTATTTAATAAAATTGCTAAATTAATTTTAATAAATTAATTCAACTATTTGAGACACCAAACTCTGTTTAACAGGTGTTTGATTATATTCCGGCAACTGAGTCGCTAAAAAGACGAAGAAGACGCAAAAGAAGATTGAGTATTACAGACTAGTCTTTATTATAACTCAAGTGTCTTCATTCTAATGGTTGTAGAAATATAACAACAGCCTCCATTTGTTTTATTAATTATAACCATCATTAAAAGAGTTCCTTTCTGGAAAGATAAATGTTTGAAACTCGTACTGACTCACAATTAATTAAAATGGATGGTATTGTTATATAATTTAACTAGGATAACATCATTAAAGTAAATCTTCTTAATATCTTATTTGGATAATTATCGCGTTATGGATTTATTATTACAAAAACTGATTATATAAATCTAATATTAATAATAATAATAATAATAATAATAATAACGAAACATAGCGACACCGATCATCAGTAACACCCCAAGCGTTTATCTGCCGAGAATAGTGGAAGAAAATTTTAAATATACACTGTTACAATTAAAGACAATAAGAAATTTCCTCATTAACATTGAAATGTTCCGGATTAACGAGATAATTAGACTAGGCTTCTGGAATCAGTCAGTTTCCAGTTGCTGATTAATTTTTTTCTTTTTTTTTATATAAATAATTAAAGCTTATCAACGTAACAAATATTTGAATGGAAAAAGTTAAACATTGACCGACGACACTTATCTCGTTCGTAACGCCTACATTAATTAGTGCAATAATGCGAAGATGTTTTTCCTTTTCCATGAGAAACGTACAAAAACCGCTTACAGTCACAAGAATCAGTTACCCGGATTTATTATTATTTTTTTTCATGTTCAAATATGAGTAGGATGTTACTTTGTTGATTTGAATTTTCATTAAACTGCATCAAAAGTCCACCCACACCTCAATCCTCATTGGTATGAAGCATTAAATAATTATCAGAAATATGTTGAAATATTTATTTATAAAACCATTAAAAGCATTAAACATTTGACTAAAATCAATAATAATAAATGTTTTGTATTGTAATTGTAACCAGAATTAGCTTTAGATCAATTTTGTAACGAAACATCCGCTTGAAACAACGACACAATGTCATAGAATACACTTTTGATCATTGCCTTCGATCGGTTGCAGCAAACTTTTGAAATATGCGCAAAACACTGCCAAGAAATCAATTGCTGACAAACAGTGTAGATGACAATTGAAAGAAATCATACATAATCCGACATGCTAAATAACAAAATATAGCTGAGATTTTAGAAATCTTGATCAATAAGTTTATTTTAACAAAAGAAAATAGAGGCGTGCATATGGGACCCTTGCTTGAATACACGTTAGAAACAATCAAAATCAACAAATAGTTCAGTCAGTGGGCTATTTTTGGGCCCTATACCTAGTGGATCGGGGTGCGACGCACTTGTCGCACCCCCATTTGCACGGCCCTGAAAGAAAACACGGGTATTAAGTGGCAGAATCAAAAATACCGAACTTCAAATTGTCGATTGCAAGCTTCTTTGTGAGAATATTAAAAATAAAATACAATAAGATTTATTTACGAGCTCTAAAAGAAAAATAATTAAAAAAGAGAGAATACAAGGAGTGAAAATTTATTTGCAAATATAACCCGCACCTAAACTGGTAAAAAAAAATACGACTTATAATCAAATAAATACGATAAGTGTGTTGTTGCTAATTGTAACAAGTATTTTTTTTGTTATAATTATAATGTAACTCCTCTACCAAGTGAAAACAAAGAGATAATATGAGTTTCATTTAGAATTTCAAGACACTATAGCTGTGAATATTCCACACTGGTGCGATAACAGTGACGGATATTTTGTTGTTGTAACGGTGTGGGAATTGCTTTAATTTACACAATACAAAGCAATAATTTCAACTGGGGAAATAAAAAATTTAAAGTAAAGGTTGCCACAACAAATGGCTCGTTGGTGATGTCTCGTAAAAAGGTAAAAAAACTGCTCAATAACGGTATACCTCTTTGTTTTCCCAATATAAATTCAACAAACCTTACTTGATATTGTTTTGATTAACTAAAAAAAAAAAATCAGAACAGGATTAAATATTTATTTGACAATAATAGATAAACAGGATCTTCCTGTATGTAAATTCCGCTACCGTCAAACACAAATCGGAAATTCATGCGATCATGAACATCAGGGTCAATTTTCGATAAAGCATTTATTTTGATTATAAAACCATCGGTTTGAAATTCAGAATCAACGTTATTTAAATAACGACTTGAATGTTGAACGGGGCCCGTTTTTCCATTAAAATTTCATGTCTATTTTTTCTTGATTCCTTTTCATCTTCTATACCGTTATTATTACTATTATTATCATTATTATTCTGTTTCTCTAATATGTTTCTTAGTAAATTGAATGTTAGTTGTTCTTTATTATTTTTCTATCGTTAAAAATAAATAATAAATTGGTATTTTAACAAGCTTAAATATGGGCTGTTCGGGTATATCAATCAGCAAACAACTCTAATGATGATAATATGACGAAAAGACCGTCATCTGGCTGGCACGAGACGATGAATCTCTCATTTTTTCGAAAACGGTAATGAGTGAGAGAAGGGCAGACAAAAAATTAATTAACTCAACGATGATTTTTACGAGCCAATTGTAGACGTTATATAGCGCATTTATAGCACCAAACTGAGAAGGAAGAACAAAAAAATTAAATAAAATGGTGAAACACGGTTGAAATGTATATACCAGCTAGCTTTCAATTTAAGTGAATTTCAAAAGGATAGATGTTTAAAAAAGGATTTTTGGAATGCAAATATAATTGAACTTAGCAAGATAGATATAAAGGATGTTGAACAACATAAAAAAGAAAGCGAAAAGCAATGAATAAGAAACAGCTCTATTTTCGAATTACAAAAAACTATATAATAAAAACAAGTGTACAAAGTTCCGGTATTTTTTATTAGATACTCATGTTTCCCAGTTTTCGATTCCTTGTTGTTTTTAACGGAAGAACAACCGGAACACTCCTTTTATTATTGGTATACGTTTTCATTTAACAGATGTGTCAGAAAATATATTTCACACAAAAATGGAAAACAATTTTCTTCATATTTTCCAATATATTTAATAATTTACCTAAATGCGTACGATTTGTTTTTTAAACTTCCCTCTATATTCCATTCTTTTTTATTTTATTTGAAGATATATTGGAGGAAGATTTGCTAGATTGACAGATTTTTATATTTCTGTCTTTATGATAGAACAAAATGCATCCATTTTCTCTGCTAGTATGGCAACACGTGCTGAACCAATTGTATTGACACTGAATTATCAAAGTGTAGACGGTGGCAAAAGTTAGAAAAAAGTTAATTCGTTTGTGTATTTTTTCTATTTATTTTTAATTATAAATTCACCAATATTGTGAATTTATATTTTCTCAAGATGACACGCAAATTTGCAATTAATTTTTTTTTCTGTTGGATAATAGAGAATGAAAAGAGTGCCATTCTCAATGGTTATTTGTCATGGAAATATTGTTATAACAAGCTTTCTTGTCAAAAGCAGTGAATTTATTAGTGGTTTTTACAGAGAAAGATGTTCAATAGCTTCTAAAGTAAACATTTCTCTAAATAATAATTTATGTTCGTTAAGATTTTTCTGGAATTATTCTTCTTCTCATGCATTGTTAACTTGGATGTTTTCTTTTTTTTCTCTCTAAATAAACACGGTAGAAATTGCATTAAAATAAAGCTAGAAAGGACGCAAAAATGGTGGATGCGTCCAGGATATTTATTTATATTTTCTCAAATTGGTGCACATTTATTAGTTAATTTAGTAACGAAAAATACGCCAACATAGAAACAGGGTTTCATACCCACGTAAAACACATAGCAATTGTGAACTAATAAAACTTGGGAAATGTGTTGTTAAATATCATCACAGACCTTTCATGTCAACATTTCAATGGACATTAACAACACTTATTAAAACTAATTAGGAAGGTATTTTAATTAAGCATTATTGTACAAACCGTTTGTTGACCTTAATAATGTAACATTATCACTACTTAAATATAGCTACTCCTCAATCTGTTATAATGTTATATATAGAGTTTCAAACAATCTTTAATATGTGCAATTTGAATAAGCATTAATGTTGCTATTACTACCTTTATATTTGGAGTGTATAAACAATCGGTCTTCAGTTTCATAAGAGATGGGATGAGATAGGATAAAAGAAGGACTCATCTTCGTTTACGGTTCTTAATGTGAAAACTAAAACCGATTCCACTCGCTTGTTATCAGATTCAAAACTTTATTAACTTGGACGTTTTGGAATTGTTCGTACTGTTACGTTAAAAACAGAGGGGAATGAAAGTGAAAACGTTCTACTCAGTTTCAACTTTGTAAATGAGAATACTTGTTTTTTGTACATTGAACGGTGGGTGTATACGTGTTTGTTTCTGTTGAGCCTTCACCAAAGTGTATTTGATACTTTAATTGATATATCAAGCAATAGTCTGGTGTTGAATGAGGTAGAAGCACCAAAAAAAAAAATAACGAAAATGAAGAGGTAAATAAAAAAAGCTCGTTTGAGATTTTTCTTTTAAATAACTGGAATATTGGCAGTTTTTATAATTAAGAAACTGTTTATCGTAAGCTTTCTCTTCCAACTGATTTCTGTTCTTTTCAATAACTGTCAATAACAGTAAAGCGTGAAATAATTAAATCGCTGTCTCAATCCTGAAATTGACTTGAAGTTAAACCGAGTCGAATCGACAAACAATAAGAAAAAAGTTTTGCATAAAATGCAGTTCTATTTAGAAAATAATCTAAAGATTTTTATTGTTCCTTGTAGTGCTACAGAACTTTCAGTGGAAAGCATAAGCTTTATTTTCGGAACACGTCTAAAACAGAAGTGCGGTAAATTAGAGATTGAAAATCCAATTAGTTCATTTTTCCATCAACTATATATATGCTATTTATATCTAGTTAATGTTGGAAAGTTGAAAGAATTTTGTGTAAAATATCGCCAAATATTCATTAACTTTATTAAAACTGGCAAACTTTCAATGATGAAAATTGTTCATATTTTTTCCTTTTAAATTTGGGGTAAAATTGAATTCTTCAACAATTACACATTTTGTTCAAAGTCTTTTTAGTCCAAAAAAAAACCTGATGTTTTCTTGGCAACAGCAACGGCCATCCTCATTCGAACGTGACGTAAAAACTAACAGCAGCAATTTCTCTTGCTTTATATATCATGAAAACATCTTTCGTCTCCTAGTTCTAAGTAGAGATTGTATATTTCTTAGGTGTATTATATCTTGATTGTGTAGCTGGTGTAATAACACAATTGTACGATGAAATATCAACCGGAAGAATTGTTTTTTGTTTTTCATTTACATTAATGTTTGCTTTTGTATTTTGTAAAGGTACATTATTGCCCTAAAGATATTGAGAATTTTTTGAATTTTTATAAAACATGAAAGCATTCATTTTAAACAGTAACAGGAGGGGTTATTTGATTAATATTTCCAATATTTTTCATTTTTCTCAGTCTTTAAATATTTTCCAGTAGATGTTATTTAATATTACTTTTTAATAATTTATTGTCAAATAAAAAATAATTAATCATTATTTGCAAGGTTTTTGTAAACAACAAAAAGCAAACATTTCCAATGAATATATAGAAACTAGAGAAGGCTTTGCGGTGCTTTAGAGATTAAAAGCGACAACCAACATTATTTTTTTTTATGTTGATACCTCTCTTAACATGTCATCAATTTTGATTTGTTTTGTTTGTGTTCCATTTGGATTTTGACATAATACACATGAGGTATTATAAACTGATGACATTTAACTAATGAATCCATCAAATACAAAACTATTCAACTATAATCAACCAAATTTGACTAGACTCACTTGTCTTCAAGGCGAAAAAATCGATAACAGAACGGTATTCTTCCACAAAGTGACAAATCCAACGAAAAACTGTCTAACTTCTGATTAGAATTAGTATTTAGACAAAGAAGTGTCAGCTGTACAAATGCATTATTGTTTCTTGTCTTTGTGTTTACTAACTTTTGACTATTGTTCAACTGAATGATTAATCTAGGTGATTCATTTTTCAGATTAATAATGTTGTGCTGAAAGAACAATAAAGACGATTAACTGACAACTAGTTGTTAGATGTATCAACACTTCATACAGTTACCTAAAGTACATTTACCCACAATGATGATGTTTTAAGTGAAATTAATGATTAGTAGATGTTGCAAAGTTCAAATTTGACCGTAAACAAAGCTTTTAAACACTTCTAAAACCAATTTTACAACTTAGTTTAGAGATCTTCAATTTACCGATTTGATCCCACTTTTTTTAGGTAGCTATATTGGCGCTTATCTTTAGTACTTTTACTATAAAGTTGGAGACAAGTCATATTTGACTTACTATAACAAAATTATTATCCACATATAGATATACGCATAGTGATTACGTGTTTCTATTAATATTCAACGGAACAAATCAATCTTTCTCTCGACAAGGTAGCATAAAGGGGTGTAAAAAGTTTAATGAGAATAGCCGATCTGGCACACCGGTTGCTTTAATTCTACAATCATATCAGACCATGTGGAAAATAACGTACATATAAGAGGACTAAATTGGAATTTTGAATAAAATGTTTTATTGTTAAAATTAATTATAAATCAAGATGACAACAATACTATATACCAGATTTAACATTTCTATTATTTATTAAGCTTGATTATATTGAAGTGTATTTTCATTTATAATTATTTCCAATAATAATAATAATAATATAGAGTTACAATAGATGGGTGGAATATTTATTTATGATTTTGTACAACTATACGTACAAATATTTCTGTAAATTATAAACAATTATATATACTCACATATACACATACACACTTACACAAGAGATAATTAATTATTTGTTTGTTCTAAATGGATAACGTGCTTGTAATTTATGGATGATGATTCTCTCTTCCGGCATATTGCACGTATAATGTGTGATAAGAGGGTTGCTAGATGTTAACGTCAAATACAGAAGATAAGCGGATGTATTTTATTAAATTTTATAAACTATTTTATATTAATAAGAATAAATATCGTTAAGTTGGTATATCTAGAAATTACCCCAACTATTGTTAATATTACGGTAAAGTGGAATAGTGGCGGTATTTCTGATATATCCAAAGGGCAACACGCACCACCGACAAACCCTTAATTCTTCTAGTAACAGTTGTATAATACGTATAGATAGAGAGAATGTTGAATATTTTGTAATATAAGGGTGTGAGTCTTTCACAACCACTATAGTATATTTTTGGTGGGGTATTTTCGCGCGCACGCTTTGAACGTTTTCAACAACTAACGCGATTCAGTACCACGCGAGACCTGCTTCCAGTTATTACATACCCGGAGTCCATCCGGTATATGGACCAGACCCGCCCACTTCTTATTCAAATCTCAACGGGGAAAAGTGGATATCAAAAAAAAAAAAAAACAAATCGAGAAGAAAAACAAATAAAACTTATAACTGTATAACATATATATTGACAATGTTTTGAGGTAGAACATTTCAAAACATACTTAAAAGTGTTATTTTTGTGTAGTCTTAATTAACTCTTTCTAATTAAAACAAAAACAAAAAAAAAACAATTAAATGGAAGTGTTTTCAAGTATTATTGTGTCATTCTAAGTGATTCTATTTTTAAGAATTTTCCAACAGTGTTGACTTTCTTGTGACTATGGAAAGAAATTTTCGTAAATTAGTTTTGGTTTTAATTGCTGTGATTTTTGTTGAAATTCAAGCTCAAGGTAAGAAGCTTTATCTACCTACCCATTTGACAGATCTCCTGTCCATATACCGAGAAACAGAAAATCGCGTTATCCTCCCACAGATTCATTCTTAACGCGAACAAGGTGTAAAAGTAAATTATGATATTGAAGATATTCACGGTGCGCTACTGAAAATCCTTACAGAATTTATTTACTTTTCAGAATATTGTAATGGTAGAAGTTTTCATAATTTTTTCGAGTTTTCGCCCCAACAGTTCGTCAATAATAATAAATTTACGTCACACATTATTTACGATTAATATCTGTGAAATATAGTGGAATATTAATAATTTATAATAAACGTAAAAAGATGATTAATGACTGTCAGTTTGTTAATAAATAAATAAATAAACAAATAGAAATTGTACTAATGAGTGTTTATTAAACAATCACTGTTTGAAGTTATTTTGTAGTCACATTTATCCAACCTGATTTCATGTTTTTATTTTGTTATGATTGTTATTTATTGAAAAGATTTATTAATTTAATTGTTGGATAATTAATGTTTGGATTATTTAAAGCAACACTCTTTTGTTTACGATAAACTATTAAAAAAATGATTTATGTAAATACGATTATATACAGACCGTTTCATTTAAGTGAAATTGTGCAATTTTACAAAATACTAGTTGGAAAATTAGCCGGGTTTATTATCGTATAAAATATTAAACTCATTGAATATGTGGTTTATGACTACTTTTAGCCTTAACGGCCATCTAGATGCCACTATAGGGCTGTTTGATGTTTTTATTCCATTTTCCTAATAAATAAGGGCATAACTTTTGTAAATGACCCTCTCAATGGAAAATCTTTTAAATATAATCGTGTACACACTCAATCAAGTTCAACTTGACTAATTCGACTGAAATGGAGCATGTGCAATTGACACCAAGGCAATCTCTTGAGCTGACAAGAATAATAAAGGAATCAGAAATTGAAAGAAGAGCTTGTGCCACAGAGTCATACATTTTTTATTATTCCAGTTAATATTAAATACACTAGCAGATTACTGTATTGTTTCTGGGTAGTTGAGGCAAATTGTTTCGAACTTCTAGTATTAATGAACTGTTTTCCTGTTAAAATATGCTCTTGCTTTAAAGTCAACTTATTCAAGTCAATTTTGATTGAGTATGTTATGAATGACTCGTACGTAACGTACAAAATATTAGTCATATACAAATTATTAGAAGAAATTAACTGATTAAGCTTCATTTAACTCCAATTAAACTTTCACACTATATTAACATCTCGTAAATTTCGTCATAAATAAGACATCCCTTTACAACTAAATTAGTCTATTTACATTATAAAGTTATGATCAAGGGAACATTAAATTTTACTATAGAAGTCATCTTATAATAAATAATTGTCATGGAATAAAAGATTTTTTTTCTATATAGAAGTTGAAAATGGTCTGAAAGAACGTTGACAATAGTCAATAAGAGAATATGGAAGTATAATAGATGTAGTTGTAGTGGTAGTAGTAGTAAAGAACAAGATTTTAATCTTTGACCCTTGCTCAAAAAGCCATATGATTTACTAAAGTCTGCAAAAAACTCTTTACGTTCTTTGCTCCACAAGTCCTTTAAAAAATACCCAACCTCATACATCATTAAAGACAACCTCCGATAAAGATGGAATTGAAACGGTAAAGTTTCAGTGAAATTTTCATATTCATTCTTTCTAGCCTTCATTTCAACATTTTTTTTTTACATATAAAAAAAATAATTTATAAATAACTTTCCAAATTTTGAGTTATCTGAAAGCTCACAAGATGTTCCGGAAAGTTTGGAGATCATAAGAAAAAAGCGGACAGCTTTTTAAATTAATCGATGCAACTATCAAGTTAAATCAGTTGTAGTTTTTCATTTTCATCGTCCAGGCGGGTCTTATCGTCAATCATGATATATCACACCATTACTAACGCACACACATATTGCTATCAAAGTTTCTCCTTTCACAGCGCATCAAAGGAAAAAAGTGGCACGCAATATCAAATTATTTATAGTTCTTTTAATATTCATATATACCGAAATAGATTCTTTTTCTCTCTCGTTTTATCTGGAAGAAGTGTTGCTAAATGAAACACCACTGGAAGTAGGTATAGAAAAGGAAGTTATTCCCAGATATTTTTTTTTGCGTTCGTTGTTTTGTTCGTATTGCACAATCGATTCCATCACGCCATCATTGTGAGACAAGGAAATGCTCAAGGCGCGAAAATAGGAGGACGGTTGACAATAAGGATAATTACATTTTTCTGTCCTGTTTCAAATCAGAAATAACAACAATAGAAATGCTGAAATTCCATCATTGTCGTTATCGTTGTTACAACAAGAAAGTGTAAGTTGTTCAAAATGATTTCTATAGATATCGAGAGACAATTCGACTATCCTATAAGACGATTGATGTTGGCTGCCGCTGTCGTATCAACGAAAATAGGACAAATGTCGTTGTCCATCTACGGTTCTTCTTTTATTACCTATATAAGATATATCTATCTAAGAGGAAAATCAGTCAGGTGAATCGGCTATATAAAACGAATAAGCACTGTACTCTACTATTTAGTGTTACATTCTAGCTGTCAAATGATGTTCAACAACTCTAATAACATTGTCACTTTTATTTTTCTCTGCTTTTTCTCTATAAGAAGACGAGAAAATTCAGTGGAATTGTAACAAATGAAGATAAAAAAAATGTAAACTTTTTTGTACGACAAATGGATTTCTAAAGAAAAATATTGTTTGTCGAGATATATTTGATACTGACATAAAATATATCCGACTTATGAATGTAAAGAGATGTAAAACAAAATACACGAGAAATAATATTAAATAACATTAATAGCTAAAAGGACAAACATGTTTCTTAAACAAATTCTTTGCACGATGATGTACTTATCTTTACTATCTTTTTACTCAAAGACAAGAGACAACATCAAAAGCCTTTACAATTTAATTTATTTCATTTCACCTTTTTGTTTCTAATTTGTTGAAATGCCTGTAAATAGATTTCTTTAGATATGCCTATATAGGTATACAACATGTTCACACTGAATGAAGAAGTGTTTTCATTTCAATCAAAAACCTTCTTAATATTCGTCCGGATATTGAAAAGGGAGAGAAAAAGCTTGTAATTTTACAATTTAATTAAAGAGGTGAACATTTCTGCCATAAAAAGCAGTTGTAACAAATTAAAGATCAAAAATCACGTTGAGAAGACAGTAAAAATAATTTTCAACAAATAAATTTCGAGCTTTTATTGTCATTTTATCTTACCTTTATAGGCGATTGTTGAAAATGCCATTTGTCTAAGACTTGTAAGTATGTAACACGCTCTTCTGGAGATTTGCCAATAATTCATATACCTACCTGGAATTCAATATAGGTAGAAGAGCAAGCAGCATTCTCTCGAATAAGATGAAAGTAGCAGATTGGATCGTGAGTACCACTTGTCCAAATTTAAAATTAGAAACGTACACGAAATTGTCGACTAATTGATAACATTTATAGAAGCATATGATTCAGCTGATAAAGACAAACTGTATTGTAGAAAAACGTTAAATTTGTGAAGGTGACTAATCACCACAGCCCTTGAAATGAAATGCAGGAAATGGCAAACGACGATTTCTTTTGATGTAGCAATCCGAACTCAAAACACTCCGTTTTTTTTTTTGAATCAACTGTAATATAAGACACTTTATTACTTCATCTATTATGACACATACCGTTGATAATGTCGCAGTTTACGACCCTTTTCAATATACAGAGTCTAATATTTAAAGATATACCCTAAGGTAGATCAGATGTAGATAGAATGAGGTGAATCAACATAAGTCAACCCCTGTACGTGTTGCCCTTTAACTCATGATAAATGAGGCACCTGTATCTTTTAGCTGACTTTTAGGAGGGTTATACTTACTTTCTACAATTTTAATATCTTTGAACGATTCATCATTAGCAAGTTTTATATTTTCATTAAAATCGACTCAATGATAGTTACGTAATAAATAATTCAATACGAGAATATTACGTATAAGATAATCAACTGAATTTAGTTTTAATAATTTATTGTGTCGGTGTTGTATATTTAGAGGGTGACATTCCAGGATTAGTGGATAAAATAATAGGCTTCTTTGTAACTCAAGTTTCTCTTTGAACTTATGTTGTATTAAATCTAAAAGTTGCATTTTCAAATCAAAAAAATTAACTGATAAACTCAATGTACGTTTACTGTAATTCTTTTAAAAAATTTCCAACTGTCGTTATATAGAAGCAAGTTAAAAGATGTTGCCTTATTTGAATATAAATATTTGAATGAGGTTGGAAATCTGACAGCCCCAAGAGATTGACCTCACTATCATTCATTCCCAAGTCTTTGTACTCTGAACATTCCAGTTCCATTGAGATTAGAAAATTGTAAAAGATGATATATGGTGTGGTGAATAGTGGTTAGCGAATGTAAAACTTGTCAGTATTTCTAGAGTTGAAATCATCGTCTTTTACATCCTGTAGACAAACTGTAGACCAAGAATTATCATTACTTTTAACCGTTTTCAAAAAGGAAGTGAGCATCTGGAATGGCAAGTGGTGATGTTATAAAGCACCCTGTGGTTGTAAAGTACTCGACGCTTGCGCTATTATTATTATTATTATTATTATTATTATAGAATTCGCGAGAGACGAAAGACTAATGACTCCGGCACCCACAAAATTGCTTCATAATTTTCTACCGTAACCTTTCCGCTATCAATTCCGGAGACGGTAGCGAGAAACCCAATTCTAGTAGATGTCCATACTTCAAATAACTTCCGTTTATTGCTAGTCGCCGAAAAAAGAAACTGTTTTACTATTTTGTAGTTTGTTTTGTGGTATAGAAATAGCAAAAAATATCATCAACGATGCTTAACGAATATCATGAGAATGCGGTTCATTAAATCGTCCTAGACTAGGAAATTATCATCCGGGTTGAGGCGTGATTTATGGTCAAATTGTGGTAATTTTTTCTCATTCTGTAAGCACATTTCTTCACCATAAACCAAATACGATGAAATTAATAAAGTCAGAGTTAATTACTGGAATATTTTTACAGATATCGATGATAGTGTTGATAATAAACAACATGTGACTTGTGTGGGGAGGAAATCATTTGACTGATTGACACCGAGATTTACTAGTTGATTGTGATTTCATTTCCGGTTAATGACTACGACCTTTTATCTGTAAGGGTAGTTAATTAAAGCGCATACCAAATAATCTAAAATCGAAATAGGTGTTTCTGTACACAACGTACTTACAGTTTTCTGATAGATGGAATAAACAAACGAAAGAGAAGGAAGATATACGTTTAGTTTCTTGGTTTGTTTCTAAAATACATGTAGTGGATCAAAGTTTGTGGAAGAGAAACTGGACAGATACTACGTCTCTTTGGACGAAACTTCTAATTTATTTAATATACAAACATACAGTTTTAGAAGTTTTGTGGCTTTAATATCGATTTGTTTACTTTATGTAATCCGACAATATTTACAACGCTACAAAGTTGTAATGTTAATACGAATTGATTAAATTGTATGTGTTGAAAGTAGTACAGTCCAGATTGATTGTCAATGGAAACTGGATTGTCCAATTGACAGATGCTACGAATTGGTCTTCAGTAGGATTCACTTAATCCGATCTTAATGTTAACGCCGGTGTAAACCCAATCAATGAAATTAAATCAAAGTGTTCGGTGAATAACACATTGATATATTATTCATTTAAACGATTACGCTGTATTCAACTTTACATAAATCAATATGAGCAGTTTTAATCTGCTGCTCACTACACTTTAAATATTTAATGATAACATCAGAAGATTAACGTTATTAGTCGAATTTGATAAGTGGATACTCAAATTAATTGAGTTTAAAGGTTACTAATGTGTTTGGATCAAAATTTGCAAATTATCGGTTATTTTTTTTGTTTGTTAATAAATCACCATAGATTGCTTTGAAGGTAGTTAACTAACCAGTGAATTTTTATCTAAATTCTAATGATTCTGTTGTGCCAGTGAAATAAGCAGTATTTTCAATAAACAAGCTTTCTGCAATTTAATTGTTTTTCCATTGACCATTCTTCGCTTCTAAATTAATCAAACAAAATAAACCCTAAACGATTTTAATTGGTTTTCAAATGATTGAATCTTCCACTTCCTATTACACTTAGCTAAATTCTCTGTTCATTAATTTCTTTAATTAAACACAAAAAGGAAACCGTAAATAATAATGCTTGCTATTATATTTTTTTTTCTAAATAAATTATGTGTACATATTTATTTTGAAAAATCTTGTTAGTATCGGGAGAATAACACAAATAAATTCGCATCCACAACTCTAAAAACACGTGCATTTATTAAGCTGACTGAAATAAATTCGGTCGTCCTGCTCTCTTCATTACAATGCGTCTACGATCTCTCTACCAACATTTATCATCCAAGCTTTTCTTACATTGTACACATCGCTTTTTCTTCCGACAACACATTTTTCTATTCCGTTTCCTTTTGTCCGGTGGACATATTTCAAGTTCTCTAGAGAATTCGTGGTAAACTAGGTGCGAAAAGTCGTTCAGATATATCTATATGTATTTCAATTTCAACAAACTCTTGGGAATTTTGATTGATTGGAAATTATACGATTAAATGAATCGTATTTGTTCGATTTTAATTAAATTATAACACAGTTGTAATCAGAATAAATCATTACTACTCTTTGTGCAGCGACATTTATCTAGAAACTACAAGGATAAACCTGGAACGCCCCTTGGAAAGCTCCGACCTTCTATAATTCGAATGTCGACAACTACGATGATAATGTTCATGCACTACACAAGAATGAGCTTTTCTTGTTTTACGTGTTATCGCAATTTCATACATTACACTAATAGAATCTAATCCGATAGAGTTGTATAAAACAGTAAAATGTCCCATTGGATCTTCATGAATAATAATTTTTCCGGTAGAGGAAATGCTGATTTTGTGTCATTTCTCAATTAAACCGACTTGGTGCAAAGTAATTTTAAAAGTGTCAGATTTCAGTACAAAATTCGATTAAAATGCACCACAATGAAGTTTACAAATACAAGTCATTACCCAAGTACTGAACAATAACCACGTACCAGTACAAATATCGCTACAGTTAATTAAGTAAGAAGTTGGTGTGAATTTCTTGGCAACACTTAACGTCTCCATACAATTTTGACGAAATAACAAAGAAAAAATGTTGAATGTAGTAAATTGGGAATAGATTTTAGTTGTTACTCGTACGAATTTACAACGCAGTTAAAGAACTGAGAAAATTTGAATTGGCGTTTGGTATCCAAATGGGAATCTCAACATTGATAGTGGTGCTTCTCATATATCTAAATGCCCAAGGGATGCAGGAATCAACTGATTTGGTTCAAATGAGTATTGTCTACATTTACACTATTCCATCAATATGTTCACACACACACGTAATAAAACTTGATTTTGAATAATTCATACTTAACCTTTCAGGTCAATTTGTGAATTAAGGCAAAGTGAACTGATCATTATTAAATTAATAATTAAGTTTTCTAGTATTGACTGTTACGTTTATAAAAAGTAAACAATTATTCTTGACAATATTGATTGTCATAAGTCAAGGATAGATCTACATTTATTTTATAACGGCATTTTATTTGTTAACAATTCGGATCAGGTATGACAAGTAGAAGGTAAATTGTGCGAATCGAAAGCTGGCCTCTGTGGGATCATTATGATCGACATTATTACGTGGTTAATTTTCTTGCCTTTCGAACCGTTCAATTTAATGTCATTGGAACATTGTTCATTATTGAAAGGGTAAAGAAATCGATCTGAATTTAAATTGAACGTTTTTTTTCCCTCTATAACCAATCAGATTTCCAAATGTATTCTTACTACACACATTTCCCTATAGATTCACAACAAACTAAACTCTTCCATATTTCACAAATTTATTAGAAAAAAAAAAGAAAAATTTCAACTGATTTAGCTCGAGCAGATGAGATTGTGAAATTTATGAATTGTAACTTAAATAATAAATTCACTGATAATCAAGACTTAAGTAGGAATGAGTTGAAACTTGTGTTCCCTTCAGGCACTCGTTCAAGGAATTTGAAAGTTTTATAAAGCAGTATGTTGGTGGTTTGCGTTTGTATTTGCTCATTTTTAGTGGAATATAAGCTAAAATCAGTTACCATACTCGGACGAAAGAGAGACTCAAATAAGGAAGTTTTCTTTTGTCGAATCAACCGTTGTTGCATCTTATTGCAACTCGAATTAAGAATAAATACAGAAACAACCAATTTCGTGAATTTGCCTTGATAGTTTGAGAAAAACTAACAGTTTTTAATAGGTGTTTGATTTTCATTTGGCGTTTGCTTATAATTTTCTTAATTCTCTTTTGTTGAGATGATTCGTAGTCGTTTTGTTCAGACAAATGCCTTGTTACTGTTATGTTTTGGATTTATTGCCGGTCCAATTTGTCAATTTTAGAATTATACCTGTTATGTGCGTTTTTTTTCCCATACAACCCTCACGTCAAATAATTTATCCACCACTATTTTGGAGTTATGGAATGTTTTTCTATAGATCAATTAATCATTAAACTACAATACGTTCTAAGTAAATTGCCAATTGTTTACTCGTATTGTGGAACTCTATTTAGTTACTTCAGTTCACCCTTATTTACAGTTCACTTATTAATCCGAAAGTTTTCTCTTCCCTGTAATTTGTGTCTCAGCATTATTATGGATGATTCCACAGAAACATTGAAATTGTCTGTTACTACAATAACGAACGATAGGAGTCAAATTATTTATGGATCACGTTTAAATAATCTAAAAGTGCTTAGTTTTGTTTGCGACGAAGATGCTACAATATTTCAAGGTAGTCCACCAGTACTGGTCCTATTGGATTCACATTCTGGCGTCTATTTTTGGGTTTGCGTTTCATCAGAAAGTACCACCACCAGAAAATTCCCATTTTTTTCTCCAATACTATGAGTTTGCATTGTAGTGGTACCCTATCTGTACCATTGTGTCAATTTCTTCTTCATACATCACACTTGTGCCATAATTCTTCAAATTTTACCTCTGTTGTTACATGTTTTGTTGTATTAGAGCATATCACAGTGATGTTAGTAACAATAATGTGAGTATTCCTGGTAGTAACCAAAAGTGTCCATTTGTCCCAGCACATTCACTAACACAGACTGTGACTATTAAATTATTCGGTTTTAGTATGGCTGTTAGAATTCATAATCTGATACTTCATTAAAAGCAATATTGTGTTATTCCACAACAGTTGAACAGAAAGCGGATATTTCTATTACTATTATTACTATCCATATTAGCAGTAGTATTAGTAGTAATAATAATAGTGGAAATCTAGGAAACTGTCCATGATTTCAATAATACCGACCCTTATTTAATAATAGTCGATATTCTTGTCTTTGTATATTAATCTTGGGATAGTTTCTCAAGTCCAAGAAGTGCAACAATAACCTATTCTATTACAAACTTTAGTTTAAACTGTAGCCTGTCGATCATATATTGGTCTAATGCTTGACTTGGTTTGCGTGTATTTGAAGTATCTATAAAGTGAGTCGCATCTTGTTTATCGATACAATATCACATGATGATGTCTAAAATATAGAACACAGTTTACGAGTAGATTGAGCATGAAAACCGAACGGTATATCTAATCAGAAATAATTACGATGAAGGCTATAATTTTTAATTAGAATTGATGTAAAACAGGATCGTTTGGTGAACTTTGTTTTTTATATTTTGTCTTTTAAAGATCATCTTTTTTTTTAATAAAAATTTTACGATAACTTTATGAAGGTCGATCATTGTATTTATATGGTAATCCATTTTGTCTGCTCATAAATATAAATAAGTAGCCTGAACTGAGTGTGGATTCTCTCATGCTATCAATTAGGAATTTCGAATAATTTACAGGCAGGTAATTCCAATATTCGTGCAACATTCTACTCTCACGACTATTAATAAAATTTCAAGATGATGCCTTGTAAAATGGTTACCACCAACAAAAACGATCAATACTTTAATCTTGTTTCATTTATTTATTTATTTTTTGCTTTCATTCAGCTACATCTGCAAAACCTAAGCAATTTTCTTTAAACTTTTCTTTATTCTCTTCAACATTTTGAAATGTTTTCTTTTTCTTATTGTCAAAATTGTCATCTAAAATCTCCTTTTAAATTCCTTTATAAAGACTAGCTAGCTTAAGAGAGATATCCACCTATACATGTGTACACACAGTAAGCAGTCTTTTCACGGTGTGATGTCTCTTTCCGCTTGTAATCTGTTAGTGTGAAGATAGATTGCTATACCATTGACTTGAACTAATCCTTGAGTCTGCGCCCATAGATACGGCAACGAAAATTACTGGTAATACCATTTAGTACTTCTATTACACACATCTCTATCATTAACTTTTGTTATTTCCATCCCTTTATATATCCTGATTTCAATCGTCACACAGATTTTCTGCCTATGATAAGTTTGTAATTAATAACTTACGCAACTGCTCTCTAATCAAATCTAATTCAATTAGTACAAGTATTGTGCCTGCTGGTTTTCAACATTATAAACATAAATCATATACCTCGCCTCTCTATTTTCCTTCTAATATAATTTTAAGTTGAAATTGGTTGGTTTTAATCACCGTCAAGGTCCTTATTTTACAAAACTTTCCACCAGTTGTCAAATCAGGTCCAGTAGATTAGCAATTAACTATAGTGATGTTTTTTATAACAAAGGAGAAGTTTTCTCGGTATTTCTAGTCTTTGAAACAAAAATTCCATGGAAAATATGTTACCTAGTAGCAGTGGCACACCCAAAAGGAGGTCCAGTCAAGACAGGGTTGAAATTTGTATATAATATAATCACGTAATGAATTTTATACAATTTAGTGGCGTGGACGGTTTTATTCCTTCTGATTGAAGATTGATCTTGTAACGGATATAGTGTGAAGCAACAATCAATTTATTGCTTGTTCAGACTTTCGCCGTACGATCAAAATCGTATAGTGTGAAAGGGGCGTAATAGTTGATTTACTAATGGCACCTGTTTTGAAAATAAAAGACAAGACTATGAAAATTTGAAGTAATGTGTCGCTTACTACTAGACAGAACCACAATCTATTTTACAAAATTTATGCTGTAAATAATATAAATGCAGGTCGACAGACAGCACAGTTTATTTTTTTATGGAACATTATGGAATTATTGATGGAAATTTTAATTTGATACCTACATGATCTGACAATTTGGCCATAGATAATTATTTTGTTATTGTTTCTGAGATTAGTGAACTCAGCTACACCTCTCTTTACCAGGCACAGAAGAATTCAAAATTTTTGAGATTTTCATAAAATAACTTCAATTGTACGTTGTAAATTTATTGCGATGTTTAGTGTTAAGGCGCGTCTCCACACGGCCACATTTAGCCGGCAACATTCTGGAGTAAGTGGCAGTGCCAATCAGCAGTTTTGAGGCATGCGCACGTGCCGGAGTAATACAGCGAACGCCTGCAATTTGTTCCATGCGAGAGTGGTAAATGAATAATCAAATCAAAGGAATGTTGAAAATAATGTGTGTTTCGTTTAGACGCGTTTTATGGTTAGTTAGTTTGTTGCGGGGCGAATAATTGCAAAAATCTTATAATTCTTGGTGCTTTAGTTAGTATTAGATTAGATTAGATTATAGGGGTCGTTTGGCCATGTTGCCATAGTTGATCTATTGTTCTTAACCCTCCATCTATTGATATCCCAGGAAAGATATCTTCTTAGCAAAGCTAACTATCTCTCTGGGAGACTTCCTTGCCATTTCAGTAGGTGATAGAGTCACGGCCAAGGCGCCACATTTGCATAGTATATGTTCGGAGGTTTCATTGTCCAATCCACATAATCTACATCTTTCACTGCCTGCTCTGCCCAGTTTTTTGAGATGGTATCTCACTGGGCAGTGACCAGTTAAGAGTCATGTTACCAGTTTAGTTCGTTCCTACTTAGGTCAAGAAGCTTTCTAAGGCAAATAGTTGATAAACTTTTTTGCCCGTCGCATTCCTGGACATTGTCTTCAGTGGAGCATTTTCCTGCTCCATTCCTATGCACAGATTTCCTGCCTTCTGTGGGCTTGGCTAGCCCATAGAATGGCTCCGGACCTATGAGTGGAGCCATAGCACCTGTTCTCGCAAGGTCATCGGCTATTTCGGTACCGTCCCTGATGCCCTGGCACCCATGCAAGGCTGAGTTTATTGCCCTTAGCTAGTTGTTTCAGAGATTGACGACATTTCCAGACGGTTCTTGACTCAAGGCTATAGACCTTTAGAGCTTTCAGAACCGCCTGGCTGTCTGTCACGATGTATATTTGTGTACCTTTGAGGTTTCTTCATAAACACTCTCTAGCGCACATTTCTATTGCAAGCGTTTCAGCTTGCATTATGGTTGGCGGTGGCGCTTTGATTATTATAGTTGAGCACTATATAAACGATAAAACCCTAAAATATAAGAAAAGGACAGTATCGGTTATATTTATTTGTTATAAATAAATTAACTATCTACCTCAATTTTGCAATTTGGCTAAAAATGACTGATACATACACAGTGAATGGACAATTTTTTATAGTAGAAATATTTTATAAAGCAATAATAAAAGCTTGTATGTCTATTATCCACTGTTAGTGGTAATTTAGCAATCATGTGAATGCAAATACAAATAAATCATCGCTAAAACAACTCTGACAATTATAAAAAATAAAATATGGAATGTTCCCGCTACAAGTACCTAGTGTATTTATTTGCGTATTATATTCGCATTTTAACTAACCCGTGTTTCTATTTGAGTTAACATTGTAAAAGTGGACAGATACATATGTGATACTACTGTATTTGGTAAATGTAATTGAAATTCTAGAATTTTGTAAATGTAAATTTCTTATCATTTTCTTTCCTTTTGTGTGTCTGTGTGTGTATATACCTACGTTGTTATTGATTCTCAACTCTTTTTTTCCGCCTTTTCCAATCATATATGTGCAAACGAATGTAAAACACTAGGACGAGTTTACTATACGAAATTGAATTTTCACACTTCAGCTGTCTAAAGTGCTACTTTTAAAGTATAAAGTGCCAGTTGTTTTTAAGTGATAATACAACGTACATATTTTTGAATTGAAAAAATTGTAATAATTAAATGTAAATGTTTGTAATAAGGATAAATCAACAAAAATTATTTATTGTTTGTATGTATGTCAATTTCTATTCGGTTCACAGGCCAATTATTATCAAAAAGGCAGCCACGAAATTATTTTAATTAAAATTTATAAAAGTTGTTAAAATATTCCATATTTTGAATAATGTATTGAAGATGTTTTTATCGAATATCTGTCGTATGAAAAATAGTCGTTTAGTCGTATTTGAATTTATGGTAGAAAACTGTGTGCAAAATTTGACACGTGTACTCGTATGTGTATTGCAAAATTGAATTTTCACTTACGGCAAATAGGATAGTCCGTTAATGTGTATTTTACGTTGGTATATTTTAAAAATTGGTTTTAATTTGAATAAATCAATTTCCTATTTATTTTTAGTAAATTTAATGTTCATATAGCATCCATATAAAAATTGAACATTTCCAAACTTAGTTAGAAGCGATTAGCAATTTTCTACCCAAAAGTACAAGGACTATTCGTGTTTGGAGATGATTACATGAGGCATCCATATTGCGACGATGATAGTCCACTAATCCCGATTTCTTATTTTATAGTTTCCTATCTTTCTACATATATCTATAGATATAAATGTGTGTATACGCGTGTGTGTGTGTTTTATTGGTAGTCCTGTTTCTCAACACCATTGACCTCTCCTGACAATAGCTGGGAATTGTCCGTTCTCGTTTTTTTTTTTTGTTGGAAATGTGATTTTCTCTCCTTTCGTTAATAGTTTCCTCTTTCGTAATATTGGAGAAATCATATCATCGAACCTAGATTGTAATATCCAAAGACCTTTGACCGTCTATTCGCCCTTTTACAAACTGACTCTCTAAATATTTGACTTGAAAATAATACAACTGACACAAAATGCAAGTTTATAACTTTTTTTTTTTTTTTTAAATTAAGCAATGATAAAGTTTTGATAACAAAATTAATTTTCGTAATACAACAACAATGTAGTCGTTCTCTTTAAAATCAACAATGACGTAGATAAATTGGATATTGCTGAGGTAATTAGAGTGTTTGCATCGGCAACTCTAGGCAAACTGTTATCTTAGTTTGTGTGGTAGTCCCAGTCCGAACATGCCACAATTTGACTAGAAACTCATGATTAAAACATTTTGTGATTTACATTCTAGTTCGCAAGGAAACAGATTTGAATTAAACCTAATTCTAAAGATATATAGATATATATAGAATAAAAAAAGCTTCTTTTTTTACACATTTCTAAATGAATTATAAATCACAACTTTAATCAACATACTGTTGGCAGTATGTTGAAATAGGGGGCATTAGGCTCTTGTAAACATATTAAAAACTTATTAAGCTGCTCGTATTCATCAAGTATTCACTTATAAAGTTGAAATTGTAAAAAGCAAACGCTAATGTTAGCATCATTAGTTAAAGGTAATTGAATTTAATACATAAAGTACCAGGTTCATTTATGAGGTTCAGTTCTTGTTAAAATAATCTCACGTTTTCAATGATCGTTTTTTTTTTGTTCTTCTCTTCTCTTTAAAATATAACCACGTCGTGACAAGTACGTTGAAGCAATGATCACAAGCAAAAACTTGTTTACTCGTATCGTATTCCATCATTAATTATTTATAATTTATTTAAAATATACTTTACGGTATAATTATCATTTGATACTTTTAAATGATCCTATTGAATCTTGAGAAGGACCTTAAAGCACTTGTGTCATTTCAAAGTATTTCCATTAAGTAGATGAGAGAAATACTTTTCACAATTTTGTTTTATCCTAAATACGTATCTTTTTTTTTTGTTTTGTTCAGTCCTGTAACGGGCCAAATCCGGATTATGTCACCTTCAGGCGACACCATGAAATTAAATTTAATAGTAGTATAATTTAGAAAATGAGAAAATTGGTCGAAATATTGTCGTCAAAATACAAATGTAACGATAAAAACGAACATAAAGAAAATAAATAAAAACAAATATAGCGAATGGCGGTGGTGGTGATTGTTGGGGAATAATAAAATAAACGTCTTTCAGTTTAGTTGTTTTCGTGTGAAAATGAAATCAACTCACTTAGTTCTTATTAAAACTCGTAGTATAGTAGGTAATCTGAGCATATTTTTCCCCTTCGGTATTATGTAAAAAGGAATCGATAAAAGTGGCTTTGTTTCTTTTGTTCTTGTTATGCTTTGTTTTGTGCCTTTTTTCTACATAGTTTCATTGCACGGCTCACTACTTAGCATTTAAACGTTACAATTATGCATAAATAAAATGGTTGAATTGGTGTACAGCATTCCAATTAATTCATTATTTGATGTTTGTGCCGATCGACGTACAAATAACAACGAAGAAATTTTAATAAATCGTTAGTGGAAACCAACGTGTGTGTGTTGAAGGCATCATTTTTGCACATTTTCAAATAATAAAAGAAAATAACAATGAATATATCAAGTTATTTTCATTCCAATCATTGTTACTTGTTTTTGCCACATAAACTCATGTACGGTTGTTAACGTTAATGATGATGGAAAGAGATATACTCGTTATAGGCAGAATAACAGCTCAATTTCTTCTTTCAAACATGCCAAATCTTCACTTCTCGTGTTGTTCTAATTGTTGAGCTTAACATGAAAAGCTTGTACTTGGATAATGATGTCCTTGTTGGTGAAGAATTTGTTGTAAATTCTAAAACACGTAAAACGGTCATGGCCAACACAACAGACATGCGATACAGAGTGTCGCGACATTTACTATTGTAAATCGGAATCAGTTAAGTGGATAATACAATTGCTTTATATTGTTATATAGCTGAGCCAAGGGAGCTATATAATCGCTCCTTGAATTACACTTTCAGCCACGGTAAACAATTTATAGCAGAATCTATAATATTCTATTTCTAAGATTATTAAAAATGCATCCCATCATAGTTTAGACTAGATGCAAAAGTTAATTTGCGATCCTGTAATAAATAATAACAAATCGGTAATGCTACATTAAGCACTTTCTAAATGAAATATTCATTTAGTGTTGTATGCGCACGTGTATGAGAGCATAAGATGTAGAATACTCTTGTTATGTCTCCAGGATATCGGAAATTTGACAGGATATTGAAAGCTGTCAGTTCAATACCGGCTGGTATGTATCAGTCTTCACTTACAGTATGCCCAAAATTGTTCCATTCTCTGTCAATTTTGACTTAATCACAACAATGATGTCTTTACTTTCTCAACTTATCTTTGGCACTTTATCTTTGTCATGTTGCTTGTAAACAGGTGTAATTAATGGAATCTAACTTTTATTTTTTTTTTGTTTTGGCTGGTGTCATAAAACCTGACGATGGTGTTGAAGTAGCAAACAGTAGACAAATGATGTGTTCTGATAATAAGGCCACGAACTGTCTATAAAACTATTAACCTTTTATTGGAAAGGTCATTGACGCTATCTCTTTATATTTAGAGTCGGTTAATTGTATAGTTGTTTTTGTTTTACGTTTTTTATTGTAGTTTTAATTCTATTATACCAAGTTCCTATAAAAATATTTTTATAGTTACAAATAAAAGAATGACAACTCACTGAAATATAAAGTAATCCAAATAAAGTAAAAAGAAAAATAAAGATAAACACTCCACTACAGCTATTCTTTCATTCAGAAAATTAAATCCAAGTTTGTTTTATAAGGGTAGGTGGGGGTTGTAGGGTAACACGTCTTATAAAAATTTACAAGCAGACACAGTAGCTGTTAAATTTTCTCCTAGCAAATATAAACTCCCTTCTTGCTATCTTGGAGAGAAAAAAAAATTAGATATCAAAACCAACTGTGTAGGTTACCAGTCTGCCAACATGATAATGTTCATATCTTATCACGAACACAACACAAAAAATACGACCATACTGGATAATAATCAAGATTAAGTCCCTGAGAATTTAAGGGTATGAGATATTCAGCCCCCTTTATCCTACTATATTCCTCTATCATTTTTGCCTGTGGGACGGATAAATTCGAAGAGAGTAAGCCCAACAAATCGTAAATTTTAGTACACTTCCCTTTTACGCCAGTTCACTATGTTCTCGTTCAAATCTAGTTCCATAAGTCCTCTTCAATGGTCAGGTATTCTATACGAGTCAGTTCTAACACTGCCATTTGCCCAATTGCAAATGCGGTTTGCAATAATATCACTCTTAGGGCACATTAATGTAATCTAGAAATGGCGTTTGTTGCAATAGTGAATTGCTCTTCGTTTATTTTTATTTTTTTCGTCTCTTCCTCTAAAATTATTCGAATTGATTCTAATCACTATAGGCTATTGCTGACAGTTTCATACATCTTTTCCCAATCGAATTTTTTACATCCATAAAACAACTGTCTAGAGAAAGCGATATGGACACGTACTAACGCGATTTTACTATACGACACGTGTCAGCAGAATGATAAGTAGATCGTTTTTAGAATAATCCATCCCCTTTCAGGTTCTAACTGGGTCTTTTTTATTTCAACACTAGCTCGAAAAGAAAGAGGGGGCGGTTAGTCAGTGTAAAATATTGCGACGTTGTCGACGCCAATTTTTCCAATCAATTTCCATTAGCATAGCTCGTTAAAAGAAAACGAACATAACTGTGGTATAGGAAGACAGTTTAATCTGTTATCACATAGGGTGGTATGTGCTAAAAGCAAAAAAGAATTATTACGCATCCAAAGAGACGTAACTACTATAAATTACTGTTTGTATTTACAAATATAAAGTTTGATGTAGAAGTGTAGTACTTTTTTTGGGATAGATTCGATATTCAACTTTATCGATCGGTGTTAGTTATGTTACGAGGTCGTTTAGTTACATGTATATCCTCAAGAGAGCCTTCTTTGGTGAAGGGTAGAACCACTTGGAGTCATATTCGCCATTCAAACAGTAAAGGATAGTAGACAACAACGACAACGAAGCACTTTTCATATAAGTTTGAATATACACCTGACAGTATCACTTCAGATTTACTGAAATTTAACACACAACCAGTATCTGAGGGTAGCAACTAAACATTCAGCACACAATTCTTCAAATATAGCATCACAACAACAAAGGAAGTTCATTTATATACAACGACCGATTTTTTTTTTCCTTTATCAAGTCTATGTTTCTTTTATATTTGTTTTTATTGAAAGGGCTTTGGAAATCTACACAGTCTAGATTGAATTGTGGAAACCTTAGTCTTTACTGTAAAACTGTGAAGAAAAAAACCGGCATTATTAAAGTAAACAAAAAAAAAAAAAGAATCCTGTTTCACTGATCTTTTGTCATTTTCGTTTCTATAAGATACCATATTAATCCACCTGTAAAGTTGTGTTGTTATTGTTGAAAAGTAATATTATTAATATTTAGATTTGATATTAAGCTAGCTATTCATAAATCTGTTGAAATTTGCCGTAAAAGTTAATTAATTCAACTTGTTCGATATAACTAGTTGAACATGTTTGTCGTTTTGTATTGTATTACATTGTAAATAATTCACAACACATATTTCAATTATATTGTTCTTTTGTCGTGTCAGGTATATATAGTGCAATTTTTCTATTTCAAATTAATATAATATAATCAATGTTTTATTACCAACATTTGTTTTAAATTAATTTTAATAAGTTATATAGCAATATCGTTACAAATTTCGGAGAGATTGTTAATTTTAATGATTCCATAACAACTTTTTCATATAGATTTAATATGAACGGTTGGTATTTTCCATTTATCAGAAATTTAATGATAGAAATCACAGTTAATGGTGCCATTTGTTGTCTGTCAAAACATCACTTCTATTATCAAAAATGTAAATACATCAAACGACATTTGATATGCAAAGTATTACCTACTACAGAAATTGCACAGAGTAAATTACGAATAGTGCAATTCGAGCATAAAACTAAAAGATCTAAATGAAAATTGACACATAGTTACTTTTATCTAGTGAAATATTAAAAATTTCTCTATCGTCTATTGATAACAACAATATTAAATAACGTATCGATCAATCAATAATTGTCATTATCAAATTTCGTTGTATAAATATTAATATGAGAAAAAGTTGGATAAAAAGTTTGAAATTAATAGTAATTGATGGTTACCAAAATGGTATTATGTATTTACAAAAATTGATTTATTTGAGGACTTTATTGATTATAAAAAACACAACACAAGGGTAATAAATTATTTGCTTCAGGATATTTACCGACAATAATGGAGCTAAGAACGTACGGTGTGTTCGTGTGGCTTCAGCAAACTTGACTTTTAAACTATCAAATTGATAACAACAGATAGATTCGAAATTTGTTGGAAAACAGTTCATTTTGTTGTAAAATCATTTATCGCTTCGTCCTACCGAAAGACAGGTTTTTATCTATTAAAGGTTAAACAGCGGTAAGAGGCTTTACGTCCAAAACAAACTTTCACCGCCTAAGAAATCAGTATTAATAAGTACTGCAAAAAGGTAACCTTATAAAGCATGGGAATAGAATAGTAGCAACAAAAAAAACGAAAAGGGTAATCCGATAATGGAACATAATAGTAGCAGTGTTATAATTTGTCTAGTAGAACCCTTGAAAATTGATGTAGATTTGCAAAATTTTTGCAATAGAAAAGTAAAAATATTCAACTTCAAAAACATCAGTGATCCCAAACGTTATTCGTGTGTATATGAAAAGAACGTAAACGTTAAAAAAACAATTTCTTTACCACAGTTATCCGATTCGTCTTCGTTGGGTTACCATTGCACGACTAGAATTGTAAGGAATGTTGTAGCATGTACAGGATTGTCCATTTTCGATGGTTTTTAAGCTTAACTTCTATAAACAATGATTGGATAAAACAACTGATGCCGCATTCTCGTGCTTGTTTTTTATGACTAATCAAATGGTACCGTCTGATTCTCACGATGTTCTTTTGTTTTCGAGTTATCCAACTTTTTTGACTTTTTCGCTATTTTGAGGATGCTCTGTATCGCGCATAGTTGTAAAAAAAGGTACAACCTACTCAAAGTAGACAAGGTAGATAAAATCTTCATTAAAAACTCTATCAGAAGCAATGAGAATTTTTCCAATTTTCTTAGAGGTATACGGGATACAAAGCATCTTCAAAATAGTGGGAAAGTCAAGAAAATTGAACTACTCGAAAACAACAGAACATCGCGAGAACATTGCCATCAGTTATTTTGTCCGATAACTACTTATAGGAGTTTACCTGAAATACCATCGAAGATAAGACACCCTGTCCAGACATGCCTCGAGATAGTCCAAAAATATGCAAACAGCCGTGCTTCTGTCTGTACTTACTCAGACATGGTGTGTTTCAGTAATTGCCACTGTAAATACTGACATAAGGATCATAGAAAGAGACTATTATATTCGTAAATATTAACTCAATTAGCATATTTAATAAGCTTGGTAAGGTTTTACTTTATTTGAAACGCATATATTTCAGAATTATCTAATAATAATATTTGGCAAATATTCAAACATAATATCCATTATATATTATTATACATACTTACTTTAGGATTTGTGTATAAACAATTTATATGTTTATCTAATTTCCTATTCCCTTTTATTTAGTTATTTTTGCAAAATATGAGAGTCTGGTTCACAAAAACAATGTACGTATAAATCTAATTCGTCGTCTTTTCCACGTTAACTTTACAAGAGGAAAAAAAAGCTCATTTTATTCCAATAAGAGAAATTTAATTTCTCTTTATAATAATATCCCTTGTTTCAATATAAGTTGCCAAACAATAACAGCATAGTCATATCTGAGTTTCTATTCAAAACCAAAGTACTTTAATACTGCTCATTAATTTTAATATCCTATATAATGACTGGAATGCACGTTATGCTTCATTAAATTTATAAATCGATGGATTTTTAAACTTTTACGTTTGAAAATTTAACTAAGCCTTTCATCGTGCACATTAAATATCGTAATTCAATCAAATTGATTATTTTTTATTCATTTTTATATTGATATTAATAACAAAAATCAAACAGAGTTAACAGTCAATTAATCAGTTATTTGTTTCTAATGTTTTAACGTAAATAAAGCTATTCTCCCGGCGCATTCGCCATTTTGCGTAACCGGTTAAATTTAATAATGCTGAATTGTTCATAATTCTCATTAAAAAAACCGGGTATTGCTGAAGTTTAATTAGTAATCGTATCAAATATATGTAAATTCAATTGAGAAGCATTAAAGCTTAATTTAGTGAGTTTTGAACATAGTGCAGAACTTTGATTTTCCATTTTTATCATTCTCATTGGATACTGATTATATCAAATTCACAGTATACTCTACAACGAGATAGTACTGTTGTTAATGGTGTAATGGGATAATGATCAAATTATAGAATAATTTTACAAGTCGATCGTATAATTATCCTAATAATGATATGCAAATATCTAAATTTCTGTAGGCGTATTGATAGGGTTAGACAATTCCCATCTGACATCTGGCAGGTTTGCTCGATAATTAATGAGGTCTAATGTAAGATCTGTTACTTGATCAAATCAATCAATCTTGAATATAGAAAGTGATACAATTTTAATATTTGAAATCATTTTGTGATGTGTGAAATGTTTGTAACAATCCTAATATTACATTTGTTTTTTTTTTACATAAGTCGAGTCTCATATATTTGTTTCCACGGTTTGGATTTTCGATGGGAATGTTGAAAGCTTTCTAGAAAACGTGTAAATATCATACCGTCAACGAAATGAAATAGCATCATATTACAAGATCTCAATCTAAATATCATGTTCATAAGTATTCTCTGTTCTTTACATTTGTCATTTTGCTTTATCTTTCCCTAGTACTATAAGATATAATGTAATGGGCATAGTCATCACTTTTTATCCATCTGTTTTTCTCTATCTTATGACAATTTTGATTATAGTCATTGTTCTTATTGACACCAATACTGAAATGTACAATTGTCGAACAAATATTGTCTATATATACCTACTAAAATAAATGTTTACATTTCGATTCGTAATAATGTGGCAGTTACATCCAGACAATAACAAATGTAGTACCATCGTTATTGGAGAATTTCTTAGAAAATTGATCGTTTTCATGGAAACTTTATAAATTTTATCCAGTTAACATATTGCTTGCATATTTTGTAAAATGATGATATCGCTTTCAGCTCCACATAATTTACTATTAAGCTTCATATTGTGATAGGTGTGCAATATTTTATCGAAAAACGGATGGCTACCAGACAGGAAGTAAACTTTATGAGAAATTATTTGCACTATACATACATAGATATGTGTGTGGATATTGTTGATAGTAAAACATTTTTAAAAGAGAAAGTTTTAACATGTTTTTATAGTTTGCAATTATGAAACGTAGAGTGTTTTCAGGATGAATATAGACCGGTACATGTCCTGATAATTCACAACGAACATTAAAATCTACTTAATTGAGGTTTTTCCACCCTTAATAAGAAAATTGTATTTAGTTTGTTTTTCGAAAAATAAAGAGAAACATTTAACCAACATGCACCTGTATAATGTAATGCTCAAATTACTAAAATTAATTTAATAATCTCGCTAATTCAACGTATCCTCTTAATTTTCATGTATTTTTTTTCGATATAGTGCAACGTTATTATTTCGTGAAATATTCTGTTGGAAAATAATCCAGGTGATGGATGAAGGTGATTACTTGTTTTTTGTTTTGTTTCAATCAACTACTTTATTACACTTTCCTAATTAAAAAATTAATACTTGATTTCTTGATACATTAAACTTGATATATTTTAGATGTTGAACAACTTCTACAGGAAAATACTAATTAAACTAAGAACAGTGTAAAGTTGTTTGCTGTTGAAATTAATTAGATTTTTATAAATTTATTAGAGATGTTTTACATTAGTTACATTCTTTAAAACTACTGTTCCACAAGCTGACGAATGGTTGGTAGAAAATATGCGAACAATTACTTTATAGAAAGTTCCCAACTACCTTTTACTGATATTATAAAACTTTTATTTAATCTTCAATTTTATTTCTTTGCATGAAAATTTCATAAATTAATTGCATTTAAAACTCTTCATTGGCAGTGAATTGATTAGAAGTGTTTGAAAGAGAACAACAAATACGAGAGTGAATCAATGCATTTTCAAAAGTTTCCAAAGCACTTACAATTAGTCCATTATGGCACAAACTTTTGTTCGAAAATCTGTTAATTTGTGTATCATTCTTCACATTTTCTTGTTCCATATAAATCTGAGAGTGGGCGAAAATTGTGATCTCAAAATTCAACCACAACTAACATGAAGGAAGCTCTAGACTGAAACCCTTAAAACACTAAGTGTACACTTAAATGGGTGATTTTTTGTAAAAGTCTACTGTAACTCGCCTCGATATGGTTTGATCCTTCAGAAATTTGACGACTAGACGATTTGCTGCCTGTGGATAAAATCACTAGCACAAAGTCTACATTTAGATTTGATATTCAGGCATAGCTGTCCTTTTCTTCATGCCTTTGTATTTAATATACAGGAAATTAATGTCCTTGCGGCGTAAGAATGAATAAATCGAGTGGTAATTTTACACGTAATGCAATTTTAGGCTTATTTATCAAAACTACAGTCCAAATAATTGAACAATTATGTGTAAATGCATCAAAATTGATACGAATTCGTTACACTATTGTTACAGGTAGATACAAAATGTGGGTGAGCAATACTATTAACACTATCACTGATCGTTCGATTGTTTGCCATTTATTGATGCCTGAATTGTATAGAGTCCAGACATCCACTGAATCGATGAAATTACATTTTTATGCTACTGAATTATTTAATAGTGACGGCTTTTTTTATCAGCTACAGAATATTTATCAATTATTTCCCTAGTAGAGTACAAATACAGTCGTCTACTAGACAACTATTCAACAATAAATAAAAATACCATCCCACTTTCTATGTTGTCAAATTCGATTTCTATGAGAAACAGAATAAATATTGGATTTTATACGGTTCTATGCGAATTCAAAATAACAAAAATGTTTTAAAGAAAATACGTAATTTATAATATTCACCCCAAGAAGTGGAAACATAATATTATATACAGGGTCGCTAAAAAGTATGGATACAGCTAAATATTTGCAGAACGGTTTAGCAAAGCTTTCTGAAATTTGGGACACGGCTAGAAGTATTAAAATTTTATTATTTGAGATTTTTTTCAATTTTCTACCGTAATCTGTTTTGAAGAAACAGGGCCAACTTGATTTTTTTTCAATAGTCCGGGAGTCAAAAACTAAGTTACCGTTGAAAATGCTGATATGCGAGCGGCAGATTGCTAATAACAGCATTTTCAAAGCTAACTTAGCTTTACTTTCTCATGAAAAATTAAATTTTTGATTTTTTTTCTCAGTTTTTAATAAAAATAAAGGTGGGCGTGTGTTACATCACTGAATTCAGAAACAAATACTCTTTCCACAAACAGTAAATTTGACCCCCGTGCTATTTTTAAAACCTACAGATTGGATGATGGTAGAAAATTGAAAAAAATTTCAGATGATAGAATTTGCATATGGCTAGACGTATTCAAATTCTATCACATTTTTTAAACGGTTTAGCAAAGCTTTCTGAAATTTGGGACACGGCTAGAAGTATTAAAATTTTATTATTTGAGATTTTTTACAATTTTCTACCATCTTATATTCTGAAGCAACAGAGCCAACTTAATTTTTTTTTAAATAGCACGAAGGGTCAGATTTAATATTTTTGAGAGTATTTTTGGGGTGTTTTTTTCTGATTTCAGTAATGTAACACACATATAGGTACCTTTATTTTTATTAAAAGTTGAGAAAAAAATTAAAAATTTAATTTTTCATGGAAAAGTAAAACTAAGTAAACTAAGTTAGCTTTGAAAATGCTGTTATTAGCAAACTGCCACTCGCATATTAGGCAAAAATTAAACTTGTATGCATTTTCAAAGGTAACTTAGTTTTACTCTTTCATGAAAAACTAAATTTTTAATATTTTTTTTCTCAACTATCAATAAAAATAAAGGTATATGTATGTTACATTACTTTTGACCCCCATGCTAGTTGAAAAAATCAAGTTGTCCCCTTCAGAATAGATGATGGTAGAAAATTGAAAACAATCTCAAATAATAAAATTTTAATACTTCTAGTCGTTTACCAAATTTCAGCAAGCTCTACTAAACCGTTTTAAAAATATTTAGTTGTGCATAATTTCGATGATATTCTATTGATGCATGTCAAGCTTAGCGTATTTTCGTTTTTATCATCTTATTATCAGTGAGATTGGTACATATACCAACAATTCTATGCTGTTTTTCTCTCTTTTGTATAGAAAGCGAAATACCACAAATTCTAACCTTGAGACAAATGGTTGTTTCCGCTCTTACAAAACCCATATTTACCCCCTTTTTCCTAGTTCCAACTAGCTTCACCCTCGTGGTTTTTTTTTGTTTTTACAAACCTTTTATTGTGTATAATGGAGGGAATGAGAGACAAAGTTGAAAAAGATGTAAATTGTCGTGCACAGTTTCCGTATAAAAGCATACATTTTGTTCTGTATGTTTGTTTTACTTTACTATTCAATTGTCATAAACACCCGGAAAAACTTGGAATTAATTTTCATAGTTGACAGTATCCATATATGTCTTGAATTTACCAAAAAAAAAACAACTGGTAAAAGAAATTTAATGTAAAATTTCCGTTACAATCCCACAACAAAACATTTTCTAAATAAATATAAATTGCAATTGAAGAACAAAAATATATAGAAACTTTTGGTTTGATTGCATCACATATGAGGCAATATACTTTGCATCTCAAAGAGCTTTTATTGTTCCTTTACGGCCATAATAGTAAAATGCATGAAATAGGATAGCAATAATTTTGTGTATGTCGTAAAAAATTTACCTCAGTTTCATTTGTAATCCTATTTACATATGCAGATAAACAGTATCTATCTGTACTATTCACTTTAACGGTAAAATTCATCAATGATATTCCATTAGGATTTAATTAATTATACAATTAGTTTATTATCCTGCAGCTCAAACTAAATTATAGAATGTTTAATGTTAGCTTTGGGAATATCGTAGCATAGTTGTACTACCTATAGTGGACTGTGATTGTTAAACAACAAAAACGACAACTCCAACAATTTGTTTACAGAATCTGGTATAGAAACATTCAACTAATTTTGAGAAAATGGAGATATCTTTAACTTAACAACTTATTTTTTTATTGCTGTCAACTTTAACAAATACATCAGCATATACACACCACAGTGAATAAATAGAGAAGGGAATTTGGTAATTTTATTTGCCATAAAATTTCCATGCCTTATCTACCCTAAAACATCAGGTGCCAAAAACGAAGGAACTTCCCCAATAATGAGAAAAGTTTATAAAATTGTAATAATGCCTCGTTAAAAGAATCGTTTTAATACATTATTCTTATACGTATTTATCGATGTGTCTACTTATATTCTTCTAACTTTAAAACCATAAAAATACACTTGTTGTCATTGAAGAATCCAACATTCTTTGTGTGTCGCGTTGCGGCGTTGGCAATATATATATATGGTGTGCTGAATAGTTATTTGTCTAATGGATTGTCGAAGGATAATCTCCTATATTGCAGAGAAGTCTGTATGTGGACGGGTGAAATTACATCGTAGTGTAGACGAAAATGATCCTCAACATTATCGGGTATCCCTCAAATCTTTGCGGTGGAAAGAAAAACATTAAACAATATAAAAAGACATGATGTATAGATGTTCGTTTTTTTTTCTACTTCTTAGAAATGTTCTATTAAGACAGTTTATATAGCTTGGTCTAAATAAAAGCTGATTTAAAGCTGAGGATTAAAAGTTTATGTGAAAAGATTGATAGTGATTACTTGGCCTGGGTTTAGTGCTGTCACCTCTAAGGATTAACAATTTTCCAAGACTAATCTCCAATGGTTTCTGATCATTCACGCTAAAATTATCACGGATTGTTTCTTTCTTTTCAATCAAAAATTAAGCAACATGTTGGCGTTCTCGTCCAATGTAACAATAGCGTATGCTCTATTCACAATTTAAGCATCTGCTACTCTTTTTGCAATTACACTCCATCTTATATATGAACGCAAGAAATTGCATAAATGACATACTTTTATTGGATAGAAAATGGCTGGTGTTCAATAATTTATTTCATAATCTCAAAATTTAATGAGACAATTTCGTTTCTTTGTATTCGAACAATTCACGCCGTCGTTTTTATGATATTTATCGACTTCATTAAAATGTTTTCAACGTTTTAAACGACGAAATTATCCTCAATGTTTACATCGATTCTACAGTAGCCCACAAATTACAATAAATCAATAGCAAATAATGTAAGCGACATTGCTTTACGAAATGTTCTGTTATATAAAAAAAAAAATGGAAAACACAAAAACAATCAATATTTGATGAAAAAATACTGCAAATAACCAGAAACGAATCCTGATTTTGGTAAAGGAAACATCGAACTATCAAAATGACATACGTAATGAGACTGTTGGAGATATTTGAAATTGAAGGGATGTTAAATCTCAAACAGGAAATCGTAACACGAGGTAACAAGACGATGTGGTGATGGAATTTATTGCACGATAAGAAAAATGCGTGTTTCTGGAACATTCACGATGCAGAAAAAAAAGGATAGACTTTCACCATTTACGTTTTAGATATGGGTTTTTCGCTTTTTTTATATATATGGGGTTATATTATATTAAGGTGCAGAAATTTAGAAATATTGTTATGAAAATCGTAACATTAAAGCCGTATTTTCATCTTACAACAATGATTTTAATAACAAATTCAACAATATCGATGTCATCAAAGAGTTGGTAAAGTTTGAAATTGTAGTGCGTGTCCTACTAAAATCCATTATTTGTTACATTTAGAGATGGTTCAAAGGATCCAAAAGCTCAATAATACTTGATATTGCCATTAACCTGTAAAATTTAAAGATCTCATCGCATTGATTATCGCCTAGCGCTATCCCTGTCAATAAACAAAAGATTGGGTAGTTTGATGCTGATCAATCACAGATTGGGAATAGACCCTCTGGACAAACCAACCCCAAACTTGAAGTTTGCTTAAAATAACACAATCACACGATAACTTAATGGAAATCGCTTCAATTGAAGTCATTATTATAATTGACCCACTTTTGTTGTAAAATCATTTTTATAGAGTTTGTTTAAGGTAAATTTTAAAGTTACTTTAAGCCAGAAGTACTGACAATTGCTGTTTCTGAGCTTTTAAGCAATTCTTTTCTTTTTGTTTTTAAAATCGAATTTACTGCTGCAACTTTGTAAATTTTATATGTGATTCAGTTTCAAGTATCATACTTTATCGTATGAGTACGGATAGTATTTCAATAGGAAAGAAGGCAATATCATTTTGAACATGGATAGGTATACGAAGAGCTGATGCTAACGACAAAAAGAAAAAAAAAAACCGAACTAAACTGAACTTGTGCATGTCAAAGTAATATTTATGACCGGGAAGGCGCAAAGACCGGTAGCAGGTCGCTTGCCTCTGGCTGCTTTCAGAATTATATTTCGTCTCATACATCATTCCAGTCTTCTTATATACTATTCTCTGGGTGTATATAAATGATGAAAACGCTTGCGGTTGGTATTGTGTGATTTATAAACCCACAGACTTATTCAGGTCTTTCTCGGCACGATGACGACGACCGACATGCATACAATCATCACATAATAACACGAATCTCTCTTTACTTTGAAATGCAGTCATTACAACATGTAAGTGTAATAAAATCGATTTGTTGTAGTGCAATATTATGCAAAATTAATTCTTTAATCCCAGTTGTATAACAAAACAGACTCTTGATGGATGCAGCAGTTATTTGTTCGAATCAATCAGTTAACCAAACAAAGTTATTTAGGATTCACGTAGATCAGCCATTGAAATAGGTTTGTAGGTAATCCGATGAAACAGATAAATTCGTACTATATTTTAAATACAACCATAACTATCTGTTATATTGTTTAATGGTTGTTAATATTGGAGATTTCCCCATTAAAACAGTCACTTTCAATACACATCTCTTCGGTTAACATGTGATTGAAAATTATTGACTTTTTAATCAATCATGTTGTGTGAACATAGCGTGTAACAAAAATTAACCGTTTTCATGGAAATAGATTTTTTTATTATTTTGTTAATTAACCTTAATGTTTGTTAATGCAATAATCTATTTCTATTTATTGATTACATTATCTTGCTTATCCTTTGTTAATGCTAATGTCTAGTTCTGATAATAGGATTGTTGGAATATCTATACAATAATTACTGTAGAAGGAAGTTTAGTTAATAAATTATTCAATGCTTAAGAATTCAAATACTGATAAAGCATAGTCGTTGAATGCTAACAGAAAATATGTTCAATAACCGATCTTTAAAGTAACGAAAGAGTATCAATTGATAAACACACAGACTAGATTTAGAATCGAAAAATATCTTAAAAAGATATTCAATTTTTCTTATTTATCAAAGAGCGGATGTAGATGAAATTGAACAAGCAGAAGGATTTACATAAGAACATCCCCAACAAAATATTTGCTTAACGCAGATAATTTTATAAGCTAACATAAGGAAAACCCAATTTTATAAATCAATATGTTTAACAAATATCAGCAAATACTTTTCTCTCTCTTTTGCGCGATCTTCTTTTATAGGTCGTGAATATATTTGAGAATATTTTATTATTGGAACAAAACTGCCATTCTAAATCGCATTATTCCATTTACATCAAAATTGATACGAGTTTGTCGTCTTTGGAAAATTACTGAAAAACAAAAAAAAAGCAACAACAATGCTGTAACGAACAAAGAACTGTAAAAGGTCCTGTATTAGCTAAGCCGTCCAGATATTTATGGTGGCTATTTGTGAGATGTGAAGCGGCCGATGTGCAAGCTCTATTTACTATTTATCTGTCCCGGTGGTGCCATTTGACTTTATCAAGATGGCGGATCTCTGTATCATAGATTCTCTTTGCTATATATATATATAGAACCATTCTAGAGTATGTTCATCTTTCAAATACTGGTAAAAAGTATTGATTTGTATCGTGTTGGAAAATCTCATTTTATCGTCAAACATTTCAAACGGAACAAACGAAATCACATTAATTAAAGGACAAAAAGGTAGATTTTTAGCCACTTACAAACAACTGGCGATCGAAATAAAGTTTTACAGCTTTTAATATAATTTTGGTGTTTGGTTCTATTTTTCTAGGAAGGTATATACCACAAAAACGAACAATATAAATATAATCTTATGATGTTATAACAGCAGGGTATGTTTTCAATTAACTAGATGATGGACTGATAGTCGTAAAGTTCAACCATAAAACTGTAAACGAATGGTAGTAAATAATTTTAATAATCAGTAATGTTTATGGCAGATAACCAAATTTTCTTAAATATGAAATTCTCAAAGTTTTAACATTTCAAAGAAAGAAAAGAAAAGAATTCAACATCTTTATTGTGTACTTGTTGTTGTTGTTGTTGTTATTGTTGATGCTTGGAATATGATATTAGTTTTGGCGAGTTGAAGATGAAACAAGTCTATCACGTTTATGTTATCCTTACAGCTGCTAGAGTAATTTTCGCGCTTCGCTTGGTAGCGAGCATCCTGCAACTTGATGGAATCTCACGGCCGACTTACTTTATTTAAATACATTCAAGATAAATCGCTATATATGCTAAAGTATTTACTATAGTCTATATTTTGACTGACTATATGGGGAAATATCTGTTGTACCAACAAGTGATTGATTTATATGGAAATTTATAAACGATTTATAAAAAGCTATTCTTTCAAGAAAGAAACACTGATATCCATACCAATCATTTCTATCTACGCAAACATTTCCTATTTTAACAGATTATATATCGGTGCAATCCTGAGATTATTCAGGTAGGTAAGTCGAATCCATTAACGTTTGGGTCATTCCATATCAAATCATCAAATCGACAAAATCAGCATATTTTAGATTTTGCTCAAACTTTGTGGGAATGTTTTTTATGGTTCCAACGACCAAAATGCTTAAGGATTTAATTTTCGGAAGCGCCATTTCCGGTTCACACAAAATTAAGCAATTGAAAAGTATTATTTTTGTGCTTTGCGGTTTTAGCTGTAAAAAAACTTCTATTTGAGGTGTCTTCTTGAACAACTGTCCGCGGATAACTACTTAGGTCAGTATAAAAGTATGCGCCAAAATAAACAAAAGAATCAAACATAAGAAACAAACCAATGGCTTCATTTTTCGCTACTCTTTAAACGCCTGTACCTCTGCTAGAGAAGAAAATAACAAGAAGGGCCTTGAAGTTTTTTGTAGTTAAACGCAAGAACTAAGTATCCTATTGAATTCTATTATCAAACAAGTCCAAATTGTGGCCTGAAATATGCAAATTCTTAAAATTTTAAAACTTCAAGCAAAGATTTTTGTCAAAACGAGTTGACTGAACGAGTCGATTTTGATTTTTTATTATCTTAGGATATGTACACTTTAACATCTGAGAATAATTAGACTTTTATTTTCAATAGCTCAGACACTGGAGCCAATTGAAAATCACAAAAAAATCAATAGAATACATGTCTTTTCAGTACCATGTTATTTTTCAGATATATGAATTACCTGGATTTTTATATTTATTTTTTTAGAAAGTACCACCTTTTACCTTCAAAATTCAACCTTAATCAAGTCGACACCTCGAATGGAAAATTCTTTACAGCTAAAACCGTAAAGCACAAAAATAAGACTTTTCAATTGCTTAATTTTGTGTGAACCGAAAGTGGCGCTTTCGAAAATTAAATCCTTGTAGATATTAGTCTTTGGAACCCTAAAGCACATTCCCACAAAGTTTGAGCAAGATCTAAAATAGTGCAGCAACACTTTTGTTTTTTCAATGATTTCATATGGAATGACTCGTTTAAGTGTAACGACGCTCCAAATACCACCGAAATAGCCACCTCTAGTTATAAGTCTACTCAAATTTCTTAATCATTGATGCGGAGGTGAGACCTTCAAACAAAAAAACAGTGAAAAAACTGATAAGATCGTCATCATTGTCAAGTTATATTTGGATATACTATGTTACAGTTTAATAACTGTGTTTTCCAATAATTATCGAGTTTGTTCACAACGGATAGATTCGTTGCTTCAAACGTGACCACAGGAGGTGATTAGAAGGAGTTTAAGGTTGCCGATGCTCTAGTTTATTTATAACACGGATATCGAATCTTGAAAAACAGAAATCTTGATTTTTTTTTATTATTCCGCAACAACATTTTGAAACATAGCGGAAATATGAAACGTTCCTAATACTATCCACTGATCCATTATTTAATTATTCTATGGTAAACATATTTTTAATTGGAACACCAAATGGAAAAAAAAATGTTGGTAGATTTATCCAAACAGATTCGTAGTATATTAAAAACAGTTAATAGGGGGGTGTAGGGGGTGGTGGTGGTGGTGGTGGAAAAATAAAAACATCTCAACCAGATGATCTGGAACGTACATTTTTATGCACCAATGAACAGATGTGATATTCCTTCGGGATCTTATAGTTTATATATATGACACAGGATTTTCTGCATATGACACGTTCTACTATCCCTTACGGTTATATAAATCATAAGTCAAAAGAGTCGAACCATTTTCTAAAACGCATATGGTGTCCTTAGAGGGTAAACAGGCTTTGTCATAATATTATAACCCAATAATAACCGGCAAATGGTATGGTACAATACAGATAAACGAACAATCAATCTATATCCAAATAAAAAATACAATTGAACATGATAATGAGATGACAGTGGAAGAAAATAAATGTTTATCGAGTTTAACAGAACAACATTTCGATATTTATTAATCAATAATTGATTAATGAGATTTTTATTACAACAGATGTTTGTTTTCAATAACATGCAATATCGTATCAGAAAAAAAATGAAAATACATTAAGAATCAACTAGTGATTTGTAGTTAACCATACAGAGTTAAACTCACTTCCAAAGTAGTAATAAAAGTGGCATTATTGATCTGAAGCATCTATTACAAGCACCGAGATTATCTCTGTTGAAAGTTATGTTTCCAACATTACAGTATATATAAGTTTAGTCAATTTATGAAGTCGTAAAGCAACCTTGGGAAAGCTACAAAGAAAATACTACTATAGGGAAACACCAAATAGAATGAAAGAAACGAATGAATTGCTCATCAGGATTTAGATAGTGTCAATGAAATACAGTGTAGATTCTCAACTGACTTGTTGCAAATTCATTGCTATATAGTTTTGATGTTATTTTCAAACCAACCGTTCCTATTTATTACAAATTCAAACTAACTTGTTTCGGTTCTTGTTGGTTAAGTAGTGTACAGGTTTTAGTGATTACCACACTAGAATGTTGAAAAGCAATAGAATCGTTTTTTGTCAAGTATAGCAGTTGGCCACAAAATTCCCTGTGGTTCCAATTATTTTGTCCCTAGTTTTCTAAATGTGTGAATATTTGATGTGTGGAAACGGTAAACTTTTTGTTGTTGTTGTTGTTGTTCTTGTTGTAATATTTAAACGGACTATTTGTGGATATATTAGTTTTCGCTGGACTGATCGATTTATTATCAAGTTAGATGGAAGTGATGTAGATCGAATTTGTGGTTGATGGCATAGGTGACTATCGACTATCAGTGATTGAATTTTTATTGGCTTGTTCACGGTAAAGAAAACGATAAGAAACGAGAAGAAAATTAGAGGATGTTGTTGGGAATGGTGCTGTGTTGCAATGACAACAAAGAGACTCGAGTGTGGGACGTGTAGTGGGATTAATTGTGCCAGACTGTCAGGTACAGGGATGAAAATCCATACCGTTACATAGTATTTACCAGTGGATGGTAGGCGTGTTTGACTTTCATGTATCGAGGTGGAAAAGTGACACTACACATAATTTTCCTCAGTTACAATAAAAACTTGTTGTCTCTTTCTATTTTCTTAGGGTATATGTAGAATAAATTCAATATAGACGTTGTCCTTGTCTGTTAACGTACCGTGTAGTGGCAACAATTGTCAGAGCACCGCACCCGTATGTGTACATTGTATATGTCTGTACTCTGACGATGTGTCGCCTGCTCGCATTTCAATTATATTTTATGTTTCATCTTCCGCATGGGTTCAGTCCGTTATTCGCGTTACCCCATCTGTGACGCCTCCTATTCGTACCGACAATGGTGGCGTTTATAGCACCGAACCCTTGCGTGCCGGTCAACGACGCCCCAGGACACCTACTGTCCTTTCATTAAACAATACCACATTTCACAATCGTTTTTAACGTTTAAATTAAATGAATCTAGAATTCATTATAACGACAAAAATAGAATCAAATCTTTTTTTTTTTTGTATATTTCACTTTTGAAGTATGTGTTGTTTTTGGAGATTACACCTAGTGGGGGGGCATAATGTAAATCTGCGACCTTTTTCAACGGAAGTCAGACAAAATAAAGAGCTATTTCCGGTACATTATATCAAAGTGGTCATTCACACCATTCCTTTTAGTCTTTCGTCAACATACACTTGACCATCAATTGAAAAATATAAAAATTTCATATTAGCCTTTCCTAAAAAAAAGTGATAAAAATATCTGTGGAATAATAATTTGATTCCATTCAGTTAAATATAAAATGAAGGTTCTGTAAATTGAAAAGTTAAGTATAGCTTTTTATATGAAATACGTGACCACAATCGTTGAATATAAAAAATTCAAGCAGTTTTCTGACCGCTGCTCGACTATAGCTATATAACTCTTCTCGCTTGAGCTTTCCTATAACATTGGGAAAAGTCCGGTCTCAGAAATGACTAAAACATAAATCATGGACTTGGATTCGTGTGTGGATAATCGACAGTCGTATGTGACAGCTGAACATAATTTCGCAAAAGGACGCCAGTTCTGAATCCCTAAGGAAACTAAAATGCAAAATCCCGGTTTCTTTCGTTATATATTGTAAAAAAAAAACTTGTTCACTACTTGATGCAGATTTATTTTACAACTTTTCGTTCTCTTGAAAACAAAAATCCACAATCCGAACAAAAAGAACACAAATAAATTCCACATAGATATCAATTGATGTTTAACTTTATTCAAATATTTTAAGATCATTAAATTTCAAAACACGATCCACCCCTATTTTTAAATACGTTGAATAATTGAAATAGAAAAGCTCCTAGTTTCAAATGTGTAAAAGCTGACTAAAATCTATTGTAACGCTGAACAATTACTGTTGATGTCTTTATCGCATTAGAACAACACGTCATTCTTCAATGAAATTAGAGTGCATTATGCAAGAAATAAAGCTCCATATAAACGAGGGGAATTGTACCTTTAAATCACCTGCCAGAGGGTGACTCTCCCTATTTCAATTCAACACTATTGTCACCATTATTATTATTACCATTGTTAATTATAAATCGTTTACAAAAAACACGCACTTCTTTCATTGCTATTCTCTTTTTTAATTGTATCCATCCGTTCGAAAAATAATGTAACTTATTTGTATCCAGTGAATCTCACATGAGTGTTGGCAACATTGGATGATATAAAAGCACACCTTTAGCTTTGTACATTTTATAAGTTACAGCTTATAGATTACGATTGCTTTGAATGGGACAGCCTCCAGGATTTTCAATTTTTATTACAAATTGTTCCTATCGATCTTTTATAATCTTTTATTGAGAATGAATTTTCATTTTTCTCAGCCTCAGGTTATTAGTTAAAGCTTCAATAATAGTGCCAATAAACGCCAATAGTGCAACGTTATCGTTTATGATATGCATTAGAAAATTAATTAATATTGCACAAATTGGCGTTAGTTTTCTTATTATGATTGTAGAAAAGCTATCAAATCTTACTAAATTTATTTCAGTTCTACTATAATTGTTTTCGTGATCTCATGAGAGCTTTTCGGGAAAAAATACTCGATCAAGATAAGATCTTTTTTAGGGGAATAACTGCAATGCTTAGAGTTATTTTCTGGATAACTCTGTCGAAGAACCTAAACTTTGATTTCAAAATCCTTTAATAAGGAGTATTCAGTAGTTAGTTGTTTATTAATCTGTTTAATCTGGCAAGCAGCTATTTATAATGCAAGTGCTGTAATTTTTCCAGTGTTGTGCACGATACGTAATTAAACAATTATAAAGCGGCAGATTTTGTAAAAAATGAGTTAGTGAAGAATATAGACTAGATATAGTTTTAGAAAATACAACAATCGTATCAAAACGATAAATTAATATTTATTTTCAATAATGAGTAGCAATTTTCGTCGATTCCATACGAAATTGTTGTTATTGGAATAAAAATCTTTATAGTCGATATTTTACCCGTACGTAAACAAAACAAAAAAATGTATAATGTGTAGGAAAAAAGAAAAATTACAATATTGCGTGCCTATTTTCCAACATTCTAATGTATAAAGAGAGAACGAGATAGAGATAGTTTAAGAAAAATTTCTTATATCTATATGTATACGGCAACAAAATAATAACACTTTTATGTTGTTTCACTAATCTATCTTTTAAATTCATTATGATTATAGATATTAAAGTTATGTTTACATTAGAAGACGATAAACAAATTTCAGGACAACAAAAATAATGATTTTTTACGATTTAGTGCTTTTACTTCGAAAGTTATGTGATATAGTTGTCGAATTAAATTGTTAAACAGATATTGAACAAACGTTATAGTATGATTAAACTGCAAACATTCCACTGTTAGCTCAAATATAGCTTTAAATAGGTTTGTGTTTGTTTTACGTGCAATTTCTCTATACAGTTTCTTGAATTTAATATTCCAAACATGAATAATTTTATAGTTTCAACTTGCATGCAATCCTGATTTGTCACAACTTGATCAAAACTTGAATAAGAAGAAAAAAAATAAAACACAGAACGTATAGTGAACTGTATTTGAAAATAGAAATTGACTCTTTAATATTTTACAATTTATGCGATTTATTGTAATTCAGTCTAGCACCATATCAAATACATTTTCATTCAGTTCGTATCATTTGCTGAAAACTTTTCAAATAATTTCTCTATGAAATTTATAGGTGATGTTTGTTTTCTGTTTTTTTTTTTGTTATTTTTTTATCACAGTCTTCATTGTAAATGAAACGACAAGTGTCTTCTCCGTTCACACAAAAATTGGATCATTTATTTTCTCAACCAAATTTCAAGAAGCTTGAGAACAAATTGTACATTCTTAAAACGAAAATGGACTTAGACAAATAGATGAAGAAAAACAATTCCGTTTTTCTTTTGTGTTTAAAAACAATAGAGAGAACAAAAAAAAAATAGAATAAAAGAGAATTTGGCCTACAAATTCATGAGGTTTACTGCTTAATCTGGGCATATTTAATATTTATTGATTTTTATTGAATTAGAACCGATGGAAATCAGAAATGGTAATTAAATCGAATGAAGGCATTGTTTCTCCTCAAATATTTCAAATTGCTGAATAGAAATAAAACTGTATTGCAGGGGCGAGTGTTTAATTTATTTTATAATCCCCTCTTACGTTTTACTGATGAAAATTCACCACATATGCACCTTTAAATACATATATCGCCAATTGATTTGTCGCCTCTAAAATTTCCGTTTAATTCTGACTTTTAACTGAATGAATATATATAGAGATGTTGGGCTTTTTAGTGGAGGTTTTCTGAGCGATTACCGACCCATTTCAACCTGGACAAATCCGTATTTTGGTGGTGGTGGTAGTAGTGGTGGTGGATTGTAAAGTTTCCAACTTTCCGCATTATGTTATGGTTTGCCCATTAACAAGTTCCGTTCAACTATATTGATTAATTATTTCAGGAAATGTGTATCTCACAAAATACAGACATAAAGGACACAAGTAGCATAATATAGTATAAACTCAAAGATTACATTTTATAATCTGTTGGTTCTAGTTTTCAAATGTTGTATATTTATGTTGTTTTGTTTCGTTGAGGAAATGACTCGAAAATCGGAATTTATACACAAACAATATCCTCTCCAATTGGTTTTTGATATTGACAGAACCCTGATTTGAGTTTGGACTGTTCTATAGTGGTTATAGCGCATCGTTTATTTCAATAATTCAAAATTAGAAGTTCGTAATGTTGACATAAAGCCACATCAATTTGTTTCAACAATTTTAATGTGTTTGAGATAGTAGTTTATAGTTAAACCGCGTTACTACAACCAATGGCTTGCAACTCTTATCTGTAGTATTCCACATTACATTCGAAACTTCTAAACTTAAATAGACATAAATGACTTCGTGAAATTTAACACACCATAAAGTGCCCTCACGATGTATAAAATTCACCCTTTAATAGTATTGTAACTTCTATTGCCAGTAACTTTATACAAAATTATGGAATGCGTCCCTACGTTTTTTCCCGGTTTTTTTTTTTTTTTGGTAAGCTTCGAAACATAAATCGTTTTTTAAACCTTATGCTAGACTACAGTATAGGCTTTTTGGATAATGTCTTGTTGCCCTTTTTCCCTATTCGTGTGCTGTATTGCCTTGCTTTATAAGCAAGTCGAGAAGAGCAACCAGTCATCCATCTTACAAGAAATTCTACGATACGACAGGCAACATGATCCCAGATATACTTTGGTCGTTTGTTGAAATTTGGCTCTTGTTAGTCAATAAATATAAGAGAGACCACCCAGAATTATTTGCAAATATACGATGAATATCTTTCGACAGATTACCTGAACTGTATATAACACTCACAGGATCGATAACGGTGATAATAAGGTGAATTCAAGGTATAGATAGGTATGTAATGTAACGTATTTTGTTTACCCAACATATTTCTGATTATATTGAAAGCTGAATTGTATTTTAATTAAACGTTATGCTAAATTAGCGGATAATATTGATTTTCGGCTTTGGTTTCATTTAAATATGCGAATGAAAACAACAAAACATAATTTGTTTTAATTTAATTATCAAATAGTCCATAGTAAGCTGGATTTTAATTAATTAAAGTTACGTTGGTATTTAGTAAAAATAAAACAACAAAAAATTTAGTATCCATAAGCAGCATTAAACTTTCGTCTAGAAATTACCTCTCCTTAAAGACACAACCAAAATTTTACAAAACAAATAGACCACCTTAGCCTAATTTATTTGATATCTAGCTGTATAGCAGCGAATCTTTGTTATGATTGAGCTCCCAAAGATGGTCTTCAATTCTATCGAATTTTATAAATTTCTTGGCTTAAGTTTCTAATAAATGGAATAGGTCGTCCATTTAAATTGTGACTCATATACAAATATCAAATATAAACCTATATTATTGTTATTACTATTCTTTTGGTCCACTTTGTGGATTTAGTCTACCCACCATTGATAATCCGTGAACGTATAATGTAGGGCAGTAAATGCCATACCACCGACCAGTTATTTAAGCCACCAAAAAAAAAAAACAAAATTATGGGTCAATTATACATCCGTTCGTTAATTACATCATCCATCATTTGTGTTTCCCTTTTAGCAATTTCTAAAGTTGAACTAAGCCAGACGATGGTAATGTCTTTACAACTGGATTTGAGATGTATGTATACCAGCATAGAACATTCACGATTACTGGATGACTGGTAATTTTGATAAATCATCCAAAAATTCTCTAAGATACACATGATTCATTAAACTTGTAAACCAACACAGAAAAATAAATAAATAATTTTCAATATTCTACATGGAATTCTTACAAAAGAATTACAGATGATGGTTGGGTAATTCAAGTTGAACGAATGGGTGTATTTTTAGACCAGTTTTCAACAAAACTTTTATATCACCGAGAATCCCCAATATTGCATGTCCAAATACATATTCTTAGTGGTTTTAGATATGGAAATTGTGACATGTTACTCCCGTATCACACGATCCAATACATAAATGTTTTATGAGATCTATGCATATGAAATAATAATACTAATAATAATCGATTTTACGTCATTTTCTGGACAAATGCAAGATTTCATTTCTGTTATTAAAAATTGTAAAGATTTGATTTAATGCAGCTGTTATGTCGAAAATTACGGTTTTTTCTAACCATCAGGTTTAAATTGTTACCGATTAGAATTAATAACACGTAGCTAACAAAACTCATCAACATTTGTATTGTACAACAGATCTGTATTACGGTAATGTTGTCGAATCATTGGACAAAAATCATATTTGAATCTATAAATATGTGGAACACGTGATATAGAGCATGCGTTGAGGAAAAATTGGTAGGAAAAAAAATGCGAAAAAAAAAACAATATCAAAAAGCTCACGCAATATCAAGGCACGCAACCCTAATGAATAGGTTTACTCATTACCGGGGCTTTTTTTTGCGTAATGGTATTTTTCAAACAAAACGCACAGAAACTAACAAAACAAAAAAATCGTATGTACAACAACAGTATAGAGGAAACCTTTAAATTTTTACGTGTTAAACTTAAATTGCCATGATTAAACAACAAAAGAATTTGAAACAAAATGGAAACAGTCCGTGTCCGTTATTGTCCTATAGAAGAATAATAATTGATAATATTTATTCCAAAACTAAATGTTATAATTTTTGTTAATTTTGTTTGTTTTTCTTTTCAGGCAAATACATCAATCATTATGCCAGTCAAGTTGGAGAATATCAAACGAACCGTAAGTTTGTCTTTATTGTTACTAATCGTGTGCGTAAAATAGGCTGAATCATCCGCTTTTCACCTGTTTGTATTCATTGACAACGGATTTTAAAATATTTTTTTTGTTATTATACAAACAACAATACCAACAAATATCCACATATTAGCATCCTTTTTGTTTACCAGTCCTCCCATTATTTCATTTTCATTAATGCGAATTACGTCGAATCACCAATCTATAGAGAAATATCGCCTTAGCGAGAGATCACTGTAATGTTGTAGGGTTTTTAAAGAAGATTAATTAGAGAAACTGTTGGAATTTTTCCCGATTAACACGATTAGTAGGAAATTCTATATAAACGCCCTTGAATGATATATGAAATACTACTATATTGATTTAGTTAAGGCCTCATAAATCACGGCTGTCAATAACTTTATTATTTTTAGCAACAGGGTGTATTTTTATAGATGTTGCTTTCCTAGTGGTAGATAAATTTTCGGACAGACTATTTTCTTAAATATTTTCTCATGCCATTCGGTAAATATTTGCAATTAATTTTGTGAAGCTCAATCATAAGAAAAAGATGGTTTTGTGTTTCAAAACTGTATATAAAACGATAAGGAAGTATTGATATAAAAATGTTGTAAAATATAATTGGAAAACTTAACAAAACTCTTATTTTTGAAACAATTTTTTTTTTGTTGTAAAAAACGATATGGGGTGTGTTTGCGTGTAGGTGTGTGTTGGCAATCAGTGTGGGAATTTCAGCGAGTTTGCAGTTATACGAGGTTGCTTTTATGTCCTTATAGTTGGTCGACAGATAGTTTTTCTCTTCTATCACATTCCAACTGTAGTGAGTCAATACGGACAATGTTTACATAGACAAACGGTGTCAAGAGAGCATAAAACTCGTTATATACTCTTGTATTTACCAATTTTTTTATTCTTTCTTATTGACACCAAGACTATTGCCCAAAAGTTTCTATACTACTAGAGACTTGGGAAAGAAGCAATTATCACCGTTTGTAAATTTATGCGTCTCATTTTAAATCCGAACCGTCAAAATGAAATTGAATCCGATATTAAAATTTACGCTATCTATAATGAAATCTTGATTGAGGAAACTATATCGCGAATGTAATAAAAATCTGACGTTGCAAAAGCAGAAAGTAGTAAAAAGATATGAAAGTATTATAACAGTTACGTACCCTTGGACGGATCGAAAGACCAACCATATCCGTCCAAATACCCAATTGTTACATTTATCCTTTTCTATCTTATATAGAAATTTTATTATAACAACATTGATCCGGTTGGTGGGTAGATCCCATCAAGGGTTGGTTCTGTTGTCGTAACATAACCGACAACAGTATAACTCTCCTTCTGGTCATTTTCATATCAAATTGAAATCTTTTCAAATTGTGTATATCTGGGAATTAACCGTAAAGAAAAATTATTCCATTTCCTAGATTAAACTGGCAATATTATTATTATATTGGATAAAGTTGGAATTAATCTTTTCTAATGAATTACGTGATATCTCTACCGACAAATAAATATGGAATTTGTTTAATTTACTGAATACACAAAATCTGATGATACAGGTAGAAAGCGAAAAAACAAAAGGAAACAACACAAGCAAAATGACAACTAAGGATGTGAAAGATAAAGCCCTGCGGCTAGAGTCGCTCATTAACACCATCAGAAGTGAAAAAAAAAAAGAAAAAGATCATACATCCGTTCAACGCAGAACAATAACTTTCAACAACAATGATACTGTTTCCTTTATAGGCTTTTTTTAAAAAGAATTCTTCCAGATCGTTGGCTCTACAGCGCTTTCTTAAATGATGAAGTTAATTTGTAAAAGATACATAAAATCATATACGGAACATTTGAAAAATCTAACGTCGAAATACACTAATTGTAAGACTGCGGCTTTGATTTTAAAAATTCCAATAAATCAGACAGAATTGTTTGACCCTTAACCGCAGTGTATGATCCAGACGTGTGGATTTGTGGAAGCTCTCAGATGAGTGTTTTCTATGCACTCACAGAAGATCCTTGCAGTAACTTTTTTATTTGTCGGATTTCTTCCATTTTAATTTTCCACTCATAGAACCCATAGACCTTGTGTGTCGGTTTTAATCTGTGCTAGAATTATGTTCTCAACGAAATACTTTATAATACTGTGATGGTTCCGATACTGGTCATTTTTCTAGAAGTGCGTGACCTACCGACTTTAATAGATTACAAACTGACCTATAAAAAAAAAACGGCCGACCTCGATATTTTGCGTGTATGTTCACTATATAGAGATTATATGTTAAAGTGTATATGAAAAGTTTAAATGATTGAACGTCACTTTCATGTTATAGTATGAAACTTTTGAAACATCCCACGTATCCGAACAAAGTTTTTAAAGCTTTATCGAAAAGGAGCTTTTGATATTTGAAAGAAAAAAAAAACAGCAAACTTTGTGGAATTTTTGTTAAAGTATCGGATGAAATTTAAAATTCAGTCCTTAATAGAATTTTTAATTTGCGCAATAAAGTCCGTAGGCCAATTTCACTTTAGGATTTTTAATGTGATGGATGAAAATTTTATTAAATACACTCATGATTTTTCAGCATTATACCGGATTTATAAAAAGCTGTAATGTACTTTAGTTATTTCGTAATATTTCGCGAAATTTATTTAAATAAATTGTTCCCATTATATTATGTTATTCACTTCTTTTCATCTCATTCTCGTGTACTCACTCTTATATTATACGAATATACCTATATATAGGTATAGTATATACGATATTTGTTCAGCAAAAATGAATCCCATTATAATCTGTACGGCTGGTTTTCGTGAGTTTGTGAAATCAGTGTGTGACTCTCATAGTATAAACGGACTGTGATGGGGGCAAGAGAGGGAATAACGAGATGTAAATTGATTCCGGCGGTTTCTGGGGTTGAAATTGCTGAACTTTACCTAAGATGAATCATCTAAATTGCGGCTTGGTTAACCTTTTTTTTGCTTTACCATTGTGTTAATGTTATTTTATTTTCTATTAAAATAACAAAAACAATTCGTACTGGTATTATGTTCAATATGCGCTACAATGTACTCCTCTTATCATCCTAACCGTTTTTTTTCTTTCTCATCTTTATGGATTTGTTGATAATTCGAAAGTCTCTACAATATAATCATCAGAATTCAACAATAAAACAATCCAACAGTCTCCGTGAAGAAATTCATCTTGACAAACAACAAGAATTCTTATAATTAAGATCTGATCTCTTATACAAATTGTATTTAAGACAGAGCCCACAAAATTAGAAATACGTTTTTTTTTTTGTGTCTGTGTGGACGAGGTATGTTGGTAATCAAAGACCAAACTGAATTTAATTGAAAAGAAAATACCCAATTTCCGGAAATTATTCGAGGGTAGTAACGGAAAAATCCTCTTAATTTTCCTCTCACGTACTCCTGTCACTTTACGTTATTATACAAGAATTTGAGTTTAATTTTATTTTCGTTTAAGTACCATTTAACTGTAGTGGAATACATCTTAACGAGAAACTAGGCGAGTGGTTCACCATCGCTATTTCAATAAACGTTTTTTTGCAAATTTGGCGGTTTCTCAACGACCGGTATATCATTATGCAGAACAGTATAGAGTGTGCATTCTCCACATATATTTTTTTTTGTTTTGTTTCGACATGAAATGTACACATTAAAATATTATTAACCGTATTGTATACGAAAAGTTATTGTTTTTTTTTTGCTGCTATTTGATTCAATAATGTAAAATTCAACAAAGAAAGAAACATGAATTTGATGAAAAGGTCGGCGTATTCTGAGCGAACCTTTTGTTAGGAGATTTCACAAATATTAGTCTTTCTTTTTAAGTTTTTGTTTTCGTGCGATTACCCAGCTCATTCGAGTTTTGTTTGAGGAATGATTACAAGCAACATACTACTGCCTGCATGAATTCTCTATTCCGTACGTTTAAGTTGAATCAAATATTCGAACATTATTTGAATAAATTATTGTCTATCTTCGATAACAAGCTAACATTATTCTAAAATACCGTTGATCGTTGTATGACATGACTGACTGAAATCGATCTTTCATTGTTCAACAGGACAAATTCATTTAACCGACGTAAATGTGTATAACAAAGTCTTTTTTATTTCAAAAAAAAGAGATAATAAGATTATTTTTGTAGCGTCTGGCAACTTTTAACAAGCCAACGATAAGCATACTATGGAGGTGTAAAAATTTTCTTTCACCTATATAGTTACCATCTAGTGGCGAAGTTTATAAAGTGTCGTTCAGGGGGGAAAAATGAGGAGAAAAAAAAAACGAAAAACGTAACAGAATTGCTGTGTCGGAAAATTTTTTGAAAAATTGTTTTAATATGCAAATGAAAAAAGAAATTTTCAACGTGGGACACGTGTGTAGTGTTCAAATTTAAAAAGTTTTTATACACGGATGTGACATTGTGTAAATGTATTAAAGTTACTTGTTTAGTCGTTTCTATCATCATTTGTTTAAATTTTCTTGTATATGTTGAAGGCTATCCATACACAATCTATTCTTTGCTATACAATTTTAATAATGAAACAAAACCCTTAAACTCATTCAGGTAAACAAAAGACTTGATAGCTACTACCGGATTGTTATTCATATTTCTCTTTCGTAAAACAAACAAGAACAACGCACATTTTGAAGTATAGTCAACCGAATAAACAAACTTCAAAAAAGACAATCATAATTCAACCTAAGCAAAGAATCAGATTAAAGAAGTTATAGAAGGGTGAAACGAACAACAACAAGTCAAATTCTACTGAAAGAAAACCGTATTGATCTATCGGCAAATTGAGCTTTTAATTGTCTTTCAGTAGTAACCAATAGCTGGGTTTATATTGAAATTTAATAATTTCCTACCGAAACAAATACCATTTATGTTGGAATTGGAGGAAGAAGCGTAGGGTCTTATTGTTAGTATTTGAAATTTCTGTATTATTTTCAAAATGACGATCAGTATTCATATTACATTCAGTGTTATGGAAATGAGCAAGACATGTTACAGGAAGTGTTGCATAGAATATGCAATAGTCCGTATACTTGGTTCATATTGCAACAATGATATGTAGATTTAAAAAAAAATATATATTAATTCTGGATTTTCTAACTCTACTAGAATTACTTTTGTTGACAGTAGTTTAAACTCCAATTATAATAGAACGGAAACGGAGTTTATAAACTATTTTACATTGTACAAATTTCTATTCATTTACGCATATAATGTTGGCATTAATACATAGCAAACTAAACTTAAAATAAACTTAATCTAAAATTCGATATAGAAACAACTTGTGTATCTACATTACCATCATGTTACATACTTTAATATGCTCCTGAATATACCAAAGGTTGTACAGAGTGCTTGTCTCTTTTAATTAAATTTGAATTCATACCACCTACATAATCGAAATTCTCTATTGTTTATTATCTCATATCATCATGTTATTGTTGTTGTTGTTGTTGTTGCGCTGTTATTTGTTAGAAATATAAACAAAAATCTTGATTTATATACATTAAGAAATCAAAAATAAATAAAAATGACAATAAATTCTTAAACATCAAAATACACTATTTTGTACGAAATATAATCAAGAATAGTACAGTTCAACTCACAGTGATAGTGATGTTGAAACGTGATCTAACTTCTATTGAGGACTGCACTCACTATACCCGAGGGATCCATATCTGGACCAATACGCCTCTTTCTATAATTGTACAAAATTGTAAGATTCTACAAAGAATGTCTTATTACTAAATTAAATGCAATTGACAAATCTTTTGTTAACAACTACTTGTTAATCGTATGAACTGTTATCATCTATTTTATAATGTAAGTTTCTATTACCGGATCTAAAAGAGAACATTGTGTTCCGGCGCATCCACCATTTGTAGCCTACAATTTGATATTACAAATTCATTAAAATTATTAATAATTTTTTTCGGACCAATAAATTTTATATTTCAATGAATAACAAATAACGAGCGGAAATATTTTTTGTGTATAATTTGATTAATTGAATACCAGTAGATTTTAACCCTTATTTCCATGTATATCAATGAAAATTCGTCGTACTCCAATACTTCAATATAAAACAATACTTTATAAAATGAAATACGTTGTTGACAGAAAGTAGCAGCCTAACTGTGTTAATTGAATCATAAAATTAATTAAATTCATAGTTTTCAAATACTTGAATTTATGAAATGTGGCTTATAACAACTACATACAGTTTACACCAAGTAAGTGTTAATAGAAGTTTCTTGTTAATCAAATATTGTCGTTAATTTTAACTAATTTCTAATAAACAATCCAAAGAGTAGTTTAATAAGTTAGGATTAGCTATCCTCTTGTTCCTATTATATCTATTTAAAACATTGGTAATTAAATGTCAAGAATGTGGCGCGTTAGTTGAAGGAACCACGGCTAGAAGTTTTGTAGTGTTCCTATTTTATCGACACTAAAAGTTATAATAATCCAGCTTTAACGATCAGTAAACTTCATATATATTTGACTGTTTTCAACAATGGTATTTATCAACTGATTAGAACATGTAGAATTGACATTATTCTCTATCAGTTATTTCCTGGAAATTGTTTCTACAATCGATTTCATACAATTAATTTTTGTTTTATTTCTTTTGTAAACTGTGAGACTGAATAGTAACATTTTATACAAGTTCAACTATTAAACCTCAATTTATGTACTTTAATTCCAATAAGTTTTAATTAAATGATGTTTTCGTTGGAGTTAACTACGAACTAAAATAGCTTTCAATTTTCTTTTATAAATCCATAAAAAATTCTATTTATTTTCAGCTTGTCAATTTCCGCTTTTAAATTTCCTAAAGTTCCAGATAACTGTTTTTATGTAGTAGGTATATTAAAAATACATTATATTTTTGGTATTTGTATTCGTATAACTGGTATCGTTTGAAATTTGTATAAGATTGTGCTGATATTTGCAAAACTTTATTACAAAAATGCAACTTTACTATCGAAATGCAAAATTGCAAGTTTTGAATATCTACCACATTATATGATTCCTTTAATAACTTTTAACAAAATCACCTATCCTACGTCTACATCTTAATAAAACTAAATGTTAGCAAAACTTTAGGTCTTCCACCCCCTTTGAGAAATATTAAATTAAATACGTCTTATTAGTCGATCTTAATGGCTTAAATAGGACTACGTGGTAATATTTCGTTTGTGGTTCCATAGGCAAATAGACTGCCGTTGAAAGAGATTAACTGGGGAACGATAGTAATACACGAAGGAATATACAGTAGTGGTACATATGTATATGTGTTTTAGGTCTAATTCGGGCGACTCTTTGGAGTTGATTATTCTTGTCACTATGGTAAATGAACTCTTGTAGCTTTAAGTTCATTTAGTTGTGGTACAACATACATGAAACAAATTAGATTGATGAACTCGTTAATATTCTACATGTTAGGTTGCCTAGGTATTTGATACTATGCGTAAATAGTATGTGTAAATGTTTATTTTTGGCCACAGTCAAACAACATATTCCTCTATGATTTCCACTAATTCGCACGATGATCTTTAGACAACATGTAAAGATACTTTCAACTTGTTGACGAAATCATATTGATAATAATAATTTTAGAAGTTTAATTAATATTTGAATGCAGTAACAACAGATATGGAGAACAACGGATACGTGGTTGGTTGGTTGCATTTTAGAGCTGTCGGTTAACGTGTGCAGAATTCATCTTTTTGAATTAAACTAGAAATCCCATTTTATCCCAGTCTTGATTTACTTTAGCTAACAGCTTAATATCTCCACTCCTATGTCTGTAACCTCATCACATATTCAGACATGGATAACCTTTTCACGTAAGCATTGTTCAACTTTATACTTGGTCAACTTAAACAAAAGTATCTAACAGTAGGAGACAATGACATACATATAGGGTGGAGAATTGTGGGGGTAGTTATATGTGTTATGTATGTATATCTATATGTGTAGATAAAGTGTATTTGTATGGGTATTCGACTGACTTGTTTGCACGTAATTATGGGAACGCATTCAACTAGAGTTCATTACAGTAGTGCGGGACGTTAGGAACGAGGGTTTAATTACACAGTAATTTACAACCCTCTACATTTTAGATTTGTTACTATAAAATTACATCTGTTGAAGTGCACGGAGTTGCCTTGTTCGTGAAAACCGCAAACTAAAGGGAATTATCAACTAGAAAATACGAATCATAAAAGAGATGGTTATGTTAGAAAAATGATAAAGCAACCAGTTCATTCAAAGATACGTTCTGCTATGCAGAAAAATAAAATTAATTCGTTCGGTAATGTATACTACACCTAGGTTTAACGAACTTGTGTAATCAAAGGAAAATTGAAAATAAACAAAACCAGCTTAATACTCTTAACATGCTGGACACTTATCTCACGTTGATTCAAGATAAAGAAAGAAATGTAATTATAACAGTAATAGAGAGCCATTGAATCCAAGATTTGTTCTTCAAATGATCAATTTCACCTCCAATTCTCTTTTAATCCATTAACACGCATTTATCAATATTAGCATTAGTATTTGGATGGACACTTCAGTCTGAGTTTAGTTTACACCTATGATCTTTTCTGCATAGAATCATTATTGACACTTATTTTCGTGCACGCACACTTACTATACCATAAAAATAAACAATGAGGATTATTGATAACGCACCAGAACAGCAGGAAAACGATTACCACCTAAAAATTATCGGATATCTCATCATTAGCTGCAAGGATCTGAAGGAGTTAAGAAACGATTTTCTACAATGCAGATGAATCTAAGATTTGGCTCGCGCTTTGGTTATCAATTTTTTCATTCTAATGATTACCTATTCTCTTGTTTAACATAAAATTGAATTCTGTAACCCTTTAGAATAATACAAACGACAATATAAAAATGTTATTATTTGTTTTCTTATTTTATTTTAATCAAAATCTGAACCGTGAGTAATGTTTTTTCTCCCCTACCATACACTTCTGGTGCTTGTTATACAAATAAGTTTTGTCGATATGCTGCTTTATACAAACGATCTCCAATCATATACGTAAATCAAAACCACAACTCCGTCAAAAATGCAGTTTTAATCATTTTTGTTGATGTTTTACGAGGCTCTAATTTCTCAAACTTTGTTTTAATTACCATAATAAAAGCATAAAAGCCTTACTTCATGTATGAACATAACGTGTCTTAATGTTTATATGTGATGCGTCTCTACATTTAATGCAAACAACAATAATTAGAACCCTATTTGTTCTAACCAAACGGAAACATTGAATGAAATTCACTGGTTTGTCTACACACAGATTGTTGAAGTTTTGGCAGTTTGCCTGCTTTACATCTTCCCTCAAACCCAACACGTGCTTTTCCCTCCATTAGCCATAAATATTAATGATGCCACTAGAGAAGCACAATTTACCGAATTTAAAGTCTGAAATATGGAATAGTTATAAAAAGTGGCATATACTGTATGTATACATGTATATGTTTATGGTGTGATGCTACAAGGGATCAACCATCATCTCTGCCTTAGCTAATCTCACAACATTAATATTCATGTATGTATGGATGAACCAAAGAAATATGTCATATTTTAGGATATCAAAGAAGACTGACTTTAAAACAAAATATGTAACGGAAAATTCATCGTATACCTATCAACCGAAAAATCTGAAATTTCATTGATTTATCCCTGATCAAAAATTGCTGCTACATGCAAATCTCTTGGACATTATCAAATTTCGTTCAAAATATTAGATTTCCTTCCACTTACTTTATAAATGACAGTGAAATGATTCGATACAATTTACAATAAACTAGTAGAAGATGAAGGTATAGGTCATTTATGAGGTTGAATTTTAGTTAGGGTTTCCTGTATCTGATTGCTGTTGACTAGACATATCCTGGAGCGCAACATCAGGCCTGGGCATCATCGTATCCAGTTATAACGAGGTGTGCCACAATGGACATCTCTATACTACCGATGACCCTCCGGCGAGCTGTTGCCTTGAACGTGCCACACTCAAAACCACTGTATGTGTTAACACAACTGACCCAACCTCTTCCTTCCTGTTCCCATTTTCAAATACTACTAGTTGGTGTAGGATTGTTATCGTTTCATTGCATAATGCTTCCCTTTTGGATTATTTCATTTCCGTTCGGTTAATTTTAAGAGCAGAAGAAAAAAAAACAGGAACTTGTACGATCGTCTACTAATACGTTAAAAAGTAAATCCGTACGGTTTTATACAATCGTTTCGATAAGAGAGAAGCTTTTAAACGGGAATATTTGAACTTGGCAATCCAGGTATAGGGAGAACTTGATAAAAAGTTGAAAAGGTTAGTAATGTAGCTGGAGTTCGTTTTCTGTATATGTAATGTTACGTAATCTGATCAGATTTATATTAAAATTTTATAGACAAAAACTTCAATATTTTCTGAACGATGAAAATGATGAAATGATAAGTTTTACATTCAACGCCTCTTTCTATAGTTTTAAATTACTACCTGTTTTAATATGACCCACTATCTAAGCACGATCTAGATGAGTTGTGTTTCAGATTCGTGTACAACCAATATGTGTTTCAAAGGCGTACATATGATATTTTATTAATAGATTCATTCGACTTTTACTGACCAACTATTCAAGATAATCGGTCACTGTATAAAACGTAATAAAAAACAAACAGAATAGAAGGCTTCTTGTTGATAAATAAAAGAGAAATTCCAACCAATTACTGTCCGAATAAATAATGTATGGATGTATATATGGTCCGGTTAAAAATTAATCTTTTTATAGGTAGAAAATGAGGTTGTTTTTTTTGTATCTTACAGATTGTATTGAAACAATGACAACTTTCAATTTTCATCCTACAGTGAAAAAGAGTGTATGTGTATACTGTATAGGTAATCAATATATTCGTCTAATATTAGAAACAATTAATCATCGTATAAATAATAAATTGATATGTAGATTTTCAATTTTGATACGATATTGAAATTGTAGACCACTACAAAAGATTGATAAACATAAAATTTATTACAATAGATGACAAGAATTAGTATTACACACATATTATTAATATTTCATATTAATTATAAGGAAATAGTTAATTTTCCATTGGATAAACAATTTAAATAAATAATCAATTTACATAATTTTATTGTAATTTATATTTATATAGATATAAATATATAGAGTTTTTGATAGTGGGCGTTTACTAATTTGTTTTGATTGCACAAATCCCCAATAGATTATACAGATATGTATAACAAAATACATACATATACACGACATATAGGTAATAAATACGACTTGATTTATAATTGTTCATTTTTGGTATCAGTTCAAACATCAAACACTAATATCCCTCTGTCATTGTCGGGAATTCTGGATGGTTAGTTTAGTTTATAAATGTCCCGTATATAAATGCAATAATAATAACAATAATAAATATTTAATGCTAATTTCCAATAGCAATTTTCCGAAAACGTTCCATTCATACGTTTAAGCTACGTTCACACGATACGACATTAAACTGTACAATACAAGGACTTGATAGCAAAATGGATCTCATCGATTAAAGCGTTTGTAAAATGTAAAAATAACGGTCAATATCTCTCAGAACCCATTCAAAAATGAGCAAAGAACCGCTACAACTGAAACTCCGAAATAATTTTTTCGTTCTCAAAAATCGTAATTTTAGTTGAAAAATCATCAAATAGTTTTCGATGTTTCGTGTTTTAATTCATTTTATTCGACCTACTTTTAGAAGTTAGTTGCATTGTTTATGTTGCCTTGACATTGAATACAATGTCAGATGTGCTGACGTGTGTATCAATTCGTTTGAAATACGTATTTTCTATCTGTTATTGTTTATTTCTTTCAACAATCGCCAGCCGTTTACCTCAACGTTTCTCGTTATCATTACTTATTTTTCCAAATTGAAGTAGACACACTTCAGCATATCTCAGTTTAATCATGTATGATTTAAAAAAGCCATTGATCTATTCATAAATAGAATTTCTATTTAAATTACGAAAAATTTGCAATTTTATTCGATTTCTTTTTTCAATTAAAATGACGATTTTTGAGAACGAAAAATTATTTTCATAATCTACACGTTGCGGAATTTCAGCTGTAATGTTTCTTTGCACATTTATGAGTAGGTTTTCAGAAACGCTTTTATCGATAAGGTTCATTCTGTTTAGTTTCTCTAAAAAATACGGAAACTGTAGATTCGCGTGATTCACCCTGTATGCGTGTGCTTGCACGCACGACTTTATTATTCCTCTAATATGACAAATCGATCTCCTTTTGTAGTTAACTCATTATTTAGATTTCATTGTGTTAATTTTTAATACTTCTCACCCTGTAACTGAAAACATCTGGTTTTTATTAGGTTTATCATTTTTAAAAGTTGTATCTTGTGATGACGGGTGATAAATCTAAAAAAACACCCCTTTAATAAGATAGTATCGGATAATAATAACGTATTGCAGTAAGACATGTGCCACCACACTTAACTCAGTACTAATTCATCAAATAATGGTAGGTAGGTATATAGTTGCTTTTTTCAGAATTCAATAATTAATTGAACTGTAATGAGATGGTATTCATAAAAATCAATTTTTTTCTTGTCTTCGATTTATTCCAAATATTACGTGACACCACTACAGGTTTAGAAGAATGTTGATCGTTGTAGGTAAATCATTTTTGAAGTTCCTCAGATCGATTACAATAATGATAATTAATGATAGTGGTAGTTCTCCTACTAGAACTATGCAACACTATAAATCTTACCTTACACGAACAATAGTGAAACACGATTCATGCTATTATTATTATTATTATTATTATTATTATATTAAATAATAAATGTTATAATAAAGATTGGATTATTTGTGTTACCTTAAGATTTTTATCAATTAATTGTTTAAAAATTGCATAAGAACTGCATATAAATGAAAATCACTATACAATTTGCATACATCAAAGAATTGCTGGTTGATTTCCCTTGTGGTACGTGTTTTTTTTTTATACATAGGTAGATATATATAACATAGGGACAAGGTCTCCTCAATTACACTTCCATATATTTTCCGGTAAGTTTGTAAGAGAATATCAAAGTCTGTTTCGATCAATGATTTTATATGAAACTTGCGTGTATTTTATGTAAGATTTGCCCATTTCTGTCTTCCTGTTTCAGGCGTTTGTAATAAATTATAATCTTTCATGGACTTGTAATATAATAATTAAAATTACCATGAATTTGTTACTTATACAGCACTAGAGGATCATTAACACATCATATTGAAGAAATTGTTTTTATTATTATTATTATTAATTGTGTTTTATTATGAAGGTGACATTGTGAAAGTAATCAACAAATCAAAAAGTAAATTGATATTATTTGATTAAAACTCAACACGCTAAGTATTTAAGTTGAATTTCAGCAAGTTTTAATAGAGTATTTTTTTCGGTGGAATTGGGCAAAATGGCTTGTTAAAAAATAATGAGTTTGCCACTTGAAATTAACAACATTCTTTAATGAAAACTCTCATTCTTGGTGACCTTGTTATATTCAGGAATTTTCAACTCAATTTTCATCAAAAAAAAACCCGGTAACTGTATAAAAGAATTTAACAAAAAAGCATCAATTAATTTCCATTTATTGTTAGACTATACTATTGAAAGTTTATATTGAAAAAACCAGCGAAGAAAAAGCGAGTTTTACATGAATAATTACATTTAATGCGCTACTAGGTTGATTTTTCAGGAAGCCAAGCATATCGGCTACAATTATGGTAATTAACTTTGGAATAAATTACATTTTAATAATTTTTTTTTCGTTACCTTTTTATGAGTTTTCATTAAAAAAGAATGAATTTTTATATAGCTTTTCCTTTTAGTAATACTACTATTACATGTTGAATAAATCTGAGATTTCTTCCGGGAGTATTCACGTTACGGAAACACTAGTAGAGTCCATTCATTAAAATTCTTTCCTGTTTCTAAAAGTCCGATCTCTGATGTCCATTACGGTGAGTCGGATGGTGAATGATTTTACCTTTAAAACGATGGAGTATATTATATCTTAGAATCGTTAAAAGCACGCAACTTTTCACAATACACGCGATTTTAAATGGAATTCTTTTTCTTCTGGTTTTTTGTTTTTGTTTAATGAAAATTGAAAAAACAAAACAAAAAAAAAACAGAAAACAGGAAAACTGTCGTATCGTTACCGTAAACAATAAATATTCACAATTTTTTCCCCTCAAATTTTTGTTGGTTGTTGATTTGAATGAATGAATTCTATTTGTTTGATTTGAATTCAGGATGTCGACTGGTGTGTTACCCGTAATCGACAGCAGTGAAACAGGCAAATACAACTTTTCCCTTATGTGACATACAATTTGTCGATTGTTGGATTTGTGAACCACGAAAAAAAAAACGAAAAATTGTAATCAACTATTTTGATGATTATTCACAAAGAACAGACTCGTATAGATAGAAGAAATATGGCAATTCTTTATTCAACAAAATCCAATCCATTGGTAATCTTTATGATTACTTTCTATAAAATATTCAGGATTTGTTTCCGTTTCTTTAATGGGGCTATAAGCTGAAAAAATTATTGGAAATCTCGATCTAAAAATGAATAAATTAAGGAATTATACCTTGTGGAGAATTCGTTTTAAACTGTTAGTTTTAAAACGAAAGGTATCGATGTGGAAGAGGAAAAAGGGGCATTTCACAAAACCCACTATTACACTTGCGGGTCTCAGATGTTTGTTTTCTTTAACAAAGTGGTGTTATTCTAATTTCACATGATTGAATCGGTGATTAAAATGCCAAACAAATGACTAATTTAATTATTTTACAATAAATGAAGCTGAAACTTACAGGGAACAGTAAGACAGAAACTCCGTAGTTGATTCTAAATTGTACAATAAGGAATATACTTCTGATCTACATAATAATTGTCAAAAGTGGACTGACTTCTGAGATAATTTTGTTTGCTTTATTTCCGGTCATTTCGAGTAAATTTTTAACTCGAATCTCCTTAATTTTTGGAAGAATTCCCTATAGAAATCGCCTCAATGACACATCTATTTATAGCAAACTGAGCTTCGATGCAAAACAGATCGAAAGCTGTGAGCCAATTGTAGCTAAATTCATTCAAGTATGATAAGGAAATCTCTATGTAGAATAAGAAGTATTGTCTGTTTATCAAAGAGCCCATTCAAGAGAGGCTTTGTTGTGTTTTATTATAATAAAGTATTCCATGAATCAGACAATATCTGTTTTCATGTTTTATTGTTAAATCGAAGAGCAGATTCTATATGCCTTTAAGATGTGTCTGTTATAAAATAAGAAATATACGTAATACTTCTGGTATTCTCTTCCTATTAAATGAGAAAGTTTTCAAACTAAAAGCTCAAACTATAACATAATCTTAGCATTAGCACTGCAGTTGTTCTCGAAATTCTTACTGCGTCAACAATTATTTCACAATATGAGTTTTTCTGTTAAATCCTTTATTTTTACATTGAACATGATTATTTATAGCCAGATTGTTGCGACAATGTGTTGAAATATTTCTTCGTAAAAGTTATTTTATGAATATTAAACTCGTTGACTTTTCGACAAATTTTTCCCACATTTATAAAATTCGAAAAAGATACATAAAAAACGAAGTAACATTGACGATAACATAAAAGGTAGAATTCCAAAGTAGAAGTATAAAAAAAGTTATAAAACAATATAGCAGTTTGGTATTTTACGAGTCGCGTTTTACTAGTATATGTTGAAGTGACAATATTCTAAAATCGTGACCCACTTAACTTTTAAAAACATTCCTGTTATAACGAACTATAGGTATAACTACGTTATTTCACAATTGAAATGATAATTAGATGAATTTTGAGGAAAGTTGCTTTGAACATTGTCAATTTAGAAAAGAAAGTTAAACAGAATTAATTATTTCACTGCTAATTACTTTACAAATAATTAATGGCTCCCTTAATGATGCGCTTAAATTCCTCCATGTAGACGAAAGAAGAAGACGAAAAAAAGGATTTAAATATTTGAAACACAGTCCAGAAATATTCGTTTTTATTATTTCTCGTTTTCTTTCGATGTTATCTTTCAGATAAAGCTCATTAAATCAATTCCCTTCGTTAGATGTACGAATGAAGTACTTAATTCGATACTTTACTGTTACCTGAACAATCTGCTTTTCTTCTTTCTTTTCAGTAATTCTTTTTAAATTAATCCACACAGCATAGAATCCTATTATAAATCTTTTCAACACACAATAAATTATATTGAAAATCGATAATAATTTTAAGAAAACGTTTATTTTATCGAATTTAAAAACAAAATAAAGTTGTCGCGTGCTACTTCCGCTAACATATCGCCAATGTAGTAGTAGTAGTAGTAGTAGTAGTAAGAATATGTCACTTTTTTCTTTCAGTTGTCGACAGTAACAACCGTCAAGTTTCAGGGAATCTTGTCGTTGTCACCGTTCTTGTTGAAACTTTATGACCTTACTGCATTTATATAGGAACAAGGCGACGACACATGTGTGCTACAAAAACGAATCAATGTTCAGGATTCTCAGAATCAATATTGCTTTGTCTAAATCTATTTTATTTTTTTTTAAAATCGTTTTTTTTGTGGCACATACAATCCGATAATTTTGTTATAAATATTGTAACGTTACATGAATATAAAATGTAAAACAGAGCATGTTTTTGTATTTTTTTTTTTTTTGGAAGTGAGTAAATACGGCGACAAACAAATAGTAATACATTATTCAGTTTACCGGTTTGGTATAGAAAAACACCCCAATAACGAATGATAAAAATAAAAAAACACAAAATTGTAATACGCAAGGTAAGCATTGTACATGAATGTTGACTTTCAAATTCAGTTTTGATATCATGCCTCTTCAACAACGCAGTTTAAACAAACTATTTTTCATAAATTTCTACAAATAAATAAACAAGGAAAAAAAAACATTTCCTATATTATTACTTCCTTAGAATATATATTTTCCACTTGAAAACTTTTAAATGATGCCTGATTTTCTGTGGAACTAAGCAAAATTGGTTTTTAAATAAATGGAAAACGAAATCCACTAGCAGAAATGTTTTATAGTTGTAGTTGGTGAAATGGAATAAATCATCCGACTAATAGATGTAAAACCTTTTGGTCGGTATTGTTTTCTTTTTTTTTCTTTCTGTTTTTCTCTTATATTCATCATGTTGATATTGGTATTCCAGCGTTTGGTCTCTTAGACATAGCCGGTGATAAATCTCTGAACGGACACGGAACAGGATAATACACTTAAATTTAATGTATTCATTCTATTATAGCATATTAGATACAAATTGGTTGTGTGTCAAAATCTAGAAATTTATCGAAACGAGTTTCTTCGACAAAATTTACGTTTTCAGTATGCAAATGGACGATTACTGTATTATTTGTGTGTCTATATGGTGAATGTTTAAACACAGATAAAAGAATTCCGTGCTTTCCTAATCGAAATTATCATTAAATTTACACTTCATCCATTAGATTAATTTATTTCATAAGATTAACTAACAAATTAAGTGCGTGCTTGAAGTTTGTTTTCACTTTTCCCCATCTATATAACTTTTGTGCTTTATTGGTCAACAACTATAAACTGGTATTTTGGACGAAGAAGAGAAAAAAAACTGTTTTTAATTTAACACCTCTGTCTGTGTGTTAATCAATTTACAGTTTCTGACTCGTTTCTCTTTAATTTAACACTGAATGTGACTTAATTAAAAGTTGAAAAAGGAAAACGCGATTTTTGTTCGCACAATTCAAATCCAACATGGTCCGTTTGAAATTTGCCCAATGTTTCCAACCTAGAAAGCAGTCTAATTATTTCGAGGAAATTACAGCTAAAATATAGCTGCATTCAAAATATTACAATGATGGTGGTTTAATTACACACAAATCCTTTATAATTTTCCTTTTGCTGTGTTTAAAGACAACTTGCCTATATATAAGTAACTGAGATTTTCAACACGGACAAATTAAATAAAAGATCTGAAACGGGAAAGCCAATAAATGTTAAACAGATTTACTCCTTTATTGAGGCAAAAAAGTTTGTGTTGAAGCTCCACAAAAAGTTTCTCCCCGTGGAATAGAAATGAGAAGAAGTTATTGCTTGAAAATTTCTGCATAATATTTTAGAAAAAAAATGGCGAGCAGTTCTTCTTCAGGTCAATTTGATAAATAGTTGGATGTAGACCACTAAATTTATCAAGCTCCCAATATAATCCGCATTTGTCTTGATTGCTCAAAATCTACTGAAGTAGAAGAATGATGCCGAAAGATCATTTTAATGCATCACTCAACTTTAAAAAAATGATAATTTTTCATTCTAACAATTTCCATCATATTTCATCAAATCATAATAACAATTTTCAAATAATCAAATTCGAGGGCTGCTAATTATTACAAAGAAAAAAGAATGGGTATATACATAAAACTTTTCAGTTGGTTGAAATGATGAAAATTGTGAACCGCCGGGTAACCGTCCGGGTGCTTTCTCTCGCACGGTCTAATCATTTTTGTATCCCAACATTAAATTATTTTAATAAATTCACGAACAGAGTTGAACATTACAACAGGCAAACTTTAAATGTAACGTTGAAAGTCCATTATTTCCTCTTGGTTATTCATTGAAGGTTCACGTAAATGTGATTATCATCATCATCATCATCATCATCATCATTATTATTAGCATCATCATCAACATCATCGTCGGCATCACCACCACCACCACCATCACGATAATATTTAATCATGTTTTTAACTGAAAATTTACTACTACTCGGAACTTTTCCTTTTATCTAAAGAAATTTTATTAACTTTGGCACTTTCTTTCTGTGTAAAAGATGATGATATTATCTAGATGTAAGTTGAATGGAATATATTCAATGTTTTATTTGATTGTATTTTATTATTTGTAATTTGAATGCTTGCAATATCGTCAATACTCCAATTTAATCAGATTTACCTGGTGTATATTGTATTTTGTAGTATTCCACCGTTTATTCTTGTAGTTCAAACGTTAAGTACTGTAATCAACAACAAAGGCATGAATAACATTCCACTTGAGTATTTCGTAAACTAAAAACCACAAACCTTTAGTTGTGGTTGAAAGAAAACTTCAAATAACTAGAGTGAAATTAAACAGGTAAATACTTATACCTTTACGTTGGTTAAGAGAATAGAAAATGGAATTTGAGGATATAAATTTTTCTTTTCCGTTCAAATATTAGTTTCACTCACTTATTCTACGAAATTTTACAATAATCCCTCTGTTATACTCGTATATGTTATTGATTCAATAATAATAATACCACAGGTGCCTGTAACGGATAGAAACCCTCGATGGAATTTACTATTCAATACATCCGCATTAGTTACAAGATGAATAAACAATAAACAATTGGCCCCTTGATTCACTTATCATCAAAAAGAAAATATACTCAATGATATGGAATTTCTTGACTGAACTTGGCAGAAACGTTTAACTACTAAAAGATAGCAAGAGAAATTACAAATCGCCTTAACCGGAACCAATCCACCATCATGTGCCGCTATCAGGCATCGACTAGGGAGAGTCAAGAACGTCGCAGAAGACGAATTAGGAGGCAAAGAAGAACAAATGAGGTGCAGGACCGCTATCTTCGTCTTATAACAACAAGAGACCGATTCGCCAACAATACCAGATCAATTGGTAATCAATGGTTAGCTAACGAAGGTCGTCCTGTAACCCTTCAAACGGTTTACCGCAGAATCAGAGCTTTCGGCTTGCAATCGTATCGGCTACATCTTATGTTACCATTAACAGCTCAACACCCACAGCAACGATTGGAGTGGTGTAGGTTACGACTGCACTGGAACTTAGAGTGTCAAAGGGTGGTGTTCAGTGATAAGTTCCGGTTCTGTTTTGGGGTACATGATGGACGTATGAGGGTCAGACGAAGACGTATAGAACGTCGCAATGTTGAATTTTCTGATGCGAGGCCTGTGCACCAAACTGTGGGGATTATGGTATGGGGTACTATAAATTATGAGAGTAGGTCTTGTTTGGCATTTCTCCATCGCCCAGCGATACGTGGATAAGGTGGCAAAACCCCATATTCTTCTATTTCTTGGGTAGTTGCAAGACTCCATTAGGATAATGCCCGTCCTCATATTGCAAGACGTTCTATGGACGATTTGCAGAAGATAATGTCAATCTCTTGCTGTGGCCATCCCGATCTCCCGATCTTTTGCCCATCGAGCATGTTTGGGGCATTATAGGAAGAAAACTGAGGAACTTGCTGCAGCCTCCGAAGACACTGCAAGCTCTACAGCACGAATTACAGGTTACTTGGGACACAATGCCTCAAGAGGAAGTCGACCATCTAATAGAAATGATGCCACGATGAGTAGGAGAGTGTGTAACCCCTTCTTGGTGTTGCACTTTCCATGTCATTGAGTATATTTGAAAGTTTCGTGGAATAATAACTTGTAAAATTGTTTTGATTTATTACGATGATTCATTTTGATATGATTCAAAGCCTTATCAGTTCTATGTCTTTGTGCAATTAATTCTAATCGTCTAATCTAATAGTGAAATCAATTGATTCACATTCTAATTTATCAATAATATTAATAATTTTATGAAGATTTCCCATCCAAATATTTATGATTCTCTACAGTTAGAACCTATTAAATTAAAATGTTTATAATTATCATAAAGTATAATAAACATTTACCATCTGACAAGTTTTATATTTTTTTTCAAAAGAAAAATCTTGTTTGGATAAATATCATCTCTTTATTGATAAAATTTTTATAACGTAGGTGGACTAAAGTTTATAATCTACGTGCGAGCTTTATAAATACGTACTTTATTCTATTATTTTTTTCTTCACATAATAACATCTTTATTGTCGTATTTTCTTAAAGTTAAAAAACTTGATGACAATGTTCATTATTATCATTATTATTAGATTATTTTGACATAATAACGACTATTGTATCCAAATTGTTCGATACCTTGCTATTAATAATAATCGTAACTGATTACTCTACATAGATAGTAATGCTGGTAATCAATCTACTGTTATAAGAAATTACCAACAATTTCAATCAAATGTTGGCTAAACTTTTATAATATTTTATTATTAACAGGGATGCCTTTCATGAACGTTATCGGACTAAAACGTGGAATAGTCGAGCGATGTCGTTCAATAGATGGATCATTTTCACTGTAGACGAGCTGTGCAAATAACAAAATCTCCTTTTTCGCATAGACCACCAAAGCCACACGTTCGTACAGGGGCTCTAGCCGTTCTTCTGGTTTTTGAAAAATGAACCTCTCAGGCTCAGGTCAGCTTGAGACACCTTTAGTCATACTTAAATAAGTTTAGTTAACATAGAAGAAACAATGTATAAGAGAAGTATTGTGTTATGTACGAAATATTAGCACTGCAGTTCGTATTCTTTGTGGTAAAAAGGAACTTCCTCAAGACTGAAATAAGCTATCAAACGTAATCAAACAGATTATGAATGGAATCTTTAACAGACCATAACGAAGCTTTATAGAAAATTTTCCACTATGGTCAGTTATTGTAAAATTATTTTTGAATTACTACATGCACTATGTATACTCTATCTGTAGCTTGTGCCAGTTTGCTTAAAGCAAGACTAAATAAATTCGACTAACATAAAAGAAATAATGTATAATAATGGTATTGGATGTGTTAAATGGGAAATTTTAGTATTGTAGGTTGCATCCGTAATGATGTAAGCTCCCACAAGGTTTTAGTAACGTAAGCAGCTGAATCTACGATGATTCGATAAAAAGAAACTTATTCAAGACTGACATAAGCTTTACATTCATAGATTGCTGAGTAAAAATCGATTGTAAAAATCAAACAGGTTACAAATGAACTTTTCAAAAAGACCCAATAATTTCAAGATTATTTTCGAAATGCTTGCTATACATTAATGGCCACAAAGAAGGGAAATATAAAATTTGAGAACCTGTTTACTGAAATACTCAACAGTATTTTTCGAGCGATTTCTCACCCTTGTTTATATTGCATCGAAAATATTTTAAATAAACACAAAACGGTGAAACAAATATTAAATTAGTTACCAGAAAAGCAACAACACTTTTATGCAAATTTGTTAAATATAATCATTTCTTTCGTTCTAGATGTGTTGTAATTTTAGAGGTAGACGAAAAAAAAAAAAACCGATATAACGAGAAACGTACGATATCAAATTTAAATTTAATAGCAGTATGATCACAATCGATATTACTTCTATACTAACAATAACGCACACGGTATAATTTTTAATGGTTTCGGTATTATTTTCTTTTTTATTGGTGACGAACTGGCTAGAGGGTTGGAGTTAATTTACGTACAATATAACTGTACATTGGGGAAACATAACGTAATAAATTTATGCAGTAGATCAATGTTGTTACAGTTCTATTTATTCAAAGTTGTTTGTTTTTTATTTTTGTTTTTGTACAAAAAAAAAGAAGAAATAGAAAAAACTTAGATTAATTCCGTCAATTACAAGAAGCTTTCACGTTTAAGCTGCTTATCGTCGTCTTAATAATGTTGGTGGGTGTTTCTTTTATTTTTTCTTTTCAAAATTTTCGATTAAAATAATTAAATTTCTTTCAGGAATTCAAATGAGATTATTGTGTTAATCTGTGGAGAATATTTTTGTTAATTTATAAGGAGGGTTGGGTCTGGTTATCACATATATTTTTGTTTGTGTTTTAATTACAACAAGGGTACGACAAAATTAGGTTATTAGAGAGGGTTAAACACGCATAAACAAACTTTTAATATTCACCTACAACCAACAACAAACTAGAAAATATTAATATCGGTGTTAGGTTTTAACTAGATTTTATTATTACATTTATTATGTTAGGTAATAGTAATGTTACTAAAGTCCAATTACTTAATTTTATTGCATCCAACTACATTGTAATTATGATAGTTCTATTGTTTAGTTGATAACAATAAGTAAATTGGTATAATGAAGTAATATGTTAAAGTCTACCATGTATATCATTATGTTATATTTATTACCAACATTATGTTTTGATATGATCAAAAGTAGTTTTTATAAAAAGAAGATATACAAGAAAAGGTAATTTACGTTAGCTTATCTCGATTAATTATGCACTTTTTTGAAATAATGATGCATAATCTTAATATTTAATTCGATAACATATTCAGAACTATTTGAGCTAAAACAGCAAAGACAAACCGTATTTTTCTATCAAATAATATTCTATCGTTACGGTTGTTTAGTTTAGTTGACCTACACATGGGATTCCGTGACGGTAAATTACACATTAAACATTCACAGATACAATTAATTTCAATTCGAGTATTATCCGTCAAAACGAAACAAGACAAATAAGACAAAATTTCAACTCAATAAATAAAATGCTTATCTACTCTCGTAAATTCAACAATGCTTCTATATTATTATTATTATAGTTGTATATTTAACAAAAAAAAAAGTGAAGCTTTTATCTTTAGTATTCTGAAATCCTGGGATATTTTGTAAAAACTTCCAGTAATCTAGATTAGGTTGGATCCGTCCTCTGTACATCTACGAAAAGATCCAGTTCCATTATGTTTAGGCCCCCTGTTCTCTTTATATAAATTGAGCTCGTTTTAGTGAAAGAGCCTTGTCGTTTTTCAAAAGCAGATATATTTTTGATGACTTGTGTAATTTAAATTGTGCAGATTCTGCACGATTCCCTCGCATATATTTATTCAATAATGTCCTCCGGATATGATAGAAATAAGATGTATTGTTATCGTTTGGAAGTCATTAAATGATAATTTCCAGATTTTACTTATATCTACATTATACGAAAATAAATTGTATAATATGTTTTATTTTAGTTATCTAGTTTCTCTAGTGATTATTCGGGCAATTGAGTCAGTTAATGTCATATGTGTTGTAATTTATCATTTTGGATGACGTTGTTGAAATAATTGGTGGTCTCTTTGTGTTATGTTAGTGCAAATACAAAGGTTCATGTTACTGAAATCTGTAATCAACTTAATCAAAACTGGAGACTCTTAAATTACATGTTTCATTATATAGATGAGGATAAGTGCTATAAAAACTAAAGGTTAAATATAGGAGTTGCTCCACTGTAATATATTGAGTACCTACATATTGGAATCCCCTGGAAGACCTTTGTTTTATTCAAAACTAAGAGTTTGGGTCTCATTGAATTGAAGTTTCTGCGAAAAAAGCACAACAAAGTTATAAACAAGTATCAAATGTACCTTTTTTGCGGAATTGTAATCCATAAGGATTGGAGACAATTGATATTGTTGCTAAAACAATAGACAAATCGTATCGAATAATAGTGAACGATGACAGGATACAAAAGGCATTTACAGGAAATTTCATCGACTAGTAGGAAATTAACAAGAAAGTGAAAGTTTGACCCAGAAATTTAAGTTATGTGAAATATAACAACAAGCATAACTTGTTCCAAATGATATACAGTCAACGTTGCAATTCAGTTGTTTTGTGAATAAAACAAAAAGAAAGATGATAAGAATTGAGAGGACAATATGTAAGAATATCTTGCTAGCAAAAATCCTTTTATTTTTCTGCAGCGTTAGCTGAAACGCTCTGTAGAACGAGTTTGAGGTTATACTAGTAGAAAGGATTCGCTATTGAAAAATTTGTAACTGCACTACTGGACATTGTCGTTTTAAAAAGACGTACCGTAAGATAGGGAAAAACTAGCATTAACCAGTCTTACGATTTTGAAATAAGTTGAAGTGAGATGAAGAGAAAACACGTAGTCAGAGGGTGTTTCTCTCGATCCCACTTCAACTTATTTGAAAGCCATAGGACTAGTTAATGCTAGTTTTTTCCTATGAGTCTACTCTTGAAACTCTCACGGTATACCTATGCATTTAGAGGAACTACAAGAAAAAGAAGAAGAAATTTTGAAAATAATTAACAAAGCTTGTTACATTTATAATAACACTGCAGTAATATATTGATAAACATTACTCTATGTTTAGAATTTCATGTTTTCATAAATTTCTCTTACGTGAACTATCTGATATAAATGGCTGTTGTGCAGTATATTCGTTACATTAATTATTCTATTATCAAACTATTTCTATATAAAAATGCATTATATTTCGAAAGCACCAACTAAAATATATAATTCTCATCTATCTAGAGCTTTTCTTATTGTTATATAGTCTCATTTATAATGTATACATATAATATCCCACGCTATTCAGGATTTATTTTCGTAAAGAACTTTTACAGTTCTAATCTAAACGATATCTGTTCTAGTTTATCCTTTAGAAAAATATTTTGTAATAACACTGTGGATAAGAGAAACAAAACGAAGAAAAAAAAACTATTTCTTTTTCTTGTTGGTATTGTGACACATATTCCTGAAAATCGGGCGTGAACACATTTTACCAATGTAATCCTGGCCAAACTCATACATACACACACAGACTCACACACTATCAGCTATATATATATGGGAAACAATGGCAAAGCACCACTTCAGCTGTTACAATAACATATTTCCTTTCATTCTGAATATTTATTGAAAATTTATTCTGTTTTGATTCCCTCTGTTCTTTTTTCCTCTTATTGGACACATATCGAAGAAAATTGAATCTAGTTTTTATATTTATAAAATCGAATTTTTACTATATACACATACATATATGTATGGTTATTTTGTAAATGGATCAGTTATTAAATTCAAACATAATCTAGATAAATCATCAATATTTAATATTGTTCGAATTTGTAGTGAGTTGTAAACAACGAGACGAAAAACGATATTAATTAAAAAAAACTAATTAATTTGCAAAATTTCCATTGAACACACACAACCAGAAACGATAGACTGTTGTTGCAAAACAGTTTAGAATTAATATGCTGGAATATAGTACAATCATTGGAAATAAATTTTATGTCATCATTCTATATCAGAATTTTGTAAATATACAAATACGACACACAAT